>MU224222.1:764203-801342 GCA_018584345.1 Thuja plicata
CCAGTTGGCTGTAGGTGTTCATTTCTCATGCTTAGATCATATATATGCATTGGATATTGTCAAATTAAGTTGCACATTCATGCTAGGACATTGTTTAGTCAATTCAGAGTCATTTGTAAGCATTCTCGTTGATGCTAATTGAAGAAGAGAATCATTGTAGCAAACTGAAATGTTATATCAGTCATATGACCCTTGCATGAGAGTTGTTTGATGAAATTCCTTGAGCCTCCAATCAGCATTTTGAGGGCAGATTTGAGTAGGGTCATTACAGACAACATGATAAAGATAAGCAGAAAGAGAAATGTAAGAGGCTTACCGACAATGATTAAGCCAGACAATATCATGTGCAAGAATTGTCAAAAGGGTACAATGACAAAGTCTAGTTTCAAAAGAAAAACCAATACATCTGATGTCATTCTAGAATTAGTCCATACTGATCTATGTGGACCCATGAGGAAAAAGAGTTATTATGGTGATAGATATTTTATTCTCTTTGTTGATGATTACTCTAGAATGATGACAGTAATGTTTCTAAAAGATAAATCTGAAGCATTCAATATTTTTAAATGGTACAAAGTGATGGTAGAAAAACAAAGTGGTAAAGAATTGAAATGCTTAAGATCAGATAGAGGAGGGGAATTTATTTCAGATGAATTCACTACCTTTTGTAATGAGCGTGGAATCAAAAGATAGGTCTCTGCACCGAGATCACCACAGCAAAATGGAATTGCTGAAAGAAGGAACAAATCCATTGTTGATTGTGCAAGGACACTGATGATAGAAAAAGGCATCACCCAAATCTTCTAGAGGGAAGTTGTCAATACTATTGTTTACATATTGAACAGAGTACAATTGAAGAAAGACACCAAGAAGACACCTTATGAGCTATGGTATGGTTACACATCCAATGTAAGTTACTTCAAAAAATTTGGTAGTCAATGTTATATCTTAAAAGATGATAGAAATGGAAATCTTTACTCCAAGAGTGATGAAGGAATATTCCTAGGGTATTCCACCAAGAAAAAGGCTTATAAATGTCTCAATAAAGCCTCTAACAAAATTGTTGAAAGTGCAAATGTAAAAATAGATGAATTTGTAGAGAAAAATGAAAAGAAAAGAACAAAAGAACCAAAGGACTACAATAGGTTTGTTTACAATGAAGAACCTGACACTCTACCTAAGCACCAATGTATAGCTCCCGAACAAAATATTATTGCACCTGAGCATCAGGCTGCAAATACCGACAATGAGGATATTGCTCAAGATGATGTACCAAGCGATGGAGATCAGAATGAAGGACATAATGATGATCAAGATGATAGAAAGAATTGAACCTATACTTTCTAGATATTTCAAAAGGAACCATCCACAGAACCAGATCATTGGAGACAATAAGGTTGGTATGAGAACCAGAAGTAAGTCTCTAAACACAAGATGTCTTATTTGTGATTATGAGCCAAAATCTATCAATGCTGCACTTGATAATAATGAATGGAATAGTGCTATGAATGAGGAAATTGAGAAGATTGAGAAAAATAAGACATGGACACTTATACTGAGACCAGATGACAAGAATGTCATCGGTACAAAATGGATGTTCAGGAATAAACTAAATGAGAATGGAGAAGTCACCCGAAACAAAACAAGACTAGTATGCAAGGGGTATGCACAAGAAGAAGGGATTGACTATGGAGAGACCTTTGGACCTGTTTCTAGGCTAGAAGGAGTAAGAATATTACTTTATTATGCTACATGTAAAGGATTCAAGGTATACCAAATGGATGTCAAGTCTGCATTCCTAAATGGAATACTTGAAGAAGAGGTATACATTGAAAAACCAGAAGGGTTTTTTGATCCAGCCAAGAGGGACATGGTACATAGACTACACAAAGCCTTGTATGTATTAAAAAGACTTCATTCCTATCTCATAAGTATTGGATTTGTAAGAACTAGTGAAAATAGTAATCTCTATTTGAAGAAAGATATTGATGCTAACATTTTGATTGCTGAAATATTTGTTGATGACATCATATTTGGAGGCAATGATATGCTATGCAAATCATTTGCAAATGAAATGAGCAAATATTTTGAGATGTCTATGTTTGGAGAGATCAAGTTCATTCTTGTTCTACAGATCATGCAACATATTGAAGGTATTTTCATTACACAATCCAAATACATCAAGGAAGTGCTGAAAATATTCAAGATGGAAGATTCCAGGCCAGTTGGAACACCGATGGAAACTGGATGTAACTGACAAAGGAGGACAATTCGTCAAAGGTAAATTAGACTTTGTGCAGATCAATGACTGGAAAACTCATGTATGTTGTACATACTAGACCAGATATTGCACATGCAGTAGGAATAGTTGCAAGATTTTCTGCTAATCCTAGGGAATCGCATATGATTGCTGTGAAAAGAATCCTAAGATATCTGAAGAATACCGAGGAATATGGATTATGGTATAGAAGAGAAGTAAAAATTGAACTTAAGGTCTTTATCAACGCTGATTGGGCTGGAAATATTGATGCCCGAAAGAGAAAAATTGGAGGAGCATTCTTTATGGGTGACCAACTTGTCACATGGGTCAGTAAGAAGCAAGGATGCATCTCTCAGTCTACAGTAGAAGAAGAGTACGTGGTTGTTGCTACAAACTGCTCAAATATTTCATGGATCAAATAGTTACTGGAAGGTATGCATATGAAAAATCTTGAACCGGTAATTATCTATTGTGATAATACCAGTGCAATAAACATTTCCAAGAATCTAGTCATGCATGCTAAGACAAAGCATATTGCTATCAAGTATCATTATTTGAGAGAACAAGTTCAAACAAAGGAGGTGATACTTGAGTATGTGCAATCAAAGGAACAATTAGGTGATATATTCACCAAGCCACTGCCCAAGGATGCATTCGAGTACTGAAGAAAAAGACTAGGGGTTAGACCCTTGTCTACTGGTCAGTAAAATGACTAGAAGGCTGAACCAGCCTATATATTATCAGAATATCATTCATGTTGATGCAAGAAAAGAGATGGACTTCAAAGATAAATATATACATAGAAAGGTATTTATCTACTCTGAGCACCAGAGTTATTGTATTGTTGATGTATTGGGAAATTCAAGGAGTATATTATGGATAGAAAGGATTTGTTTTGCATTACTATCAAAATATTTGTTTGGCATTGCTGTCAAAGGGAGAGATTATATCCATTATCACCTCAAGGAGAGATTATATCTCTTAAGGATAGATTATATAAGGAGAAATTATATCAGGAGAGAATATATCCATCACATTATCCAAAGGGGGAGATGTAACTAGAAAGGGAGAGTACATACAAAGGGAAAGAATTGCTGACAAGAGACATCAAAAGAAAAGAGAACAGTGAAAGGGAGAGAGTTTGACATAGGAAAAGAAAACATCAACACATAACATCAGAAGAATAAAATATTCTATATCTATCCAGTAAAGGGATTGAAGACAGAGAGAAAGCTGCAAGAATCAAATCTAAGCTTATATAAGCTTACCGAGGACCAGATATTTTTATCGGTTATAATACATAAGATTGGTAGTTTGATGAACTTCAACTATTATATTTCATATTGTATTAGTAATAATATAGTGCGATAATGTAGTGTGTTGCCATCAATGCCAAAGGGAGAGATTGATGAACTATAACTGATTGAATGTTTGAAGATGTTATGTTGATGATCACAGAGACATAAGAAATTTTATGCAAGACATTAAATCAGTTAATGTATTGTATTTTCATTGATGTCAACTTGATATAATTTGTATGGTCATGGACATATTGCTAAAGCTTTCAAAGAAATGATGAATCAAAGGCTATGTTATCAGTAATGCATATAAGTCAAGTATTCACAAAGTGACTGTATACACTGACGGAGTGCACAGTGATGGTCAGAGTAAAAGAGCAAAGTCACAGTGTTCTTGATGAGAAAAATGCACAACATTACCGATGAGCAAAGTCATAGTGTTTCCCGACTCGAAAAGTACAGAGTAACCCGACAGACGGAGATCCCGAAGACAACTGAAGTCACACCGATGGAACAATTAGTTATCACCGATGACTAACTGAAGTATTGACCAACATAATAGAGAGTTTAGAAATGACAAAATGCTTAGCTGTCAAGAGATAAAAATAAACTTAACTAATGCTTATCATTGTTTTAATCGACAAGATAAAGTTGGAGATAAGTAAAGGATTTAAAGCTACTTTGTCTAGTTGGCAAGAAGATCTCTATGAGATAAAACTGGATTTTTGCTTTAAATCTAATTGGCGAGAATTGTGGATCACACCAAGATCAAGAAAATCAAGAACCTAGAAATGAGGAAATCATGTCTATAAAGAGACAACCTAATTCACTATGAAAAAGGTGAAGGGGAGTGACAAGAGAATAGATGTTGAAGCGATTCTGAAGGAGAAGATGTTAGAAATAGGAAAAGCCCTATTCTCCCAAGAACACCTGCATGCAAACTGGTCACATGGAAGAAGCAAAGAAAGAAGACAGAAGAAGCTATGGAGGCCAAAAATCCAGAGGAGACATCATGTGCTCAAGAAAATAATATATTAATGATATGTTTCTAGATTACAATGTGATGATAAAAAACTCTATATCTAAAACAAAAGAGATGAATCCTTATAAAGGAATCATGAAACCCTAAAAGGGAAACCCTAAGGTTAGCTAGAGCAAACTAGAGTGAATAGGTGAGTTAGTAATTAGATCAAAAAAATTAATTAATAACTCAAAGGACTATTACTCTAACACCCCCCCCTTAAGATAAGCTTAGGGAGAAGCAAAACCTAGGAAACTACTGCAGAAAGCAGGAAAGATGGGTCCCAGCAACAAGGCCTGATCAGGTACCCAAGTATAAAAAATAAATTAGATGAAGGAAACTGAGCCTTCAATCTAGGGAAAGTCCCAAAGAAAGGAACAAGAAAGAGAAAGAAGCATCTCCGAAGCATGAAGTTGTAAACTCTGTCAGAAGAAATTGTTGGAACCCCCACTAAAGTGCATGACTAGGTAGAGAAGACAATGTCTGAAGAGCTGATCAATCGAACCAAGGAAGCAATAAAACCAACAGGTGAACCCCCCCATAATGCTGAACAGGGAGAGGTGACAGGAACACTGAAATGCAATGCTAGATACATCTGTAGAAAGAAGAATCAGGAATACCAACAGTGCAACAGAAGTACAAGCACAGGATAAAGGGTGGTGTCATCGACACATAGCATGGGCTAATGTCATGGAAGGTACACTCACTTGACAAAGGTGGATGAGCACAAAATGGCAAAACATCATAACCCCCCGTGGCACTTTATACCTGAGTGCGAGTACAAAAAACACACAAGGTATACAAGATCCTAAATAAGAAGCAGGCACTTTATCTTAGTGCATTTATAGAAAAAAGAATGTTGCAGAAGAGAAGCATACAAGCTCAGAAGTCAGAAAGAAGAGTGAGCCAGAAAGATCAGAAGAAGAGATCCCAGGAGCTGTAGAACCCAAGTAATCTGCCAGAGTGTGAAAGATGCCAAACTCAGAGAAGAGAGAACCTGGAGAAAAATCTAGAAAAAAAACCCCTACAACTGAAAATTTCACTGAACCAGCTTTTTGACGATATCTGGTTTGCCAAAAATGGAGTCTGGATGAGCCAAATAGAGCTCCTGAAAGGCAGAAAATAGACATCAGACTTTGATAGCCAAAAACATTGTCAAAATGATAGAGAAAAAAAACCTAACCACCATAATTGGAACAGGCTTGGAAAGAGCTTTCTAACGATATAACGAAGTCCAAAAAAGGCCTTTGTATGCTCCAGATAGAGCGAAAAAGGTGAGAAGGGCCCAAAATTGCTCCAAAAGCCAGGTTTTAAGCCTCTGGGGCTAAAAAAATAAGCCCCCTGGGTGCATGGTGCACGTAGGGGGCTGGGTCAAAGCCCCTAGTCACCATGTGACCGGCCGCTAGGCATAAATAAGCCCACGGGGCTAAACACCCGTCAGGTGGCCCAAGCGGCGGCGCGGCCAGCGAGCGAAGCAGAGAGGTGGCAGGGTCCGGGGAGCGGTGGGCGCCGGAGTGGTGAACTCTGGGGCCGGGAGGTGGTTGGTGGCAGGGACCGGAGGGGCCGGCAGAGCCCGTAGGGCCGGCGGGTGGCACAGCTGGCGGGGGCCGTGCGCGGGCTGAGCAGCAGTGGTGCGACAGTGGCGGGTTGAAATTTGCACCGGCAGCGTATTAAAACGCTTAAAAAACATTGATTTTTTTAAAATTTTGCCTCATTTTTCATGCCCGTACGGCCCTAAAAGGTCAAGAAAATTCTCCCAGATGCTCCGGTGTCCAAAACGGACGTATTTTATATAGATTCTAGGGTTTTTGGGCCTTTCGGACGCAACTATGAGGTCAGTTTGGTCCAAAGTGCTCCAAAAAATAGAGACCCCCCACAGACTATAACTCAAAGGACTATTACTCTAACAGAAGAAAGTCTTCATTCAGGCTTGATCAATCAAGCTGAGGAAAGAGCTAAATTTTGTAGACACCAACGAACAGAGATACAACATCACAGAGTAGAACAGTGTGGAGAAAAGGTATTCAATTGGTAATATTGATCAGAAAGGTAATGTACTTACAATAGATCTGAAAATCTAAAATTCAAGTTGTATATGTGAACAAATTAATTTATTATTTCAGTTTAACCATTGAAGCATCATGTCTCTTAACCGAGCAGGACTTAAAAGTCTTTTGTAGAGATACATCCCAAGGAGTATCAAAAAGTTTGATCATACAAAGTAACATTGGTTATGCCTGATACCTATTGACAGGCCAAGTGAGTGTTTGATCAAGGATGGTAGAATTAGATGCCAGATACTAAGTGACAAACTATTCTTTAAAATCCTCTAACAATGTCACACCTAATAGTGTGTTTGTAACCTTTAACAGGGTTGGCTCTTAATCGAGCTCACTTTAGAAGATTGAAACTTTGGGGTACCGGTCCCAGTGGTTTTTCCCTTAACAAGTTTTCCATGTTAAAAATCCATGTGTTAATGTGTTTATGAGTCATTACTTTATTGTTTTGCATTTCACTTAAGTAAATCTGGATTGATTGGTATACACTAGTTATTTATTGTGTTTCGGTAAATAGAAAGACTGCTTATCAGTAAACATACAGAAGAAGGTTTACAAAGAATTTTGACAAGTAGAAATTTGATATAAGTATTTCAAGGCATTCATCTTATAGGACTGAAGATAACTAGAGGTATAATTTGTGGTACTAAGTTTGAAGGGTTGATTTAAGGATTAAGTTTTGAGGCCACTGATTCACTCCCCCCCCCCCCTCTTAGTTATTACTAAAAGNGATTCCCCCCCCCCCCCCCCTCTTAGTTATTACTAAAAGGAAGCTCTCAATGTGCCACTACATTCCAACTCGGATGAAAAGACACATATCGGTAACGCAGGGAGATAGGAGAAAAATTACACCTCTTAACCAACGAATTATGCATGTGCATTTATAAATGGGTTAAGTTGTTGTGCTGGGGGAAAATACTTAGGTGTGAGGACTTAGGAAATACATGGCACTAAGATATAGCAAATGAAATAATAGATCATAATAGGGGCAACTGACAGATGATATAAACTATAAAAAAGGGGTTCAGTCAACCAACATATGTTAACCCTTGAAATGTTGGAAAGTGGCCTAATAAGGATAGCATAAATGTTGTCATTTATGGAAACACTACTTATTGGCAGGGTCACTTGGAGCACAACACAGTTTTGGTTGTTCAGTTTTGGAAAAATCTCTAAGTCCAGGAAGCAATTGACAGGTTACAGTTGCACTATTTTGACTGGCGAGCATAGTATATAATGATTTACATCATGTGAGCTTAGATGGATGTATTATGGGATGTATTATATATATAGTTAAGTTATTACTAGAACTACTACTACTTAAGAATAGAAGATGCTTGTACAATTCATCTTTTATGATAAATTATTGTAGAGACAATTTTAGATTGTAAGAGTAGTGAGATCCTTATATTACCCCTAACAAGGTTTCTATCCTTTAACATGGATTTGTACTAAATATAATACTCGACTCCTAACAGGGCTAGATCTCCTAACAGGGACATTATACTCTTAGTGCATTATTTGTGGGTGTCATCCCCACCGAGGTTTTCCCTTAGCTAGGGTTTCCTCTATAACAAATCATGGTGTTATGAGTTGTTTAATTTATGTGCATGCTCTCTTTATTTCAGTAATTGCATTGTTAATTTTGAATCTGTTAAATATGATATTAATGTACTGCAATACTTATTCAGCCCCCCACTCTCTGTATTGCTTAATCCTAACAATTGGTATCAGAGCTTCTGGCCCTTGGAGAGAAAGCCAAACAACTTGAGGGAGATCCTGATGGATTCAAGTAGTTTAGAAGAGAATCTTGAAGCAGTACTTGAAGACCCGGACAATGCTAATGTTGACAACAAGGAATTAAATTTTAAACTCGAAAGAGATGAGGACTATATCAAGAAGCTTAAAGAGAAGCTTGAACTCTCAAGAATAGGAAGGCAAGTACTTGTGGAAAAGATACATAATGAACCTAAAATTGATTCATTGGATCTAATAGAGCAACTTAAGAAAGACAAAGAAGCGTTGAAACATGAATGTGAAGTTACTTCTATTTAGATGGGTAAATAAATTCAACAAGAGAGAGAAGGAAATACCAAAATTGAAGAGATCTTGAAGAATGAAAATGTACAAATGGGAAAGATGCAGTTTGAACTTGATGATTAAAAAATTAAGTATCGGGAATTAGAGAAATATAACCACATCATTAAGGGAGAACTTGTTGAAGAAAAGAATCACATTGAAAAACTCCATGCAAGTAGTGAAAAGATTGATGAACAGAGGCAAAGAAAAAAACCTAAAGGTGACATGACAGGAGTTGGCTTTGATAAAGAAGAATGCTATAAATCTCAAGAAAGACATTCTAAAGGTAAAACATATGAGAACACCTAATCGAAAATAGGATCCTATATAGAAAGAGGAACCTAGAGAGAAGATCATACCTTTCAGAGGAAGATGCTTTGGATGTAAAAAATTTGGACACATGAAGAGGGATTGCAGAGGTAAGACTCCTTATAATCCATTTTTCTAGTTATTGTTTTAATTTCTATGAATATGGGCACAAGAAGGCAAAATATAGGAAAACTGATCAATCCAACACTAAACAAGATTACATCAGAGAGGAAAGTGTAGCTAAAATTGCATGTTACGAGTGCAACAACTTTGGGCACATCACAAGGAACTTTAGGTTATAGGTTAATCAAAAACAATCATCTCCTACATGTGACATCAACCTAAATGGCCTAGCATGGCCTTAGGGGGAGCTTTGGAAAAATATAAAAATAATCTATCATGCCCCTATATATGTAGAATAAGTTGATGCAAGCTTATAGATAGACACTATAATACATCTGAAGTCTATATCTATGATCGCATGGGTATACATATTGTATTGGATGATCGCCTAAAAGATGGATGATTAAAGCTTTAAAAACTTACATGTTCATCGGGAAATGTGTCAATTTGAGTTCTGCAAATTATAATTTCATTTTATCAAATCATTTTGAACATCATTACAGAAAGAGTTTAAGGTGACTAGAGCAGCAAGTGAAGGAGATAGATCGACTTTGTGATCATGGAGTGTGCAAACCCTACTTTCGCGAGAACAAGGTACTTGTTTCAAACTCGGAGCTGTGTTTTTTATGGATACTCCATTGATCTTTGATTATTTGATAATAGTGAAAGGTCTAGGTACAAGTTCAAGAAACATCCTTTTAAATCCATGGAGGATGATCCTAAAGCTGCATTTTTGCAAACCCTATATAGCGTACTCCATGTGGAAGATATTAGGGCCTACATACACTGTAAGTATGAGACATTAGGGGATTTAAAAATCTTTAAGGAGATGAAGGATATGATAAAAGAAGATGGAAATTGGAAGGATGATTTCTCTCATTTTCAAAATCTTAACATCTTGTGAATGACGAAAATCTATGAATTCGATGAGGAAGAATGGATCAAAGATCGTTCTAAGAAAAATTCATGACCAATTTCTATGGATAGGAGAGAAACCTATTAAGATTACCAATGAGATTATTCATAATTTAATTGATTGGACAACTCTGGCATTGTTTCTGTAGCTGAAAAGAACATGAAGAAGCAAGTAGAAACCCTAACTCATTCAAAGCAGGATAAGAGGGCAATGAAAATTGCCGACATCTTTTAGCAAGATGTGAGACTGATTTCAATGGTGTTGGGCTATAAATTTCTCTATAGCAGCCAACCTAACTCTATTTCCATAGGTGTGATAATCATGGCGTATAAGATGGTGAAAAAAAATATGCAATACAATTTTTGTGAAGTACTCAGACAATAATTCTTGCAGAATATAAGAAAAATTAAGCAAGACAAGTCAAAGGCATTCAGGTTTGGATCCATATTAATACACATCTACATTCATATTGTACACAAGTTTCCTGGAATGCACCCTAGGGAATGGAAAGATAATGAACCCATAGCTATTCAAGTGACCAATAGTTATAGAAGACAAAAAAATACATGGGTAGATGGAGAACTCTTTGGCATGTTCAAGATATTTCAAATAGAAATGAGGGAAAGATTCAGAATTCCTAACAAAATAGCTGAAAAGTAAAAGGATACATTCTTTTCATGGTTGAAACTGATTGTATATGCTTTAAATTAGTAGAACCTAGGAAGAAATGGTTCTATCCTATAATTTATGAGGTCAGTACAAAAGTTCTCACCATACAAGTCAAATATGTGTTATCCTCTGAGATTGACTCTAGTGAAAATATATGGGGAACCTATGACGAGAAGTTTGCTAAGATCAAAGAAGAATTGACTAGGGAAGAAAGAAAAAGGAAGATTAAGAAAATGGTTGATGATCTTGCGGAGAAATCCGGTATAAGTAGAGAAGAAATGAAAGAGGTAAGGAAGAAGACTATAGTTGGAGCCTTTGGGTTGGTGAGCACTACCCCTGCAACTCTTCTACCTTCTAAAGTTGTAGAGGTTTCTGATTCACCTCTTATTATGGTCACTATTCCTGATACAACCCCTTCACCACCCAAAAGGTCATCGCAGAGAACAAAAATGACTAAACAAGAGAAGGAAACAGAGATACCTGTGAGGAGAACAATGTCCTCTAAGCCTAAACAAGAATCTCCACCTAAGAAGCAGAAGATAGAAGAGGAGAAAACTAAGAAGAAAGATGAAGAGATTGTGCAAGAAAAGCTTGTAGAGAGATAACAATGGAAGCCTGATTTAAAAATACTGACCAAAAGAATAATTGAAAAAGGTAAGATCAATCAACTATCCAGATACGATGAAAGATACATTAATGAGGGTAAAATTTTGATTGAAGATACAGTCATAAATTATATGCAAGTATTCTAGAAAATATTGATAGAACTAGATGGTAGCATTCCAAAATATTTTTTTGATAGATTAGAAGTGGGGAAATAATTATCTCTTGAAGAAGATGATAATATAAGGGTAAAATCTATAGAGAAAATGTTCCCTATAATATCACAAAAAGAATATGACATAATTATGAAAGCAATTAAGCACCTACAGAGATCAAAGACAAGATTACGAAAGATTATGGGGAGGAAATATGATGAAGTGATAGAGGAAACAAACAAATCTATTAAAAAATTATTGATGGATGTTGAACCAGAGAAGTCTAAGTCTCCCAAACCAAAGGCTACTAAGCCAAAAAATATTCAGATTGGAGAATCCTCAAAGTCTACACAAATACATATTGAACCTTCTAAGGACAAGGACACTAAAAGTTAGTTCTACAATATAGTAAAGCCATTAGAATTTGAAAAATTCAATCACCAATATCCACTATATGCAAAATACCTGTCACAAAAGAAAAGAATGGAGACACAACTCATAATGATATGAAAGATAAAATATTCATTCATAGAGAGAATAGAGGGAATTACAAAATAATTAATAATTACAATTAGATAAATCCTTATAAAGGAGATCAAAACCCAGAAGGTGGAGAAACCTAGGTTGCATGATAATAATTAATAATAGAATTAATTATTATATGCCTAAAGTTTAGCTTAAGTGAACTAGAGGTAAAAAGTGTCTGAATAATTAAATCAATAATGATTTAATTAATAGAAAGTACATTTTTACTCTAACACCCCCCTTAAGATAAACTGAGGGAGAAGATAAAAACCTAGAAACAACTACTAAAAGTAGGAAATGGGTCCCGACAATATGACCTAATCAGGTACCCAATTACAAAAATCTTTGTAAAGAAGAGAAAATGAGAAAACCCAGTGGGAAAAACCCCTCTTCAAAAGGATATGAAGACTAGTGGAGGACCAAAGAAGCCTCCAAACTAGAGAATGTCCCAGAAGATAGGAACAAAGGAAGAACATGTAGAACACCTCTGAAGCATGAAGCTGCAAAAATTGTCAAAGAATAATTGTTGGAACCTCCATTATAATAGAACATGATCAAGTAGAGAAGACTGTAATCAAAGTCTAAATAGTTGATCAATCAAAGCTGAAAGGTTGCCTCCAAAATAGGAATGAAAGAGTGCACATATGGTAAATGATCCATCTCACTGAAATGCATAGGTACCTAGCCACTACATCTGCCTAGTACATAGGAGAAAATACTGAATACATATCTCACTCCATCAAACCAAGGAAGCATAAGAACCAATAGGAGATACCCCCATAATGCTGAGAAAAGAGAGACATGACAAGTAAATTGAACCAGACTGCCAAGAAAAATTGTATGAGGATGAACTAGGAACATAGAAAGTGTTGAAGAAAGTACAAATACATATAAACAATGGTGTCATGGAAGGATCACTCTCTTGATACACATCATGAGGATAATGTCATGGAATGAACACTCACTTGACAAAAGGTAGATGGAAAACAAGGTAAACATCAACNCCCCCCCCCCCCCCCATGACACTTTATTATGTAGTGCTAGTAAAAACAAGCACAAAATGTGCAAGATCCTAAGCATGTAATGATGGCACTTTTTCTCAATGCATTTGCAAAAAATAAATGCTACATAAATATGTCTAAAATGCTCAAGAATGACAGAAAGCTATAAGAACATATGTAACAGCTACAAAAGAGTCATCCCATGCAAATAAAATGATCCCAGGACCTAAAACATCCAAGATATCCATTTGAATGCCTAAAGGAAAAACCTGAATAAAATGCACCTGGAGAAGATTCTGGTGATGAGACCCATACAAGAAGAAGGAGAACTCAACTAGCTTTCTGATAACATGTGGAAGTCAAATAACAGAGTCTGAAGGAGAAAGATATGTCGACCAAAGTGCAAAATGGAACCCTTACTTTGACAGAAAAAAACCCTTTCAAGACAAAAAAATCAAAAAACCAAACTTGGAAAATTTGATCGGGCTTGGAACCAGCTTTCCGATGATATCTTGGTTGGCGAAAAATGCCTCCATTTTCTCAAGATATGAGCAAAAAACTAATGAATTCTCCAAAGCAATAAGAACTCCAAAAAATCTCTGCTAAATCTGGCAAAATTCCACTAAATTTGGCAGAAATGCCAAATTTGGTGGATTCACTAAGAAAGAAAAATAATAATAATAATAATAATTTATTATTATTATTATTATTTCACCGGTACGGTGATGTGAAATTTGAGGCAGCATGGAAACTGAGGCAACGTGAAAAATGAGACATTTTTTTGCCTCGAAAAGCATGCCAAATTCGTGCATGCAAAAAAGAGGGCCCATATTTCAACTGTGTCCAAATCGGGCGTGCCTTATATGAAAATAGGGTTTTTTGGGTGTTTTGAGCGCATTCATGAGGTTAGTTTGTGCCCAAAGTGCTCCAAAAATTAGCTCCCCTCCATATCCACACAAAAACCTCTAAATACTTGAAACCCTCGGCGCTCCAAAAAATCTTTAAAACACTCAAGAACGGGCGGCAACAACAAGGTTGTGATACCATGTTAGAGTTCAAAGAATTCAATCACCAAGATCCACTTTATGCAAAATACCTGTCATAAAATAAAAGAATAGAGACACAACTCATAATGATATGAAAGATGAAATATTCATTCAGAGAGATAATATAGGGAATTACATAAGAGTTAATAATTACAATGAGATCAATCCTTATAAAGGAGATCGAAACCCAGAAGGTGGAGAAACCTAGGTTGCATGATAATGATTAATAATAGAATTAATTATTATATGCCTAAAGTTTAGCTTAAGTGAACTAGAGGTAAAAATTAACTAAATAATTAAATCAATAATGATTTAACTAGTAAGTGAAAGTACCATTTTACTCTAACAAAAGAAACCAGATTTCTTTGTAGCAAGTGTGTCTGTGTCTTTGGAAACTTTGCAGGATGTTGGTGACCCTTTTCAAGGGAATGTTGATACTAATCCTGAGGTAGATGGAAACAATGCACAAAGTACAGTCATTATGATAGACCTTGGCACATTGACTGGGGGACAAATGAAAGAAGTTGTTGAGGAAAGAAAGAATGAGGAAGCAGAACAAGGTATAGTCAAAGAACTAAAGGAAAGTATGGTTGAGGAAAAGAAAGAAGCTGACATTAAGATTAAATTTGGGCAAGAAACATAAGTACCCATCCCTATCAAGGAGATATCTACTTATTCAAATCTATTGATGACAAGTGAAAATGAGCCTCTCAATACTAATGTTGATGGATTGGATGAGGATGAGTTAATGAAGTTGTCCTTCATGGCCTTTGCTAAAGCTAAGATGAAATATGAATAGAAGAGAGAGAAGAAGACAAAAGTATTGGACAAGGCAATAGAAATAATTAACAAACTACTACCCATATGTTTTACCTTTTAGGGAAATGATGTAGTAGATAATCTAAACAAAGACCTTGATGAATTTGAAGTTCAATTTGATTCATTGGAGAAGGTCATAGCAGTCAAAACTAAGAAATAATACACGATAAAGAAATTAGAAGAGGTATGCAAGTCTGTTAAATGGGATTTAAGTATACTGGGTACCACTATTACCGAAGTCAATTCTTCCATATATCATGGAAGGATGTTATACAACTACTATATAAATCCTTTTAAGCACATGAATAACATTGAAGACATAATTCAAAATGTTGAAAAGACACTGGATGGATTGGTAAAAAATTGTGAGTGCTCCCCACAAGTAGTTATATAACTGGATAAGGAAGTGTCCAAACTGCTAGAAAAAATCAGTGTTCTTGAAGTTGAAAAAGGAAGTCTTAGGGAGATTTGGTGTGTTGAGGAGTCTAATCACACAAAAATTGTCAATTCTAGAAAAATACCTCAATGATATGGAGACAACGAAGAAGTCTCTTGATGGAGCCATGCCTACAATACTAAAGGATGTTGAGATTTCATCCTTTTCTTTGAATGGCTTAATACATGTTCGTCAGGCCTTGGAGAAAACATGGAAAGCAGAGGCAAAGATCTTGGAAACCTCTTTCCAAGATATACTTCATATGGTATGAATTTTTAGTGAGAAGTTCTAAATTTTTTATATGTACATTTTTTAGTATACCTTTTCCATTGATGTCAAAGGGGGAGTACTAGGTGTGAAAAATGTATAGAGGAATAATTAAAGATGTATAGATAGTAGTTTGACATTGGGCACTCAGTCATTTTTCACTAAGTGTTGCCATCAATGCCAAAGGGGGAGATTATTCGCAAGTGGCCTAATAAAGATAACATATATGTTGTCATTTATAGAAACACTACTTGTTGGCATGGTCTCTTCGAGCACAACACAATTTTGGTTGTTCATTTTTGGAAAAGTGACTAAGTCCAAGAATGACATGATACAGTTGCACTATTTTGACTGGCGAGGACTATGTAATTATTTACATCATGTGAGTTTAGATGGATGTATTATGAGATTTATTATATCTATAGTTAAGGTCTCTTGTATTTTTGAGTTTACCGGTGAGAGTTACAACATGTTTTGGGTACACAAAGATAATATAGTAGTGGAACGTGGTAGATGAGTGGTCGTGATGATTGAGGGAGTAACATACGGATTGCAGAAGTGATACTTTGGATTTTGGTCAGGTCTTATCCTATATTTGTGGATGTATTATCACCCATTGTTCATTTTCTATTGGGTTATGTGTTGAACACATTTTGTGATGCATTTGTGAGCCGACTGGGAAGGTTATGAGATTGGGTATATATGTAGAGATGTTCTTAAGATGTGATGATGTATGTGAGATATATGGATACATTGGGATTTCAAAATAATGTAGAGGATGTTGCGTTCTATTACTGGAACTACTTAAGCATAGAAGATGTTTGTACAGTTCACCTTTTATGATAAATTATTGTAGAGACAATTTTGGATTGTAAGAGCAATGAGCTCCTTGTATTACCCCTAATACAATTTCTATCCTTTAACAAGGATTTGTACTAAATGTAATACTCATCTCCTAACAGGGCTAAGTATCCTAATAGGTACATTATACTCTTAGTGCATTATTTTTGGGTATCATCCCCACTAGGGTTTTCCCTTGGCCATGGGTTTCCTCGTTAATAAATCACAGTGTTATGAGTTGTTTACTTTATGTGCATGTTCTCTTTATTTCAGTAATTGCATGGTTAATTTTGAATCTGTTAAGTCTGATATTAAAGTACTACAATATTGATTCAACCCCCCTCAATATTTCTCAATCCTAATATGAAACATAAAACTTCATTAGCTTCAACCAAGTAAACAAGTCAACAGAAGAATAGAAGTTGGATCATATCATAATTGGCTCTATTTTGAACATGTTGATGAATTCAGTTGAGAGGTGGGGCTTAACTATTTTTTTACATTCACGGGAAGAAAATGACTTGGTTTTCATAAAAAAAATTCTTACTGAAAGTCTGAATAGTAAGGACTAGTGCCACATATTCATGGTAACATAGTCAAATATCATATGAACCCAATATTAATTGTGCATATGCTTATATATGTTAGTGCCTTCACAAACATTCAACTGCATCTAACCATGCACCATTCTTATAGAATCGTTGTTATTTATTCCAACTGTTGCAACACATAAACATGAATTTAATATTTCCCTAGTTTAATACCTTGTACTAATCAACTATAATAATGAAATAATATGCTCTACAACAATTATACATAATTACCAGATTCATATAAGTGATTCAACAAATGTTTAAATATCTACTTTAGAGATCTCCAAAATTACTCACACAAATTCTAACACAGAGCAATAGAGAAATCTTAAATCCATAATTCAATCTACAAATGATATTTTCAATTAATTTATTTAGAAGTATTCATACATTTCATTTAATAAAAGACTGTCATTTCTACTTCTGCAAAAAATGCTTATTACATAAACTATGCTACTTGTCCATGTACAAAGAAAATTCATAACATGTAAGATTGGCCTTGGTATTCCTTTTATAGACACAAGGATTATTGCAACAAGCTACATGCCATATCCTATATATTTTGTTACCAACCGCCACTAGCCGGTTAGAGATTACTATGAAAAGGAAAATAAGGGAATTTTTATACTTATCACTAACTTCAATAGGCCTTCTCATTTTATAATGATGTTCAAACCACATATTTGAGCCTATCTAAACTCTTTAATAGGCAGTAAAAGTTCACTCCCAACAGATCCACTACCTCAAAATATTAGAAGAAGCACTAGTACTGTATTTTATATATCATATTATTTTAACATTACATGTAGAGATTTATATATAGAAATATTCGAAGAGGTCATGCCTAACATAAAATTCTAATTTATCACCTGAGATTATACTCATAAAATCACCACAATTTTATCTGAATCACCATAATGCATCTAAAAGGATTTAATCTCTTACTTTAAGAAATCCCCCTTCCATGGGACTCCAGCCCAAGTATCTATCTTAGTCATCATAAAGGCTCATTTATTTATCTACCCAGGGATGTGAACATGATGCAAGGAAAGTTTTGAAATGGGGCCAAAGGATCTCCCAAATACCAAACCAGCTTGCAGAAACAACACGGAAACAACAACAACATAGTGAGAGAAGAAACAACAGAGATCCTTTTCATTAAATTGTCAAACTCATTACAAGTCGGGTTGTAAGGCCTTCCCGGTTTAGGCCAAATACACTCATTGAATTACAAATTTATCTTCATACATGTGAGGTCACAGATCTGCCTTCCAAATATCTCTACACTTGATCTTCTATTACAATCTGATATCAAAATCCTCCCCCTCTAGCCTCTCCTAAAACTAAGAACATAGAAACAAATATATACAAGAGTCCAACAGAGAGGTCGGTGCTCAAATCCATAAGAGAGACCCAGATTTAGGTCCACACATATCCCAATGAGAGACCCCAAATTAATTAAGCCATGAAAATTAAATGAAGAATTTAGCCACCGGATCCAACTCCAAAATAAACAACTCGGGCAAAGGATGACCAAGGAACAAAGTGACTTAGGTAAGGAACAACCTGAGAAATAGAAGACAAACCCAAGTGTCAGAGAAATGAACTTAGAAACAAGCATGCGTAAACAACAGAAACAAGCATTTCCTGAGTGAAAGGACCCAAGCAACAGAAACAAGCATAACCAAGAGACAAACCCGAGCAACAGAGTACTTCCCAAGTAGCCTCCAAACAAACTAAAGAACAAAACAAACATCTTTTGGTTGAGAAGGATTGCCAAGGACCCAAGATTCTCCTGCATCAAACACCTAGGGTACAAGAAATGATTCTCCAAATCATGTATCAGGTCCAACCTGAAATGAATCTAACTTCATAAGCATTTCTGCTGTCAAATCTTCTCAGTATTCTGCAAGGATCAAATTTCTTCATCTTCAATTTACCATTTGTTCCAATAGAAAATATACCTTTCTTTAAATGAACCATTACAACATCACCAACTTCAAATGTTTTATGTCTTCTTGATCCGTCTGCACTATCCTTGTATTTTTTATTGCTTTTCTCCAACTTCTATTTTACATCTCCATGCAATGTCTTCATGAACTCAGCAAATTCCTCTGCTTCAGCACTTCTTTTCTCTTCTCCAACAATATCTCTCAAGTCTGATATAACTCTCGGTTGTGTGCCATGAACAATCTCAAAAGGTGTCTTTCTAGTACTTCTATTTATTAAACTATTGTATGCAAACTTTGCTTGTGCCAACATCAAATCCCAATTGCTTGGTGTGTCTCCAACTAAGCATCTCAAAAAATTACCCAAACTTTGGTTTACAACCTCTGTTTGTCCATCAATCTATGGATGAAATGTAGAACTAAAATTCAACTCAGTATCTAACTTCTTCTAGAGTGTTCTCCAAAAATAGCTTACAAATTTATTGTCTCAGTCAGAGATGATACTCCTTGGTAATCCATGCAATCTGAAAATTTTCTGAAAGAAAAGATCAGCTATATGTACTGCATCTGATGTTTTCTTACATGGTATGAAATGTGTCATCTTTGAAAATCTATCCACAACAACAAATATGGAATCATTGCCTCTTTTTGTCCTAGGTAAGCCAAGAACAAAATCCAAGCTGATATCACTTCAAGGTTTCTCAAGAATAGTAATTTGTGTATACAAACTAGTATGTTGAGTCACTCCTTTTGCAACTTGACAAAATCCATAATTTTTCACAAACTTCTGAACATCTTTATACAACTGAGGCCAAAAATACCTTTCCTTTAGCAAACTCAATGTTTTATCAATACCAAAATGTCCAACCAATCCACTACTATGTTTCTCCTTAATCAAATTAGTTCTCATTGAACCTCTTGGTATACACAATTGAATACCTTTGAACAACATATCTTCCTGAATGAAATAGTTTTCATACTTTCTTGATTGGTTTGAATTAGGTGCTCTGCACACTCTCCACTACTCAGAAAAATCAAGATCACTTTCATACAAAATTTTCATGTCATCAAAACCAAGAACTTCAATTCTCATTTCAGTCAACAAAGATATTATTCTACTTAATGCATCAGCAACTTGGTTAGAAACTTCACTCTTATGCTTAATCATAAATGTGAAACTCTGCATATACTCTATCCATTTCATATGTCTCTAATTCAACTTATTCTGACTACCCAAATACTGCAAAGCCTTATGATCAGTATACAACACAAATTCATTTGGCATCAAATAATGTCTCCATTTATTCATAGATTGAACAATAGCATAGAAATCTTGATCATAGACAAAATATTTCCTTTTTGCATCATTCAACTTCTCACTAAAGAAAGCAACAGGTTTACCTTCTTGAGTCAACACAACTCCAATTGCACTTCCACTTGCATCACATTCAACTTGAAATACCTTATTGAAATTAGGTAATTCAACAACCTTCAACTTCAAAGTCTCAAAACTCTTATCAGTTCCATGTGTCTATTTGAATTCTCTTTTGTCTCCTCTCATTGTCTCAGTCATAGAATTATAAATAGAACTGAAATTTATGATAAAATTTCTGTAAAAACTTGCCAATCGATGAAATAATCTTACCTTAGTGACATTTTTAGGTGTAGGCCAACTAAGTATATATTTATCCTTCTCAGGATCCATGTTCAGAGTGTCAGCTGAAATCACAAAACCCAAATACACAAGCTCTTCTTTCATGAAGGAACACTTCTTTAGATTTATCAACAAGTTTTCCTCTTTCAATCTCTGCAACACTTGCCTTATATGCATCAAATGCTCTTCTCTAGTCTTACTGAATATCAAAATATCATCCAAATATACAATCACACACTTATTCAATAATTTCTTCAAAACTTCATTCATTAACCTTATAAATGTACTCGGTGCATTAGTTAAACCAAAAGGCATAACCAACCACTCATACAAACCTTCCTTTGTCTTGAAAGCACTCTTCCATTCATCACCTTCTCTGAATCTGATATGATGATATCCACTCTTCAAATAAATTTTAGTAAAATATCTTGC
This sequence comes from Thuja plicata, assembly GCA_018584345.1. Classification (NCBI taxonomy): domain Eukaryota; kingdom Viridiplantae; phylum Streptophyta; class Pinopsida; order Cupressales; family Cupressaceae; genus Thuja; species Thuja plicata. Next base: position 785,256 of record MU224222.1, read on the forward strand.
TCCAATAAAATAGTCCATTATGTCATCCATTCTCAGTATAGGAAACCTATACTTCATTGTGATTTTATTAATTTCTCTAGAACTAGTGCACATTCGCTATTCTCCATTCTTCTTAGGTGCCAATATAGGTGGTACTGCACATGTAATCAAACTTTCTCACATCAAACCTTTGTTCAATAATTCATGAACTTGTCGGTTAAGCTCTTCATTCTCGGTCGGTGTTAACCTATGTGGTGCTTTAATCGGTAAACTAGCTCCAGGAATCAGATCCATACAGTGAATGATATCTCTTGTTGGTGGAAAACCATCAGGTATATTATCTGAAATGATCTCCTTGTATTCAGTGAGTAACTTCTCAACTTTTGTGAGAATGTCATCTTCTATATTCTTACTTGGTTTGTTATGAATCATAGCATAACTAATATCATTTCTTTTCAAATCCTTAATAAACTGTCTACCTTCCATCAAACAAACTTTCATAGATGTAAATATCTCACCAAGAGATTCTTCAACCAAAGGTAACAAAACTTGTTTCTTTCCATCAACCCAAATAGAATATCTATTCAATATTCCATCATGTATAGCATGTCTATCATATTGCCAAGGTCTACCGAACAAGATGTGACAACAATCCATAGGCATAATATCACACAACACCTTATCATAATAATTTTCAATTTTCAGATTCACAAAAGATTGTTGACTCACCATTAATGTATGCTCATCCTTGATCTATGAGATCTGATAGGGTTTCATATGTTTCATCCTATCCAACTATAATTTTGTGATCATTTCCTCAGATGCTAGATTCTCTGAGCTTCCACTATCAACAATCACCTTCCAAACTTTGTCTACAACTCTACATCTGGTCTTGAAAAAAAATTTCCTTACAGGATCTTTCTTATCCTTCTCACTCCATAGTATCCTTTGGATCAAGATATTTCCTTCCTTCTCAGCTTCATTTGGTGACTCCTCTTGCACCAAGGCATTTATGCTAATACTTCTTTTATTTCTTGCATGTGTACACTCAAAGGATTTATGTCCTTCTTCACCACAATTATAACAAGTTACTTGGAATCCCTTTCTACTATATCCACCTCTAGATTAATTTCCCCTTCCTCGGTATGAACCTCCACCTCTCCATTCAATCTTTCCTTTGTCTTGAGATGTGTCTGAAATTGACTTGTCTAATTCAAATCTACTATTTTCACCATGAGATCTACCTCTTCCTCTAGGGAATCTACTATTGGCAAGTGATCAATTTTGTGTAAATGTGATTCACTTTTTGGCTATCATTTATGGAAACACATCTGGGTTTTAGATTGACTCCGGTAAAGATAAGTTTTGATGATTCAGAAATTGACTAAGTATAGAAGCAGATATACATAAGTGTTTTGGATGTCGAAGATCAAGATTGATGATTTAGGGAAAGAGAGATTAGAGGAAGATAGTATGGGGTATGTATGGCTTCCACCTAAGATTGATTTGGTTTTGGTTAAGTCTACAGTGAGTTAGAAAGAATTGAAGATAGAGATATTGCAGTAGAACAACGATACAGAGTAGTTGGATAGTAGCAAAGACTGAGGGAGTATAACTTTGACTCCAGACAATCAAAGTTGTATTTTGGTTGTTGATAACCTCCACATTGACTATGCAAGAGCGCCGAATGTGCATTTGATATTTAATATATTAAATGTATTTTGTATGGAAGGTCGAATTTGTAATATTTGTAATATTCATATTGAGAGCCAACTTTGTAAAGTTGTGAGATATATATGTAAGATCTTTTTGATAAAGATAGATGATGGTTAGTTGGATAGTTGGATGAGTTGTTGCAAGAATAACAGAGCAGAGAATGATAGAGATCATTGACGAACTATAAAGGAACTATCTAAGCACTAGTGTTGCTTGTTTTTGTTCATGACTGAGAACACTTTGTAACCTGAATTATCTTGTAAGAGTTGTAAGCTCAGTTGGCCCCTAACAGGGTGTTGTGAACCTTTAACAGGGTTTTAATTCCTTTAACAATGAAATGTGCTATGTAATATTCAGCTCCTAACATGGCTAGGTCTCCTAACAGGGACATTATACTTTAGTACATGCTTGTGGGTACCATCCCCACCAGGGTTTTCCCTTGGCCAGGGTTTCCTCGAAAACAAAATATGGTGTTATGAGTACTGTGTCATTTGCTTATGTTCTTTTCTTTACTTCAATTTTATGGTTAATATTTAAATGGTTGAAGAAATTAATTAAGTGTTATAATACTGATTCACCCCCCCCCCCCCCCCCCCCCCCCCCTCTCAGTATTGTCCAATCCTAACAATTGGTATCAAATCTTTTGGCCCTTGGAGAGAAAGTCTAACAGCTTGAGGGAGATCATAATGGATTTGGACAGTTTGCATGAAAACTTTGATGCTGCACTCAAAGACCTTGACAAAGCAAAAGCAGAAAATGGAGAGTTTAGATTCAACATGTGAAGAGCTAAGAAATTTATAAAGAAACTCAAAGAACAACTTGAGCTTTCCAGAAATCAAATACAAGATCTTGTGGTTCAGATAAAAGAGGATTCAAATGAAGACATTTCAGATCAGGTGAAACAACTAAAAGAAGAGAATGAAACTTTGAAACTTGAAAATGACACTATGGCTAAAGAAATACAGGTACAAAAGGATGCTAAGAAGAAAGTTGAAGAATCTTTAAATAGTGCATTAGATCAAATGAAGAATGAGGCTGACAACTACAAGAATAAGTATCTGGAAATGGAAAAATACAATCAGATTATAAAAGGTGAACTTGTTGAAGCAGAGAAACACATTGAGAAACTTCACACCAGTAGTGATTTGATTGATGAATAGAGAGACAAACAAAAACCTAAAGGTGATATGACTGGTATTGGCTTCAATGAAGCTAAATGTTCAAAGAACCAGGAAGAGAAATCAAATGAGAAGATTGATGTTGAGAAACCTTCTATTGAAGAACCTAAAGAGCAGATCAGACCCTTCAGAGGTAGATGCTTTGGTTGTAACATATTTGGACACATGAAGAGAGACTGTAGAGGTAATGCCCCTTTTAGAAATTTTTCTGGCTATTTTTTTAACTATAATGGATATGGGCACAAGAAAGAAAAACGCAGAAAACCTAATCAATCAGGATATAGATAAGACAATGGAAGAGAATCTACCGTGAAACCCACATGATACAAATACATTGTGAAGTACTGTAAGATGTAATTTAATCATGAAAGAAGACCTCCTATATGTTACAAATGCAATAATCCAAGACATATAGAAAATTTTTGCATGTATAATGGATCAGACAACATAAGAGTACCACCTCCTATGAATTCACAAAAGAATGCAAATGATACTGGCAAGAGTGTTGTAGATTTAAAGAATGATTTTGAAAGTTGTTTTAAGAAGGCAGAAGATAGCAATAGTGGTAAGATATGGAAGATCAAAGAAACAAGTGAGACATCAGTTCAGGGAGAGTCAGTAGAGGCTATTGGATCTTTGCCTGATGGTAGCAAAACACAATCGACCTAATTGGCCGATCATGGCCTTAGGGGGGGCATTGGATACAGACATCAGATTATATCCTTCCCTAAAATTTGTGGATTAATCTTGAGTGAGCTTGGGTATAAGCTTGTCCGACATCATGAAATATACATCTAAGAGCACAACATCAGCCAATGCATGTATTTTGTTCGTGAGATCTAACAGTCGACTGGACAGTTTTAAGTAAAAGTGAAATTTGTGACTTAAACTTGTATAAAGCACCATTTGATGACCTATCTCTTTACCATTTGATGAAGAGCGAGCTAAGGAGATCAGAGAGAAGAGAAATTCAGACTATTCTATATTGGTCGTGCGTGATCGATTGAAGGATAAACTTGGAATTCAGCGAAAGAAAGGTATTTACATCATATAGCTATGGATGCACCTATTATTTTTGATGTTATAGATCAACCTAAGTATAAATTTAAGAAACATCCGTTCAAGTCATGTGAAGAGGATCCAGAGGGAGCATTTTCCCAAAACCCGTATGGCGTATTACACGTAGAAGATATTAGGGCTTACATACATTGTAAGTATGATATAGTGGGAATTGATGATATATCAACTAAGATAGAGTATATGACTGATAATGGAATCATGAGAGAAGAATACAAACACATTGATTAGCTGAGCATAATGAAAATTCTAGACTTATGCAAATTCGATGAACATGAATGGTTTAAGATACTATTAAGTAGGGTTCATGATCAGTTTATTTGGATAGGTGATCAACCTGTGAAGATTTGTAGTGACCTAATCCATGAAATCACTAGACTGGACAACACCAGAGTCATCCCTTTTGTAGAAAAACATGTAAAGAAATAAGTTGAAACCCTAACTCATTCCAAATGGGACAGACAGGCAATGAAAGTGAACGACATCTTTCAACAACATGTAAGATTGATTTCTATGATACTTAGGTACAAATTCTACTACAATAGCAGACCTAACTCAGTATCTACTAGAGTAATCATGATGACATGGAGAATGGTGAAGGAGAATATAAAATATTGCCTATGTGAAGTTCTGGCACAACAATTCCTTGAGAATGTGAAGCTAGTGAAGGATAGAACTAAGACCTTCAAATTTGGTTCATTGTTGATGCATATGTTTATTCATATTAAGCACAAATTTCCTGGCTTACATCCTAGTGGTTGGAAATCTGGGATACCTACTGGTATTATAATTTCGCAGAGTTACAAGAGACAGAATGTTACTTGGGTTGATAGAGAATTGTTTGCTATGATCAATATCCTACAGAGATAGATGAAAACCATATATAGGATACATGAGGACATTGTTGAAAAATACAAAGATACATTTTGTTTCATGGTTGAAACTGATTGTGTATGTTTTGAAGCAGTCATACCCAGAAAGAAATGGTGTTATCCCATGGGTTATGAAGTTATGAGGTACTTACCATGCAAGCAGAACATGTCCTTGCATCAAAAATTGATACAACAGAGGAAAGATGGGGAACATATGAGGAGAATTCATCAAAGATGAGAGAAGAATAGACTAGAGGTCTGAGGAAGAGAAAGACTGAGAATCTTGTACATGAATGTGGTGTAAAAGTTGGGTTGACAGAAGAAGAACTGAAAGAAGGGAAAAAGAAGATGACAGAAAGATCTCTTGGACCAACAAGTGGAAGTAAAGTAGCCCCTCCCACTCCTGAGGTAGTTATGGTAGACATTCCACTTCCTCCACAACAGCAAACAACACAAGCAGAGAACATTATTTCTAGAGTTACTAGATCAAGCATACAGACATCGCCTCAAGAGCAGAGCGCAGTAAGAGAAGAGAAGAAAACAAAAAAAAACATATGGAAAATTGACCTAAATATGTTAGAGAAGAGAGCATTAGAACAAGGTAAATTGGTCATAATTGATAAATACTATAACAGGTATGAAGAAGCAGACAAGCTTAAGATTGAAGACATTGTGATTGAACACTTACTTACTTTCAAAAAGACCCTTTTAGAAATTGAAGGAAGTATGCCTATAGACTTCTATGGGAGATTGGAGATAAGAAAACATGTAGCAAAGATTGAAGATGATATAATCAAGAACCAAGAAATTGATAACATGTTGCCTATGATATCATTTCAAGAAAGGGATAGAACATACAAGGAATTAAAACCTTTGTTAAGGACCAAAGTGAGATTGTTGAAAATCATGGCTAGGAAGTATGATGAAGTCACTCAGGAAACACAGAAGGCACTAGAGAATATATTGATGAATACTACTTTTGTTAAGCCCCCACCTCCTAAGACCACTTCGCCTACACAATTGGGAATGGGTGAAAAATCAAAAGCAACAGAGACAACTTCTTAGATGAGCATAGTAGATCCACCACCAGATTTATATATTTTTGGTGTAGCAATAACTCTTGACACCTCTCAAGATGATGCAGGGAACATGGACACTTCTATAGCAGATGAGGCTGAACAGAAAGAGGAAGAAGAACAAAAGAAGGAAGAAGAAAAAAAGAAGGAAGAAGAGAAGAAGGAAGAAGAACAAAAGATAGATCAGCAAGATGATGAAAAGAAAGAGGTAAATACATCATCCATCTCATTTTTGGCAAGCAGTGATGTAAATGTTGACAGCATGGATGAAGTTGAATTGGTAAAATTAGCATTTACTGCTTTGAACAAAGCCAAGGAAAGATCAAAATAGAAAGGAGAAAAAAAGGCCAAAGTAATTACAAGAGCAATTGATAGTGTAAAAAAATTGCTTTCAGTACCTATTATTTTCCAAAACAAAGATGACATTGAAAATCTGATAATTACACTTGATGAATTTGGTGGGCACTATGAGAATTTATTGAAGATTGCAGAGGAGAAGGCAAAGAAGACATATTGAGAGAATAAGTTAGCAGCAGTTTGCAAGTCTATCACATGGGACTTAGGCATTGTGAAAACTTGCTTGACAAATGCAAAGAGTTGCATTGGACATAGGATAAAATTGTTTAGTTGTTGCATGAATCCAATAAGGCATGTTCAGAATGTAGAAGACATTATTTCCAAAGAGAGGGAAACTCTGAACAGTATGATGGACGATTTTGAAACATCTTCACAATCCACAACAAAGTTAGACAAGGAAGTCACAATAATTTTGGCTAAACTCAGTGTATTAGATAATGAGAAAGGGAGAGTATTGACAAGATTTAATTTGTTGAAGATCTTTATCAATCCTAAGCTATCCATACTTGAGGTTCATACTTGGAGAAAGTAACAGATTCACTGAATAAATATATGCCCACAAACTTGAAAGAATCTGAGACCACATCATTTGCACTAAACGTCTTAATTCACATTAGCCAAATATTGTTCAAAACATGGAATGCAAAAGTGAAGATCTTGGAAGATTATTTTCAAGATATTCTAAAACTGGTGAGCAAGCACTAAATCTTATTATTTTGTATGCACCTTTGTCATTTTTGTCAAAGGGGGAGAAGAGAGAAGAAAAAAATAATATATGAGAAGAGAAGAAAATGGGAGAAGAGACAAGAACAGGAAGGAGAGAATATAGAGGAGACAATTTTTCTTTGTTGGAACACTTATTCATTTTTTTGTTAAGTGTTGCCATCAATGCCAAAGGGAGAGATTGTTGGAAAGTGATCAATTTTGTGTAAATTTGATTCAATTTTTGGTTTTCATTTATGGCAACACATATGGGTTTCATATCGACTCCAGTAAATATAAGCTTTGATGATTCAGAAATTGACTAAGTATAGAAGCAAAGACACAGAAGTGTTTTGGATGTCAAAGATCGAGATTGATGATTTAGGGAAAGTGAGCTTAGAGGAAGACAATATGGGGTATTTATGACCTCCACCTAAGATCAATTTGGTTTTGGTTAATTCTACGGTGAGTTAGAAAGAATTGAAGACAAACAGATAGTAGCAGAACAACGATACAGAGCAGTTGGATAGTAGCGAAGATTGAGGGAGTATAACTTGGACTCCAGACAATCAAAGTTGTATTTTGGTTGTTGATAACATCTACAATGACTATGAAAGAGTGTCGACTATGCATTTGATATTTACTATATTAAATGTATTATGTATTGAAGGCCGACTTTGTAATATTTGTAATATTCATATTGAGAGCTGACTTTGTAAAGTTGTGAGACATATATGTAAGATCTTTTTGATAAAGATAGATGATGGTTAGTTGGACAGTTGGATGAGTTGTTGAGAGAATAGCAGAGAAAAGAATGACAGAGATCATTGAAGAACTATAAAGGAACTATCTAAGCACCAATGTTGCTTGTTTTTGTTCATAACTGAGAACACTTTGTAACCTGAATTATCTTGTAAGATTTGTAAGCTCAGTTGGCCCCTAACAGGGTGTTGTGAACCTTTAACAGGTTTGTAATTCCTTTAACAAGGAAATTTGCTATGTAATATTCAGCTCCTAACAAGGCTAGGTCTCCTAACAGGGACATTATACTTTAGTACATGCTTGTGGGTACCATCCCCACTGGGGTTTTCCCTTGGCTAGGGTTTCCTCGGAAACAAAATATGGTGTTATGAGTACTGTGTCATTTTCTTATATTCTTTTCTTTACTGCAAGTTTATGGTTAATATTTAAATGGTTGAAGAAATTAATTAAGTGCTATAATACTGATTCACCCCCCCTCTCACTATTATCCAATCCTAATATCTACCACCTCTACCTCTTTGTCTTTATTCATATCTTTAGTTCAAATATTCCTCAACTTTTAGGGAAAATTGATATGTCTCCTCAATTCTTTCCATTTTGACCAAACTGATCTCATCTTGTATGGAACTTCTCAATCCATTCAGGTATCTTTCTACTCTTTCCAATTCATCTTCAACATGTCAGATTTGATGTTCAATCTATAGAATTCCTTAGTTTATTTTTTTACTGATCTATCCTTCTGCTTCAAACTTTGCATTCGCCTGATTAGGTTAATCTGATAATCACAAGGTAGAAACTTGTCTTTCAATTTTTTTACCATCTTATCCCATACCTTAATTTTTTCTTTACCTTTCTTCTTCTGATCCAATTGTAGATGTTCCCACCATAAGGATGCATGACATTTCAACTTTGTGCTTGCAATCTTCACCTTCTTTTCCTTTGATACATTCTCATATTCAAAATACTTTTCCATCTCAGTTATCCAGTCAATCAATTCATCAGAATCCAACTTTCCACTATACTCGGGAGGGTTAAACTGAGGTGTGGACTTCAAAATTGTCAATGCTCACAAGAATCTCTCCTCTTCCTGATTCATCACATGTGTAGGTGCAGCTTCACCTTGAACCTCTTCTAATTTATCATCACTAACATCTTCAAGATGTCTTCCTCTACATTGGGTTGTCCCAACAACTTCCAATCTAGAAGCCATCTATCTAAGCATATCAACTAGACCTGGATCTGCATTTCCTCTCCCACGAACCATCTTGAATCCCTTTGTAATTATAGGTCAGATCACAATCTGATACCCCACAACAATACTAACTAGGGTTAGGGTTTACAAGAAGGAACTTTAGATCTCACCAATGCTCTGATACCACCTGATGCAAGGCAATTTTGGCAAGGGGGCCAAAGGATCTCCCAACTACCAAAATAGTTTGCAGAAACAATGTGGAAACAACAACAACACGGTGAGAGAATAAACTGTTAGTAATAACTGAGAGGGGGGTGAATCAGTGGCCTCAAAAATTTATCCTTCAAACATTAACCAACAATCAAATAAACCTCAGATTATTAAGTCCCTACAAGATGCATGCCATGAAATACTTATAATGAATAACTGTCTGTCAGTTTTCCTTGTCTATCTTTATTCTCCTTGATTACCGATAAGCAGTATAACTATTTACCGAAACTCAGTAAATAAGTAGAGTATACCGATCAATCTAGTGTTAACTATGTCAGATACAAAACAATAAATAAATGAATCATACGCACATAACACATGAATTTTTAACGTGGAAACCCTATTAAGGGAAAAACCACTAGGACCGGTACCCCAAATTTTCACTCTTCTAAAGTGAACCTTGTTAGGAGCCAACCCTGTTAAAGGTTACAAACACACTATTAAGTGTGACCTTGTTAGAGGATTTTATACATAGAGGTTGTCACTTAGTATCGGGAATCTATTGCTACCATCCTTGAATCAGTCTCCTTCTTAGACTGTCAATAGGTATCGGTCAAATCCAATGCTACTTTCATGAATCAACCTTTTTGGCACTCCTTGGGATGTACCTCAATATATAGAAGATTGTTAGGTCCTACTCTGTTAAGATAATTGATGCTTCAATGGTTAAACTAAAACACTGTGACCTGTTTCTAATGCAACTTTGAATTGCAGATTTTTAGATCTATTTAAGTACATTACATCTCTGATCAATGTATCAATTCAATTCTTTGTGCTCCATAATTTCTTCTCTATGATGTTGTGCTTCACTATTCGTCGGTGTCTACAGAATTCTTTAGCTCTCCTTCAACTTGATTGATCGGGACTATATGAAGTTCTTCTTCACCATTTTCTCTTCAGCATCCTCTTTTCATTCACTCCCCTTAATCCCCTTTTCGTGAATTTGATGTTTCAAAAATGAATTAAGCTTGTCTCTTATATAGACATGATATTCATTGTTTCTTGATTCTTGATTCTTGATTCTTGATTCTTGGCATGAAAAACAATCCAGCCAATTTCATTTAAAGCATAACTCCTAATTTATCTCATAGTTATCTTCTTTCCAACTGTACAAATCTTCTTTAAATCAATTACTTAACTCTAGTCGAATAAAACAAAGAAAACAACCAGTTAAGTCTATCTTTTAGCTCTTTCCAGCTAGATATTTTGTCCTTTTCTAAACTCTCTATTATGTCAGTCAATTCTTTAGTTAGTTGTCGGTGACAACTGACAGTTCTGTCGGCATGACTCCAGTTAGCTTCGAGATCTCCGTCTGTCGAGCATCATTAGATTTTTACTCGTCGGGCAACTATATTTTCAGCTCGTCAGGCATCTTGTGGTTTTTCTTCATCGAGAAACACTGTCTTCTACTCATCGGGTATCATTATGACTTTTCTTATTTGCCTTTATCGATGGTGTGCACTTCGTTGGTGTTGTCTGTCACTTAGTGAATACTTTACTTTTATGCATTGTTGAGAGCATAACCTTTATTCTATTGATTCTCTGAAGTCTTTTGGAATTATATACATGACCATATAGATGATATCAAGTTGACATCAATGAAAATACAAACCATTAACTAATTTAATGCTTTGCATTTATCTTCAACTTAACATTATCAAACATTTAATCAGCTACATGTCATCAATCTCTCCCTTTGGCATTGATGGAAACATACTATATTATCACACTATACTATTTCTAATACAATATGAAATACAACAGTTGAGATTCATCAAACTACCAATCCTTTTGTTTGATAACCGATAAATGTCTGAACTCCGGTAAGCTTTGTTTTAGCTTAGATTTGATTCCAGCAGCTCTTTGCTTTCTGATGTGTTGAGTCCTCTTCTTGTATCAATTTCTCTCTTTTGATGTCTTTTTCTCTTGTCAGCAACTCTCCCTTTGCATAATCATCATCTTTCATACAATTTTATCTCCCTTAGGATAAAATCTCTCCCTGTTGGAGTAATCTGATAATGGATAATCTTTCTCCCTTTTTCAAAAGAATGTGATAATATGGATAATCTCTCTCCCTTTGACAGCAATGCCAAACAAATATTTTACAAATATCTAACATTCATGTCAAGCAATCATTTTTCTCCTACCCATAATATATTCCTTGAATTTCCCTTATCCATTAGTAATACAACAATATTTTCTGGTGCTCGGTTCTGATATATACATGTTTGTATATAGATGTATCTTTTGAAGTTCATCTCTTTGCTTGCATCAACTTGATTGATGTTCTGATAATATGTAGGCTGGTTCAGTCTTCAGTCATATTACTGACTGGTAGACAAGGGTTTGACCCCTAGTCTCTTTCTCAAGTACTCAAATGTATCCTTGGGCAGTGGCTTGGTGAAGATATCAGCCAGTTGTTCTTTTGATTGCACATACTCAAGTATCAGCTCCTTTTCTTGAACTTGTTCTCTCTAATAATGATACTTGATGGCAATGTGTTTAGTCTTGGAATGCATGACTGGATTCTTGTAAATGTTTATTGCACTGGTGTTATCATAATAAATAATTACTAGTTCTAAGATCTTCATATTCATACCTTCCAGTAACTGTTTGATCCATGCAATATTTGAGCAATTTGCAGCAGTAGCAACATATTCTATATTTGCAGTGGACTGACAAATGCATCCTTGCTTCTTGCTAATCCATGTGACAATTCTGTCACCCATAAAGAATTCTCCTCCAGTTGTGCTCTTCTGATCATCAAGATTTCCATCCCAATCAGTGTTCTTCAGATATGTTAGAATTCTTTTCACAATAGTCATATGTGATTCCCTGGGTTAGCAGAAAATCTAGCAACAATTCCTACAGCATGTGCAATATCTAGTCTAGTGTGTACAACATACATGAGTTTCCAATCATTGATCTGTACAAAGTATGATTTACCTATGTTGTCTTGTCCTCCTTTGTTAACTTACATCCAGTAGCCATTGGTGTTCCAACTAGTTTGGAATCTTCCATCTTGAATATTTCCAGGACCTCTTTGATGTATTTGGACCATGTAATGAAAATACCTTCACTTTGTTGAATGATCTGTAGACCAAGAAAGAACTTGATCTCTCCAAACATAGACATCTCAAACTCTTTTCTCATCTCATTAGAAAATGATTTGCATAGCATATCATTGCCTCCAAATATGATGTCATCAACAAATATTTCATCAATCAAAGTGTTAGCATCAGTATCTTCCTTCAAATAAAGATTATTGTTTTCACTAGTCCTTACAAATCCAATAATTATTAGATAGGAATGAAGTCATTCATACCAGGCTCTAAGAGCTTGTTTCAATCCATACAAGGCTTTTTGGAGTCTAATACCATGTTTCTCTTGTCTGGATCGACAAACCCTTCTGGTTGCTCAATGTATACTTCTTCTTCAAGTATTTCATTTAGGAATGCTGACTTGACATCCATTTGATATACTTTGAATCCTTTGAATGTAGCATAAGAAAGAAATATTCTTACTCCTTCTAGCCTAGCAATGGGTGCAAAGGTCTATCCATAGTCTATACCTTCTTCTTGCGCATACCCCTTGCATACTAGTCTTGCTTTGTTTCTTGTGACTTCTCCATTCTCGTTCAACTTATTCCTGAATATCCATTTTGTACCAATGACATTCTTGTCATCTGGTCTTGGCACAAGTTACCATGTCTTGTTTTCTCAATCTGTTCAATCTCATCATTCATAGCACTTATCCATTCTTCATTATCTAGTGCAACATTGACAGATTTTGGCTCAAACTCACAAATTAAACAATTTGAGTTTAAAGAGTTACTTCTTGTTCTTGTACCATCTTTTTTATCTCCTATGATCTGGATCTCTGGATGGTTCCTTCTTACATATCTTGCAAGTATAGGTACAGCTCTTTACATATCAGCTTGATCATTATTTTGATCTTCATTCTGTTCTTCATCACCTTGCACATTATTCTAATTATTATCCTGACCGTTGGTAACAGCAATCTGACCATCGGTTACAACATTCTATTGTTCTAGAATTAAGCACTGTTGCTTGGGTAGATTTTTGAGTTCTTCACAGTATACAAACTTTTGTAGTCCTCTGGTTCTTTTGTGCTTTCTAGTTCATTCTTTTCTGCAAATTCATCTATCTTTACATTTGCACTTTCAACAATTTTATTAGAAGCCTTGATGAGACATTTATAAGCTTTGCTTTTGGTGGAATACCCTAGAAAAATACCATCATCACTCTTGGCATCAAGCTTTCCATTTCTATCATCCTTTAAGACATAACATTGACTACCAAAGATTTTGAAGTAACTTACATTGGGTATTTTACCATACCATAGCTCATAAGGTGTCTTCTTTGTGTCCTTTAATTGTACTATGTTAAGTGTGTAGACACCAATACTGACAGCTTCCCTCCAGAAGATTTGGGTGATGCCTTTCTCTATCATAAGTGTTCTATCACAATCAACTATTGATCTGTTCCTTCTCTCAGCAATCCCATTTTGTTGTGGTGTTCTTGGTGCAGAAACTTGTCTTTTTATACCATGCTCATTATAGAAATTGGTGAATTCATCTGATATAAATTCTCCTCCTCTATCTGATCTCAAACATTTCAGATCCTTACCACTTTGTTTCTCTATCATAGCCTTATACCATTTAAACATCTTGAATGCTTCAGATTTATCTTTAAGAAACATGACTGTCATCATTATAGAGTAATCATCAACAAAGAGAATAAAATATCTATCTCCATAATAACTCTTTGTCCTCATTGGTCCACATAAATCAGTATGGACTAATTCTAGAATGTCATCATATGTATAGGTTTTACTTTTGAAACTATACTTAGTCATTTTACCTTTTTGACAATTCTTGCACATGATGTTGTCTGGCTTTGTCATTGTCGGTAAGCCTCTTACATTTCTCCTTCTGCTTATTTTCATCATGTTGTCAAAATTCACATGACACAATATTTTGTGCCATAACCATATGTATTTGTTTCTAGTCATTAATAAAGTGGTGTTAGAATCATTCAGATAGAATAAGTTACCTTTAGTCTGTTCATCGGTACCAATCAGTTTTCCTGATTCATTGAAGATCTTTGCCTTCTTATTCTCAAATGCTACTCTATGTCCTAAATTATTTAGCTAAGAAATACTCAACAGATTATAATTCAATCCTTTTTACCCAATAAGCATTTTCACATTTAATCAAGTTATTCAGCATTATTGTTCCTTTACCTTCAACTGGACAAGGTTTATCATTACCCATACTTACCATACCACCATTATAATACTTGAAAGTGTTAAACTTTTCTTTGTCACCGGTCATGTGGTGAGTGCAGCCACTATCTATAATCTAGATGTCATTCTTGATAACCCTAGATATGAGTGTAGTTTCTACATACCTTTCATCTTCATCTGTGTCATCCTTCACAGCTACAAATACCATCTCAATGTCTTCATCAGGTTCAGTGTCAGTATCTTCATCTTTGCAAGCAGCTAGGTAGCTAGCCTTCTTTCCTTTGTCCTTGTAGTCTCAGGTATCTCTTCCTTTTGATTGTCGGTAATCTTTGTTATCACATCTATCAAATTTCTTCTCAAAAGATCTATCATTACTCTTGTCATATTTTCTTCTGTTAGGACATCTTACAACAAAGTGTCCAATCTCTTTACAATTAAAACATACAAGTGATAACTTGCCTTTGTATTTACCTTTGCCTCTCTGCATTCTTCTTGCCATAAGTTTTTCTATTTCATCTAGATCTTCTTCTTCACTTTCACTTTCACTATCTCTTCTAGATGTGTGTCTATGACTTGATTTGCTTATTCTCATAGAAGACTTAAATGTTGACTCTAAGTTTGGTAAGACACTATTGTCAAAGTTATTCATCTCAAATGAAATTAGTCTACCAATTAAACTATCAAGAGTAACTATATTTTTTTCTGCTGCTCTCAGTTCTTGAATGGAAGAAACTCTAATAGCATATATAGGCAGTAAGGTTCTTAAGATTTTACTTACCACTATCTCTTCTTCTAGTACACCTCCAAATCCTCGTATAGCATTGACTACTTCTTTTATTCTTGTGTTGTAATGTGTGATGTTTTCTCCTTCTTTCATTATGAGATCATCAAATTTTCCTCTAAGGCTTTCTGCCTTGGCTCTCAGAACATTTGTATCACCTCCATGTACAAGCTTCGGTTTGTCCCACATCTTCTTTGCATTTTTGCAATCCTTGACATCTTCAAATTCAGCATCAAAGAGTGAGAAAGAAAGCTCTATAATCATGCAGTTGTGTTCATTCTTTTCTCTTAATTGATCTACTGTCAATACTCCTGTATGCAACACATATTTAGTATCTAGGAATTGAGTAACATCATTACCAATACCTGATAAGTGGAGTCTTATCCTGCTTTTCCATGAAGCAAAGTTGTATTTGTTCAGCTTGGGCACATCTCATATGTTCATCTTGTGATCTTGACTTAGGTCTTGAAACCTTCCTTTCTAAGCACACAAGATTTGATACCAATTTTTAGTAATAACTGAGAGGGGGGGTGAATCAGTGGCCTCAAAAATTTATCCTTCAAACATTAACCACCAATCAAATAAACCTCAGATTATTAAGTCCCTACAAGATGCATGCCATGAAATACTTATAATGAATAACTGTCTGTCAATTTTCCTTGTCTGTCCTTATTCTCCTTGATTACCGATAAGCAGTATAACTATTTACCAAAAATCAGTAAATAAGTAGAGTATACCGATCAATCCAGTGTTAACTATGTTAGATACAAAATAATAAAGAAATGAATCATACACACATAACACATGAATTTTTAACGTGGAAACCCTGTTAAGGGAAAAACCACTAGGACCGGTAC
>MU224222.1:810633-827649 GCA_018584345.1 Thuja plicata
AAGATGATATTCCCATTTTTTGGGCAAAATGAGAATTTCGGAATTCCAATTCCATTTTTTTCCATGGACCCAAACATGAAATTTGGCATTATCCAGAATTAGATAATGCCAATTCCAGTCCAATTCCAGCTGCCAAACGGGCCCAAAAGGAT
Organism: Thuja plicata; assembly: GCA_018584345.1. NCBI lineage: Eukaryota > Viridiplantae > Streptophyta > Pinopsida > Cupressales > Cupressaceae > Thuja > Thuja plicata. Next base: position 810,786 of record MU224222.1, read on the forward strand.
TTAATCTATTCTTTGAAGAAAACTATTAAACACATTATACATTCATGAGATTATCATGAAGACAAATTTGGCTATTCTGAATAAACAAAGTTAGGTAACAGAGAGAAAATGGAGTAGGAGATAATCTTCAAATGATATTTTCAATTAATTTCTTTAGAAGTATTCATAAATTTCATTTAATACAAGACTTTGCCATTCCTATTTCTACAAAAGACCTATTACATAAACTATTTTACTTGTCCATGTACAAAGAATTTTCATAACCCATAAGATTGGCCCTAATATTCCTTTTAAAGACACAAGGAATGCAACAAGCTACATGCTAGAGTATTCCTTTTATATCATGTTACCAACTGCCACTAGCCAATCATAGAATATATTCTCCAAATGAAAGTTGTTACCTCTGCTTCTATCCTTGAGTGAATCTAGAGGAAACAATAGAGTTCTTATTATCATGAGGCTTGTGATCCAACAAGGCCTATGAGCCATGTCATTACCCCCATGGGTGGTTATAGAGGCAGAAAATTCCAAAATGCAAAATTATCACCATCTTCCCTCATAGGAGATGGATTTGAAAATACAGCACAAGGAAAAAATTACTCCAAACTCCCATATTTTGTGTCTACACCCAAAATTTTCTTTGCCTCCATCCTATAATTTTCTTTGCCCAGAGTTTTTAGCTTTGGCCATAGCTTTCGGTATCTCTATTATTACCGAAGGCAATTTCGGTATCTCTACGATTACAAAATATATTATCGACTATTTCAACACCATGATCCTTGTATATCTCTTGCAGCATGCCTTGGTCTAACCCCTTCTTTTTATAGTAAAATCCCTTTGTAGCCTCAGCAAGCCCCATCCTTAGCACTCAAACAAAGAAACACTCCCTTCCAATCATGAACAACCAAATTTAGACAACACATATAACCTATCCCAATTGTTGCAAGACCTTACATTTTGGCCTTTTCCCTTGGTTATAGCAAGTTAAATGTGACACTCAAAAGGTTGGGCAGTAAAGGAATGATTTTCTGGCAAGGGAATGGTTTATAGATCAGAAATTGCAATATTCCATTAGTCATGATATATCTTCTCATATTCTTCCTACCACCACTTCTTTCTTTAATATATGGTCAAATAGTTTTGAGTATCCCACATAAATTGTCGTGACTTAGCCAACTTGGGTTATCAATTCATTTCATTGAAATCTCACATCTCCAATTTAGGCATGTGAGGACGTGAGGCAAAAGTTCTTCAACATGTGTTAGTACCTCGCTCAACTGCGACATGAAACTGTACCAATTTGTTAACCTAGCGGTGACGCGGTGGTGTAAACCCATCAAGTGCCATGTGTAACATCCACGCTTCCTTGTGGGCCAAAAATGTGTCCCACATAATAAGTTGTGAGGCAACCACAAGGGACCACCATAACATATTATTCTTACTCACAATCTCACGACCTTTAAACATTTTCCCCACTAACAGTCGCAAGGATGCGTCAAACCATTACTGTCAAGAAAAACATCCACTCGTGGGGTTGCAGGTCCAAATGATAGTATTAGAAATTTTCATGAGGACCTTCAATAATTGACACATGGCCCACTGCCGCTTCCTTGTGGACTAAAGGTATTAGTTGTTTGATCAAGTCACAAGGATGTGACAACACTTATATCACCGCCCATAGAACATCACACAACCTCGCAACCACTAGCTATCATCTGTCTTAACCATCACGAGTACACGACACACAAACCTCGCAACATCTTTGCTAAAATAACTTAACCTCCATAAGGGTGCGATAAACATCTTTAAAGAACTTCCAAAATACAAGGGGAAAATAATAAAGTGTAAGGCTGGGACATTAAATCAAAAGATATCCTAACCACAAACACACCAAGAAAATTAAATATGATGGGCTAAAAAATGGACACTTTAAAATTGTGCCTGATTATGCACCTAATCATTAAATAGGTGTACATTTAGGCATCAAAATGGGTGCCAATATTGATGTCAATATGGACATTAAAGAGCGCCAGAGTTTGCATTGATCTCTTCTACTAGGCGCAAGTGACACCAGACATAGCATCAACTTGATAAATAGTGCCTGTATTTAGAAAAAATGGATGAGAAATACATTAAAAAAGTGTGTGGAAGAAAAAAATGGAGCCAAAAAGGAAGCTAATCATAGGGATTTGTTGTAGTGCAAATTGAGCAAGTCAAACCTGAACTTTCCTCTCAACCTTGCATTATCTTTGACCCTACTGAGACAATTAAAGCATCTGATGGTCCTCTCTATATTGTTACAAAGGTTAATGACCTTCCTACCCATGGTTCCCTTGTTGATCCCAATTGCATGGTGAATGTGATAACTGAAGAACATATTTATAGTAAACAATTGCAAAAAGATTTTTATGATAAATATGATGTTAGGATTCAAACTTGAAATTGTTTCCTTTATCCTTCTCATGGTTCCATTTCATTCCCAGTTGAAATTGGTGGTAAAAATTTAGATGTTACATTCAATGTCATTCTATCTTCTAATCAATTTCAAGTCAAACTTGGTCTTCTTTGGCTTACCTCCATGCATGCTATGGCTTCTTCCATTCATAAATGTGTTAAATTTCCTCATAATGGATAAATCATAACTGTTAACCATAGTCTTTATCATCCTTTTGTGCCTCGTGACTCAGGTGACCTTGATTTATTTTGACCTTCTATGCCTCAACCAACCCAAACCCGTCCTGACCATCTCTTCAGATCATACCAAGCCTACAAGGTCCAAAATATTTGTGAACTTAGAAAACCTAAGAATGTTCCATCTCTTTTCCCTGGAGGTAAAATTATTCCTACACCACCTATACCTACTCTTTCTATTTATTATACACATAATTCTCAACCTAGTGTGGTTCCTTCATTTCTTCCTCATAAAGAAGAAAAGGACTCAATGTTTATTGGTCCTATCCCACCTCCAATTTATATCAAAACCAAACGTAACTGTCATGCTCGTGATCATCATCTCAAGCGTATTTCTAAAGACCATCAACATGATTCTCAAAACATTTCTTCACCTCATACACCTCCTCATGCTTTGCCTCCCTTTGACCAACCCATGCTGAAGCCAATGGAGGAAGTGAATTTAAACAAATTTAAATAGAACAAACATGAAAATGCAATTCGTATCCTAGATTCTATTATAATTAATCTATATGAAGAAGATACTCTTGAAGATGATTTTATTGATGCTATCAATGATATTCATGTTAGTAATTTTGATGGTATGTATGAGACTATTGGTATCGATCATGATTTACCAACTATGCTTTCACAATAGTTATCTATCACTCCTAGTAATGAACACAACGACCTATCTTCACACAAGGTTCCTTGCTTAGAACTGGCTATTATTCCATATGTTGTTCTTGATGTTGCTCCTCTTGCAGGTTTCGCACCTTCCCTAAACACTATGGACCAAGATGGGGTGCAGGCGATACACTTGGATAGATCCTCTAGTATGGTGGATATTATTTTCTTTTTTTTTTCCTTTTCTTCATGATATGTTTCTCCCGTGTTGTGTTTCTTGTTTCATGTTTTTTTAAGGTTTCTTTAAGCAACCCTTGTTGCTCCATTGGCACAAGGCAATAAAGGAATCGTAATATCATATTCACTCTTCTATTTGTATCTCCTTCTATATGCTGTTGCATTTTATGTCGTACTTGTGCCACTATTTGGACATGTGCCTTTGTGTTGTCTGCTTGGGATGATGTAAAATAGTAGCTACCTATTATTTTTGGTCTTCGTGATGTCAGCCCAAAAAGACTCTCCTTTGTAACTCTTATGTGATTTTCTTTCATTGTGCTTGTAGTTCTACTTCCTTTGGGGGATGATGACAGTTCATTTTGACATAATTATGATATACATGAGTTATCATATGACCTAATGACCCTAGAGTTGGTAGATATTTTTGTGATCTCTTTGTCATATGTTCATTTCCCTTGATTTGTCCTTTCTTGGGGGCATTTCATAGTGTAAATGTTTCTTGTGGATGCATGTATGCTTCGTTAAAGAAATTACTCCCATTAAGGTGTTTGCAATAGCTTTAACTAGGGGGAATCCACTCTGCTTCACATTTTGCACACACACATACTAATTCGATGCTATTTTTCAGTGGATCCTTTAGACTAATCCCGATTGTTCCTTTTGTGTTTAAATGGACTGCCCACATTTTGTCCTAGATTGACCGTGCTCACTTGTTCCTCTGAATGACCATCCTTCTTTGATCCCTAAGGAAGATTACCTTTCCTTAGGACCGATTGTTCTATTTCTAGATCTATTATTTATTCCTTTATGAACTTATCCTTGTTGATGGATTGAACTAGAATAATACAACTTGCTAGACTATTCAATTCCATCTTTTGCAGTGCTTTTCTTGTGTAGTTCACAATGATACAAAATGTTATTGCTCTCTCTCTCTCTCTCTCTCTCTCTCTCTCTCTCTCTCTCTCTCTCTCTCTCTCTCTCTCTCTCTCTCACACACACACACACACACACACACACACACACACATACACATTTTGGTTCTGGTTTTGACAAGGACTTAAATCACTTGGAGCTTAATGTTTGTCTCCTTAACCTTAATGAGATCATCTTATGCATTTGATCTACTTTACCATGAACATGAGCTTGTCTCATACTCCCACTAAAGTGGGGGTTAAATGTCCTGTTCTAAAAATTTAGCACCCATTATTGGATGTATTTAGGACCTATTAGACCCCATTTTAGTTATTTCAACATCTGAATGTCTTTATGCTTGATTTCCCATATATTTCATTTTATTTCCCCAAAAAAATTCACACTTTCCAAGACCCAGATCTTCCTTGAATCTAGCAATGCCAAGACTAGGTCGAACTAAGTCAACCTTGTTCGGACAACGTTGACCTAATTCAACCCTTTTCTAGGGCATTGTGATTAAGTGGGCTCCGGGCCCAATGTGGAGGTTTTTCTTCCTAGTCTTTATTTGTGGTTGTCTTGGCAATTCTGAATCCCAAAATGAGTATAAAAGGGGGCTCTCTCCTCTTATTTTGACATACCTACATGATCCATAATATAAATGACAAAGACATCTTTCAAGTGCAAGAAATCAAGATTTCATGTTGTGCAATTGAAGTGGTGGATTCAAGATTTGAAGGCAAGCATCCATGTCAAGATCTCACAAGTCTTCTTTCGTTCAAGAAAAGGAAATCTTCTGTCATTGATGCATATTTATCTCCCATGACACAGCCAAGTAGAGGAATTATTAAGCAAGCAAGAAGATCCATTCCTCCTCTCCATTCAAGATTTAAAGCATACACTCATTGAATATCTAGTATTTAGCAAGGGTAGATCCATGCATTTTTTAACACGTCCTTGATTCTAAAATACATTTCAAACATACATTTCAAGCGTCTTCATGGATTTGACTGATTTTTACATCCATCCACGAGGTTTTTTCATGCAAGGTAAAACTAACATTTATCTTATTTACATTACTTTTCTTATGCAACTTCTATTTCATTTCAAGGTTGATTCCTATACAGGGGCTTGACCAAGGCAAGTCCCTTTCCACAACCCTTTCCCCTTCTCTTTGTGTGTAGGAATAGATTTTCAGGATTTCAAATCTGAATTTTGGGAGTTTCAGAACCAGTGACATATCCTCTTCAGATTTCATCACTCTTTGATCCTCCAGGACTAGATCGACTTTCTTGGACAAGGTCAACTTTGTTTGACATAGTCCTTTGGATCCATAAATTTCACAATCAGGAGTTATAGGTATCAGAGTTCCAGATCCATAATAGTTTCTGATTTTGACAATTTCGTGACAATCGTTTCCAGATTTGAAGTTTGTTCGTCCTCTCCTAACTTCAAGGCAAGTTCATTCTTCTTCTTTTCATCTTGCATTTACTTTTATGCATAAGATATGATATCATACCTTGTTAGTTGTCATTTCATTTATCATAGTTTTCATTCCTTTCATATACTTACATATCATTTTACATATCATATACATCTTAACATATAAGGAATCTGTCCCCATACTCCATCTTCAAATCTAGACCTAGCATTAGCATCCCTTCATCCTTTTGGGTTGTGCTAATCTAATTTGGGTTTGAGGGTGAAGCCTTTGGGGGTGTTCCTAATGTAACATAGTACCCCCTGTACCATTTGATTTGGTGAGTGATCTTCCCACATGGAATTGCTCACCTTTTCTTATGTTACAAATATATTGGTTGACTTAGTGTAAATACTGCCTATCTTCTAAAGGTAGACTAGTTGGTAGTTCTGATGGAAAAAAGTATATATTTAGTTGTGACATGGATAGGTTGAGATAAGAGAGGATGTGAGGAATGTGTTTGATACATGTGCGAAAAGATATGTGCAATGAAATGCAAATTAAAGGATCAAATGTGAAGACAAATAGAGAGAGTTGAGAAAAAGTAGAGGAACTGATTGCAAAGGTTGATAAAGAGATTTACATGTTTGATTTAGGAGATCCTAAACTTTAATTTCATCATATTTTTCTTATCTCTGGTGGAAGATAATGTGTCTCCTTGGAAACCTCATACAGATTTGTTTATTAGGAATAGTGAGTTCCTTGGAAGTGTGCCTAAACATCGGGAACAGTGAGTTCCTTGGCCTTTGGCCTCTAGCATTGTAATTGTTTATTCCTGTATTGTGGGTAAGATTCTCACCATGGTTTTTCCCACTTTAGGTTTTCCACGTAAATTTGGTGTCCTTGTGTGTGCCATCATTTTATATTTGTTGATCTTGATTAGTTGGTTTAACTATTTAATCTTTTAAAAAAAAATTATGCTACTTTAACCCCCTCCCTTCAGCATCCAGTAGTATTCAACAATATCTTGCTCTCATTTTGTTTTTTATCGAATACCTTTGTGCACATATCTTATGTGGGCTTAGTGGAACTCTGAACTCAACATTGGTTATACATGTGCCATGATCCATTTAAACCAATTTGTGCATTTTGCCATTTTAATTAAGATTACCATGAGCATTCTTCATGAGTACCTAGTATTTTGAAATTTTGCATCACCTTATGTGTACCATGGCATCCTAATTGAAAGATAATTTTCTTTAGATTTTTTCCCAATAAAAAAAAATTCACACCTTTTGTATGCTTCAAAATTGTGATTATGGATTTTAAGCACTAACAATAGATGTAGGTATCTAGATATTGACTTGAGTGCAAGTGCAAAAACAATGGGTTTACAAGGCCATGAAGATAGTGAGGCTCATCCGAAATTTGCAATATTGTATCCTTTCATGTTTATTTATTTTTAATGAAATGTTCAACTTAGAATGCACAAGATTCATATAGTTTCACATGAATACAAAAGTGCAAAAGAATGTAAATATAAAAGTGCATTCCTCTACTCTACACCTTTGTTTTACAAGACTTTCCACATACTAAACATAAATGTGTGACCATTGCACCTATTTGACACATAAATTGGCTCCTACCCATAATTTATTAACCATTACTACCTCAACTCTTACCAGTGCACATTTCACATCAATTACCAAGAGAGTGGAAGTTTGTCATGAAAGAGATTTAACATATCCTTTCATGTTTATTTATTTATTATAAAATATATACTTTAGAATGCACAAGATTCGTGTAGTTTCACATTAATTTACAAAAGTGCAAACAAAATGTAAAGATAAAAGTGCATACCTCTAATCTACACCTTTGTTTTACAAGACTTTCCATATACTAAATATAAATGTGTGACCATTGCACCAATTTGACACATAAATTGACTCATAATTTATTAACCAATGACCACCTCAACTCTCACCAATGCATATTTCACAGTCATTCCTATCAAGAGAGGGAGAGTTTGCCATGAAATTTAGATTTAACATATCATTTCATGTTTATTTATTTCTTATAAAATATTCACTTTAGAATGCACGAGATTCATGTTGTTTCCCATGAATACAAAAGTGCGAAAAAAATGTACAGATAAAAGTCCATACCTTCAATCTACACCTTTGTTGTACAAAACTTTCCACATAGTATTTACTTATATAAATGTGTAACCATTGTACTTATTTAACACATAAATTGACTCTTACCGAAATTTTATTAACCAATTACTACCTCAACTCTTACCAACTGAGAACAATTCCTACCAAGAGAGGGAGACTTTCCCATAAAAGAGATTTAACATATCCTTTCATGTTTATTTATTTTTAATAAAATATTCACTTCAGATTACACACAAGATTCATGTAATTTTACATGAATATAAAATGTGCAACAAACGATAAAGATAAAAGTACATACATCTAATAAATTATACACTTCGTATTCACTTCAGATTACACACAAGATTCATGTAATTTTACATGAATATAAAATGTGCAACAAACGATAAAGATAAAAATACATACATCTAATAAATTATACACTTCGTTTTACACGACTTTCCACATACTAAACATAAATATGAAACCATTGTACCTATTGAATACATAAATTAACTCCTAACTATAATTGACAAACCACATACTACCCCAACTCTTACCAGTGCACATTTCACAGCCATTCCTACCAAGAAAGGGAGACTTACAAACATGTATCTCTTCAACTAAAGCTGCCTCCCTTGTGATTGCTTTGTGCACTTAGTCCTTATTATGAGACAAATCAATGTTTATATAGTTCTTAGCTATATCTGCTGTTTTTGACTGGCTTGAGCACTGATATGTTGATGTATCTTCAATATTCTTGGATTGAAAAGATGATTTATCCTCAAGCACTGGTCTTGCCTCCTCACCACGTTGCATGTTGACTAAGTCTCTATTGTGTGAAGTTGTAGAGGGGGTGGTGTTAGAGAGATTGTCCTCCACCTTTGAAATCTTGGCCATGTTTTCTGCTTCTTTTCCTTTACCCCAAAGCACAGTATATAGGCCAGAAATGATGAAAATTGAGCCAATCACACTGCACCCAACATATATTACATGCAGATCAGAGAGGAAGAGCTTAAACAGAACAAATAAGAATCAATTTTTGAAAAAAATCAACGTAAAAAAGCTTTGGAAGTTTACAATATATGCTACAAACCTTCCCAAATGGAGCCTTTCATCAAGGCTAATGGAACCCATGATGGCAACCATTATTAATTGTAATGGGTTAAAATTGGACACAAACACAGGCCCCCTTTGGCGAATGCACCATGACATGATAGAAAACGCCATTGCAGATGCCACAATACCCTGTAGAATTTTCCATTCATGAAAGTTTACAATAAGAAGCTTTTAGATCTATCAAAACTTAAAGGGCTTGAAAGGACTCAGCCAAAAGAGGAGTCTTAGGACAAATTAGTTGTGAAGAAATAAAAGGAAAGATACCATAGAAGGTGAATTAAAAAATTATATAAATTTGTAGTATAAATTAGTTGCAAAGAAATAAAAGATAAGATAAAATAGAAGTGAAATACATTCAATAAGCTATGTTAATATGAAATTATATTTTGAATACATACTGAATAGATTGAAGTGAGAAGTCTGACATCCCAGCCCATATCCCAAACTGAATGATCTGTTCCTTCAAAAGCTAGGACTATCACAGCAGATTGTACGCTGACAGAAAAACACATTAAGGTCGTGCTAGAGTATGGAGCTGAATATTTCTGACCGATTTTTGCCTGTAGCTCACAATATATCATGCTCGTCATACTAGTATAGATATCTTAAATGCATCAATCGAAAATATATAGAGAGATGTCAATTTGGATCTATTTTACTTATCTATAAAAAAGAAGAACTTTTGTTATTACACTTAGTTTATACTGAAACGTAATACTTCTATTATTATTATTGTAGAATATCTCAGATTGTATGCTGACAGAAAAATATAGTAAATCGGTGCTACAATATGAAGCTGAGAGAAAAATATATTAAATTCGCCCTACAATATGAAGCTGACAGAAATATATATTAAATCCGTGTTAGAGTATGAAGCTGAATATTTCTTCTCAATTTTACGTACAATTAATAATATATCATGCTTGTCTTGTTAGTATACATATCTTAAATACATCTATCTAAAAAGTATGATAAAATATCAATTTAAGTATATTATAATTATCTATTAAAGAGAAGAACTTTTGTTATCACACTTAGATTATACTGAATCGTAATACTTCTATTATTATTATTATTATTGTAGAATATCTCTTAACAGTAATTGAAGCTAGGACTAACCCAACAGATTGTATGCTGATAGAAAAATGTATTAAATCCGTGCAACAATATGAAGCAGACAGAAAAATGTATTAAACCGGTACTAGAGTAGAAGCTGAATATTTCTTATCAATTTCGCCTACAATTAATAATATATCATGCTTGTCTTATTAGTATACGTATCTCTATCTAAAAAGTATGATAAAATATATTAAATCCCTGCTAGAGTATGAAGCTGAATATTTTTTATCAATTTTATTTGTAATTAATAATATATCATACTTGTCTTATTATTAGTATACGTATCTTAAATACATCTATCTAAAAAGTATGATAAAATATTAATTTAAATATATTATAATTATCTATAAAAAGTAAGAATCTTTTAATTTAAACAATTGATAAATTACCTGTAAAATGAACCATACAGCCCAGCTTATACAAGCACCCACCACAAACAAAGGGCCCTGTATGGAAAGTGCATTACTACTTTTGGCTGCTACGTGTTTATTCAAATGGAATGGCGATGGCCAGAGCTGCAATTCTACTCCTTTGTATAATGTCATTATCATGGCACCACCCACACACAATGCTGTGCCTGCCACCTTTGCTTGCCCCACCAGGGTTTTTATGCCAATTTTTTCCACTCTGTATAAACAAGTTCAGTTTCAAGAATGATTTTTTATTAGAACATGAAAAGATTTGGAACAAGAAATGCATCATGGAAGTTCTGGATATTCTTTACCGGAAAATAATAGCCATGACAAATGTCACAGCTGGTAATATGTTGGCCAGTGCAACGGCAAATGTAGCTGAAGTGTAATTCAATCCTGCGTAGTACAAATTGTGGTTCAATGTAGCCCTGCCCATGACAGATAATCAGACTTGTCAATGAGGAACTTATGGAAGATCTAATACTTCAAAATAATGCATCACACATCTTTGTCTTTGTTTGCAAGAATTTTTTTATAATAATTTATGTTTTGGATCATATTTTACTATCTATTATTAGAAAGCAGATAAGATAAATTTATTAATGTTCAATAAGAGACCAACAAGGGTCTAAGGTAGAAAGTAAGCCAAGATATTGTACAAATAGTTCAATAGAATTTCATAGTGGATCAATTTCACCTGAAAAACATTGAAAGAGAAAGTGATCAAGGTTGCAAATATTTATTCAAATAGAATATTAGTCTAACAAGTTGTAATAGTTTTTCAACAGTGTTTAGGATCATATTTCACGATCTATTATTAAAATTCAAAAAGCAGGAGAAGATATTGTACATGATAGTTCAATAGAGTTTTCTACTGCTATAGTGGATCAATATCCCATAAAAAAAACGTTGAAAGAGAAGTAATCAATATCAAAAAAAGTTGCAAATATTTATCTAAAGAAATTATTGTAATATATTTTTCGAACAGTGTTTTAGATCACACTTTCCAATCAATCTTTAGAATGTAAAGAACAAAGGAAAAGAATATAAAAAGTTCAATAAAGTTTCAACTGTTATAAAGAATCATTTTTTCATGAAGAAAAGTGACCAATACTAAAACAAAGTTGCAAATATTTACCCAAAGAAACCACCAATAAAAATTTCAGTAAAAGTTCGGAGGGTGAGCTTTGGCCTTGTCTTCCTGCAACATTATAAACACATATAAGCTCTACATAACTTAACTAAAAAGAGAAAATAAGTTTTACTGTAATCCTAACAGCAGAACACCAACTGACCAACAACATATAAACCCACAGTTTCTTCCAGAAACATTCTTGTAAACAGAAAAACAGCCCAAAAACCAGAATTCTGCATAGTCCCTGTGAATACAACAATACTGATTTTCATACATGAGGAAAAAGCATTGCTCACCTTTCCCAAAAATAAGCAACAGGAGCTAAGAAAACAGTAGCCACAACATGCCTATAGAAAACCAAAACAGAGGGAGGCATTCCCTTATTGAGTGCAACTTTTGAAACTATGTTCATCCCAGCAAAACCCAACTGAACAGATGTCATAGCCAAAACTGGCTTGGCTCTTTCATACATCTCACGCCAACTTTTCCCCTTCTCTGCCATCTTCTAAACAGCTTAGAAATCTTAAAAGCTCTGCCAGAAAAAGCATCTGGGTCAGAACAAAATCTCTTCTGCACACAGTTCTTGTTCCTCTACCAAATATGCAAAGGACTTTATATACAGCAGTGAGAGTGTTCTAAATATTTTGAAAAGCATAAAATTTTGTTCTTGGTGGACAATTATTCACCCCATTTTAAAAGGGAATGAAGTATAAATTCATTGACTGTTTAACCATTAAATGGCTAAACATTTAAGCAAAGTGGAGAAGAAATGCTATACCCAGTGGCCACCCATTTGTAGCTTTCAGGCTATAGGAATGCCCACTAATCTTGGCTCTATTGATTTGGTTGATGTGACTTGAAAACTTGTTAGAATATTAATAATTTAGATGGCATGCGGAGAAGAATAATGGTTAGCACTGTACCAATATAAAACTATGGGCCTGGTCTGGTTTTTAGGGAATAAAACTTCAAGAAAATGGTTTCATGGAATATGCTCAATTGAAGCAAATGCAACCAAACATTCTGTTAAGGCTTGGATTATGAATAGTACATTTTGTAAAGTGGAAAGCATTGAAAAAAAGAATGTGTTGGATGCCTAGTCAAAGCCAAACTTTCATAGCATCCCTAAAATATAGATTGTTTTTTTTGACAGAACGGTCAGATCTCAACAATGGAAAAAGTATTAAGTAAAGAATTCAAATCAGAATTCTTTGTCCAAATAAAAAAATTATATCTGATATCTCCCTGCTCAGTATCTTTAGTGTTTATTGGAGTAAAGCTGGAGGCATTGTGAGTGAGTTGTTAGGCTTATGTCATACACCTGGACTTCACTATTAAAACAATCAACTGTCAATTTATAAAGGTTAAAACATGGACAACAATTTTAATGGGTGACACGTTTTATTTGGAAGTGTTTGTATGTTAGCATGGAGTTTATTTTATTTTTTTAATTATTTTTGTCTTATATTCATTTTGGTTGCTGTGGTGTTTGACTTGAGAAATTGGAGTGTAAAAGTTGATTGAAATTAATTTTATTCTAGTCCAGTGGTCTAGATGTAACCATGTGTTTTTACACTTTTTCTATAGGCTTGGTTGCAATCATGATTGTGATCCAGCTCAAAGACAAAATTGCTTCCACAACCCCATCTAGCTTTTCCAAAGCTAGATTTTATTTTCCTTGAGCTAACCCATTTAAAAATCTAGCAATTGCTCTTTTGCTTGTGTGTGAAACTTTTTCTATTTGATGCTAGTATTGTATTATTTAATATAACTCTTGCATTGGGTTTGGGAGATGAAGGCATCTATGGTTTCTCCCTCTACACGAGATCACTTGCCACAAGCTATTACATGTTTGTGCATGTGAGAGTTTGAGGTTCAACTTTCCTTCTTGGTTTTTTTTGTATGTTCTTCAAGTTTGTGTATTTCATTTATTGCCCTACGCTTTGTGTCAACAATCGAAGTTTGGTCACTATTAGATTTTTGATGCTAGGTTTTTGTCTAATTTTTTATTTCTTGTTTTTTCCCTATTGGGTGTTTGCATGGCACTGCATGGGGCATGGGATCTAGAGAACCCCTTTTATCATTCAAAGATGTAATTCGCTTTAATGAGCCCTCATCCTCAAGGCATCATGCAATAGTTTATTTTTGCTATATGTAACAATTTAATTTAGCTCAAATGAAAAATTAGAAAAGTGGGGCACCCTTCTTCATCTGGGTGTTTGGAGAAAAATGTGAATCGCCCAGCCTTCTATATAAATTGAATTTATATGGTTACAAATGATGTTTATTATATTTTTCAACATGCTTTAATTTGTAAGTCAATGCCCATATTCAAATTTCTATGTCCTTCTTGGAAACTTGGACTTGAAAAAATTAGTAGCCAAAGGGAGATATAGATATTATCCTAGTTGTAAACGGCTACTTCCTTTGTTGTTTTCCAAGAATGTCATATCAAAATAAGATCTTTGGATAGGTTTATTCATCAAACACACAGGGATTTTGATTCAATGGAAGAACTCTCTTCTAAAATGTTGATTTAGGTTTTCTTGCTTCATCTCCCCATGGAATTTTGGAGAGCTAATTCTTGAGCCTCGTAACTCACATCTGACCTATACACTTGATGAGTGAGGACCCCCTTCTCTTCTCCCTCTTTCCTTTTGTCTTGTTTTGTCTATGTCTTCTTTTTTATGTTTTCTCTTCCTCTGCTTTTGGATTTTTTAACTTTCGTTAATAGGGGAAGTGGATGTTCCAAATTCATTTTGGCCAAGCTCTTCACCCCTGACCCCCACTCCCTGTTTTTCCTTTGTTCCTTTTATTTTTCCTTTTGGTCCTTTAGGGAGAAAGAGATGGACATTCTCCAAAAAAAAAGGATGTTGCGACCCCAACCCCTGATCTCCCTTCTTTCTTTGTATCCCTATCATGTTTTTAGGAATGTCTCATCTTCAATCCCTAATAGTTTGTACCTCCCTTTTGGGGATTGGCCATTGGGAGTAGAAGGTTATATAGTCATGTGTGACCTTGAAACCCCAATTTCTAACCCCCAAAAGGTGTTTATGTTCCTCTAGCTTGAACCCTAATCGTGTGTTAGTTCACTTAAGCATGATGACATCACCCACCTCTCCGTCTATAAAAGGGGTTTGAGCTACTCATTTGCAGGCCTTACTCTCTAAATCCCTTGCATTTCTTCGAGTCATTTTGAGCAAAAGTGAGAGCAATATACTTGCTAAAGTGAGAATGAGAAAACTAGTAGTGTGATATTTGAGTGGTGGGTATGCTTCCGTCAGGTTTCATGTAGGTTTTCTCCTATTTTTCATTTTTGGTTATTTTCCTTTGTTTTATTTTGCTTTATGGTGTGTGTGTTTGTGCCTCGTGCACCCTGCTAGTCTCCTTTCCCCTTGCTTTTGTTTGGTCACTCTCGCAAGTGTTGCCTCATCCTCTCATAGCTTGAAATATCAATTTTAGGGTTTCCCTTTTTGAACCCAATGCTCTCCCTATGGTTGTGTGTGCCTTAGAGCTAAGTGAAAGAAGATAATATACTTATGGTTTGGTAGATAGTCTCCCAAATTAAATAAGTTGCATCCAATAACTTAGAATTTAAACCCCCTCAAAACCATAGACTTCCATTGTCCATGATTGGGGTTTTCACTTACCCAAAAGAGCAAAGTATGGTGGTCTGCAAAGAATGCTCAAGAGTCAACCAAACAAGTTTTTTCAAACAAATTTACCAAATACTAAGCACGAGTGTATCAAGGATCCAACATCCATGATCCTCGACTCTAATGAGATTTTGGTTCTATTAGGGTTTGGGGCACTGAGGGTCCAAAATGAGTATAAGGTAATGTAATGGTGAAAAATGATGTTTATGGAATAAGAGTGTTTTGATACTCAAATCACTTATCACCTTACATTTAATGTTTAGAGTGGAGGGATAAATAAGACATTCCCCTTTATTCTTAAATGCACAAAGGAAGGATCCAAATTGATTAACCCAAAAGGGACCAATGCACATGTGAATCAATCTATTGGAAATAAGAATAAAGAAGGAGATCCTAGGTTTCCCTCTTAGAATGTGTTTTGAAATGAATGTAAATGTGTGATAGATTTCGAATGATTAAGGATTTGAATTGAAATGGATAGGAGAAAGAACCAACCTTACAAAATTGCAGATCAAAGATTGTTGTTTTTTGAGGTCTGTAGACTGTTTCTAGAAATGTTGACAGTTGATCTCGAACCAGGACACAGAGACGAACAAAACCCAGAAATATTTTTCCGATCTGATGTCATCTTATGAAAAAGGTTGACCCTATACCACAAATCCCAACCCTGTCCTACACAGATCCGAAAGTGTCCCTGTTCGCGTTGTCCGAAAGAAAATTGAAAAGGGTATCCAGATCTGGTCTCAGATCTACAGTCCCAAACCTGTACCTACAAGAAAAAAGGTTTGTTTATTATGGGGGAGGGGTTTGCCTTAGTTAAACCCTGATTTAGGAATTAACCTTGAAATCAATAAAGTATAGAATGCTAGCAAGTAGTAGAATTGAATCTAACAATGAAGCTATGATATTCAATAGATATGCTAATGTAATTCAAATGCATGCAAATATGTAAATATGAAAGCATGGAACTTTAAAAACCATAAACCTTCATGACTGTTTGCTTGAAATCCACCTTGGAAAGATGATGAAAGAGTCTTGAGGATGCACAAAGGATCTTGAAGGAAGATCACACCACCATCATGGCTAGAACTAGGGTTTGGAGGATAAATCTTGAATGCTTGAACCAAATTCCTTCAAAGGCTTGAGAGCTTGAATCCATGATCTTCAATAGAGAGCTTGAACTTTTTTCTTGGCTAGAGTGCTTGTGCTGAGAAGACTTTGTTTTGCTTGATCGTGGTTCTCAATTTGCTCAATGATGCTTCTTAGAGAAAATGAAAGGAGAAAGCTCCCTTTTATATGAAACTAGGGCACAATCTTCTAAGGAGGCCTACATAGGATAATTAAATCACCATTAAAGCCTTTACCCCTAGGAGAGGACCTATATTAAATATAATTTAGGAATC
>MU224222.1:833478-865909 GCA_018584345.1 Thuja plicata
CAACTTACTAAAAATAGTAAGTTTCCAAAAATAGCAGTTTTGTACAAAATAGCCCTTATTGAATAGAAAAACACATATTTTTGGGTGATGCAAGATTGCCCTTACACCCAGGATGCTCCTGCATCATTATCTCACTACAATCCCCAGATCTGGTGATTACATGTGGAAAGAACTAAAATATAGAGGAAAGGAGGGTATACGGTCCACTTGGAGAGGTGATACTAGACATATCTTGGGATAAAATTTCGAAGGTGTTTTCCATCCCAATACATGATCAATATGTTAAGGTTGCAATGGCCTATATGGAGAGGGTTTATGAAAATGATGAGGACCCAATATGCTACATCAATGAATAGTTGCTTGATAAGCCTAAAAAGGGGCAACTACTAGAGAAGCTAAAAAAATAACAGAGAACTTTTGCACAATGATGCAAAGGACCATATCACTTTGTTGAGTAGGGAAGTGAGCCTACCAAGGTCCAAGGAACTTCAACGATAAATACTATTTATCAAAATAATTGCCAACCCCAATCATGTGTTGGTTCACTTAAGCATGATGACATCACTCACCTCTTCGTCTATAAAAGGGGTTTGAGCTACTCATTTGCACGCCTTACTCTCTAAATCCCTTGCATTTCTTCGAGTCATTTTGAGCAAAAGTGAGTGCAATATACTTGCTAAAGTGAGAATGACAAAACTAGTAGTGTGATATTTGAGTGTTGGGTATGCTTCCGTCAAGTTTCATGTAGGTTTTCTCCTATTTGTCATTTTTTGTCATTTTCCTTTGTTTTATTTTTCTTTATGGGGTGTGTATTTGTGCCTCGTGCACCCTACAAGTCTCCTTTCCCCTTGTTTTTGGTTGGTCACTATCTCAAGTGTTGCCTCATCCTCTCATAGCTATGAAATATCAATCTTGGGGTTTCCCTTTTTGAACCCAATGCTCTCCCTATGGTTGTGTGTGGCTTAGAGCTTAGTGAAAGAAGACAATATAGTTATAGTTTGGTAGATTAGTCTCCCAAATCAAATAATTTGCATCCAATAACTTGGAATTTAAACCCCCTCAAAACCATAGACTTCCATTGTTCATGATTAGGTTTTTCACTTACCCAAAAGAGCAAAGTATGGTGCTCTGCAAAGAATGGCACTCAAGAGTCAACCAAACAAGTTTTTTCAAACAAATTTACCAAATACTAAGCACAAGTGTATCAAGGATCAAACATCCATGATCCTTGACTCTAATAGGGTTTTAGTCCTATTAGGGTTTGGTGCACTAAGGGTCCAAAATGAGTATAAGGTAAATAGGGACCTTTGATACCTGACCCTTGCAATAATTTCAACACCATTTCAAGGGGTGTCGAGGATGTTACATCACTGACCTCTAAAACCTCCTACTTGTGAGAATGCCAAAGCTATCATACCCGTGACCCCCAAAAGCCTTGCATATGGTCTTGTGTCATCAAAGAAGGCTTGAATATGCTTCATCCTTAACCCCTGAAAGATCATCTTCACTAATGTAGGCCTTAGTTTGTTGGTAGTAGAGTTTTCTTCCTTAGAAATAAATATTGTTTTTTTAGATTTAGTAAATAGGTAGTAAGTAGGAATAAACCAAAGATATTTTGATGGTTTGCTAACTTTATGTGTTTTCTTGTAGAAACTATAATATCTAAAGAGAGGGTGGCACCATTAAAGTATAATTTCCTTGACTGCCTCCCTCAGTTTTCAAAGATAGGGGCATCACTAACACCCACCTGAGATATGTTGACCTAAAGGAATCCTTGCAAAGAATGTCTAATCTAAATGGAAGGATTTACTAGGAAAAATCCCCAATCAAATTAGCAATGGTATGATAAATTGAGTTTCTTATCTCACTACAATCCCCAGACTTGGTGATTGCATGTGGAAAGAACTACAATACAGAGGGAAGGAGGGCATACGGTCCACTAGGAGAGGTGATACTAAACATACCTTGGGATAAAATTGAGAAGGTGTTTTCTATCGCAATACATTATCAATATGTTAAGGTCGCAATGACCTATACGGAGAGGGTTTATGAAAATGATGAGAACCCAATAGGCTATATCAATGAATAGTTGCTTGATAAGCCTAAAAAGGGGCAACTACTAGAGAAGCTAAACAAAATTATAGAGAACTTTTGCACAATGATGTAAAGGACTATATATCACTTTGTTGAGTATGGAAGTGGGCCTTGTAATCACATAAAATGGTCATCTAAACCCTAGACCCCCAATCTCAACAATTAATCAAGAAACTCTAATCTTGATAAACCTTAAGTCCTAAATCAAACAGGCAATTCTTCAATCTATCAATTTGTAGCTAATCTGACCTGAACCCTAGGTCCTAATCAATCATCGTACTTGATTAATTAATTAATTCCTAAAATCAAAATACATTTGCAAATAAACTTTATGTTAATTATTTAATTGATATTCTGATATATTAATTAAATAAAGTTACAAAATTGTCAATTAAATAAAAAAGGGAATTAAATTAATTAATAAAAATAAATATGCATTCAAAATCATTTAAATCTTTGAAAATGCATATGACATCATCAAATCCAGTTAACTGATTATCAAATTGGAAACAATCCAGTTCTACTCAATTAACTGATTCTCCACTATTTGTCATTTTGGAAACATTGAACAATTAACTGAGAACTGATTTTGGAAGTTTCCAAAAAGACTGATCAGTCAGTTCAGTCAACTGAATCTTTCGACCAATCAAATTCCTTGCACATGGATTGTGCTTCCTCAAATCGAATCTCTGTCACTCTTTTCTTTTGATCTCGATCGTCGATTCGAGAGAGATTTCTATAAAAGAGAAATTCATTTCCTTCACAAAGGATCCTAACTTTTGCATTATTGTTATTATACTGCATTTTACATTCAAGCATTTGCATTTTAGCTTTCATTATCTTAGCTTAGTTTAATTTTGTTTAAGCATGCAACTCATAACTTAGACCATACTTTGAATTTGGTGCTTTAAAATGAATCTTTCACATTTCAATTTGGTGCTTCTAAAACAAATCTAATTAGATTGGATTAACCACAAACTACATCTGCATATCATTTTAGATCAATCATATAGCTTTAAATCCTTCGTTTAGGATATTGGTGTAGTCACTGAGTTTGTGATGACCTGAGAGAAAAATCATACTCTTTCCTACTAGAAGGCAATAGATCGATTTAGGTTAGTGTAGTTTACTGCATTTTAATTTCATGTTTTCTAACCCGCTAACCATGCAATGATCTATTGAAGTGTGTGTGTTTGTATCTGCAGGAACAGGTACCCGTGCAATGAGCTATCAGGTTTGCAAAAGCTTGTAAGAAATGCCAGCTGCATGGCAATCTTATCCACACTCCAACAAAGGAGCTCATCCCCTTTGTCACACATTGGCATTTTCAAAAATGGGCATTTGATCTAATCGGGAAGATTCACCCCTCATCTTCTAATGGACACAAGTTCATTATTACAGCTACTGAGTATTTCACCAAGTGGGTTGAGGCAGTCCCACTCATTAAAGAGACAAGACAACAAGTCTCGTTGTTCATCTTGAACTACTTCATTTGTCGCTATGGCATACCTTCCTCCATCATCATTGACAATGGAGGACAATTTAAGAACAACACCATGGATGAGTTGTGTGCAAATTTCAAAATCACACAACACTCTTCTTCCATCTATTACCCATAAGGTAATGGACATGCTGAGGCCTCAAATAAAAATTTGCTGAAAATCTTGCATCGTACGGTTAACAAGTCTGGAAAGGATTGGCACTTGGAGATCAATCCTGCATTATGGGCTTACAGAACAAGCATCATAACACCTACATGGGCAACCCCATTTGCACTGGTATATGGGGCAGAAGCAGTCTTAGCCCTAGAGGTAGAAATCCTATCTCTTAGGGTTTCTTTGCGCAGACTTATACCAGATGAAGAATATAGAGTTTTAAGACTCCAAGAACTAGAGCTGCTGGATGAACGTCGGAAAGTGGCATTTGATCACATCAGAGCTTATCAGAAAAGAATGTCAAGAGGATACAACAAGAAAGTTAGACCTAGAGAACTTTAGGTAGGCGACCTTGTGTTGAGAGAAAATCCCCGCAATCAGTCACATCGAGAGTAGAAGGGTATGTTTGAACCCAACTGGCTAGGTCCTTGTATCATTACTGTAGTATTCAGCTCCGGAGCCTATCGAATCTCCACACTTAAAGGAGAACTACTTTGGGAGCCCATCAACACTCTCCATCTGAAGAAGTTCTACACCTAAGGCAATCTCGGTGATCAACACCATGTACATACTTATGATCCTGAAAAAAAGACTTAAAATTGGAAAAAGTCCTGAAAAATGATCATCTTCGTGAAAACCTAGCAATAGGCACCTTGATGCATCAATAAATTTTTTTTTTAAAAAAAAGAGGAAAATAAATAAAAAAAATCCAAAAATGGAAAAATACAAAAAAAAGAAATTTGAAAAATAAGAAAAAGTGCCTTGGTGAAAACCTGGTAAACAGGCGCCATGGTAGAAAAATAGCATCTTTGCCAAGTAGGTGAAAACCTGGTAAACAGTTGCCTCTTGTACTCAGTGCTCCATCTATCAATGCTCATTCTTGGAAATCCTTTGCTTCATTTTGTACATACCTTTTAGTCACTTTTGTGACACTTTGGTTCTTCTAAGAACCCTTCTGGCTTGAAACTGATCCAGGATCATAACCTAGGGGAAATCAAATCATCTTTGTCCTCGCAGTATGATTCAAGTCAGTCATCGCAACCAACTTTTTCTACTAGGGGCATGGGTCCCCAATCAGATCACATCTTTGGATTAGACCAAAGTTAGTAATCTTGTCATTTCTGAAGGACAAATCGCTATTGACGCAAACAGGTGTTTCTCAACACCACAATCAATAGTGTTTCTTAACACAATCTTTGGATGCATTTGTGTTTCTTAACACACATTGGATAACGCAGACATAAACAATAGATCGATAGCAATCAAACACATCACACTCACTAGCATGACAGTGTTTCTCAACACCTCCTACATATACACATCTGAAAACTTTGAAATTGGCTGAAGTATGGTAAACTTCTATTTGTATGTCGTCTGTTCTCATTCATTTTCGTTAATCTCTTCTTTGTTTTCTGCTTGTTGGTGTGGTCCCGATGATCCAACAATGTCAAATAAATAGGTTTTATGTGGTAAGAGCTCCTACATTAAGACAAAAAAGACTCACATCCCTTGATCCTGTTTATTTGTACGCCAAGGTGATGTCAGAACTATCTCCTTGACTGTTATTGCTCTGCTTGTTTATGCAAGATTGTACTCATGGTTATCTTGGCTTTGAATGCCTCGATACTAGTGTACTCTTGCAACATCAACTGGAAACAATGTTCAGGTCATCTTGGCTATTGTGCCTTGATGCTTATGTTAGTTTCCCATATCTTATCCATTGAAATTCATATTCATATTCTTATGGTCGCAGTGGCACCAATAAGGATTGTATAGACTCCGATGTTCCAAAAACGCTCGATGATGAAAAATTTTACTGCTAAAGGTTCAGTGACTACACCTTAGGTTGCATTTATGTTAGTATTGCATATGCATCTACCTTTGCATGGTGTTAAAATCTACATAATATCGATATCTCTCTCCAATGTGAAGGATCTGAGGTTCTTATTGATCAACCTTCCTTTTTCCAAGTGGTCAATTATGCATGAACATGACACCCCTTGCTAATTCGACTGTCCTGATTCCATTTTCAGGATCAAAATCAAAATCTGAAATTGACCACTTGCACAACCAATAGAAATCTCTCATGATTTTCTTCTAATTAATCCATGTATCATACTTTTGGTCAAATCTCAGTCAAACGGGACCTCCCATCAAGTACATCTTTTGTGCTAACCATGTGGGACCTATTTCTAATCAGATTAGCTTCTTCTTGCATCATGTTATCAATCAAATTTCTTCTCATCACTAGGGCACCTAGCCATATTTAGATTTCACTTCCGAGGGGGCAAGATCAAGACATCAACATTCCAGTGATCACATCCTCAATCAAAACCCCATCGCTTGGGGCATCTCAGCTTCATCGCATCAAATCAAGTTGAGATCATCTTAAATCAAAGGCTACCTAATCAATGGTCTTATACAGTAGTGAATACACTTGAAACTAGACAAGATCAGTCTTATACAGGCTATTCATTATTGAAACCAAATACATTGATCAAATTGTCTTCATCGCTTCAAATAAAGTCAATTTGTTTGCTAATCAAATCTCTTAACGGTAATCAGTTTCATCGCTTCAAATCAAACTGGTTATTCCTTCAAACCAATCAAAATGTTTAAGAGTTCCTGATAGATGCTCAGTTTCTCACTTCAAATCAAGCTGAGCATTATGTTTTATATCTTTTGATCAATCTTCATCCAATCAACCTCGAAGTCGGTTTTTTTCTTCAAAAGAATGGTTTCATCGCTTCAGATCAAACTATTCTTGATCTCATCATTAACAAGTCTTTGAATCAATGTGTTGATTGCACATCAATTCAAAAAGGGGCAAATGTAATCACATAAAAATGGTCATCTAAACTCTAGACCCCCTATCTCAACAATTAATCAAGAAACCCTAATCTTGATAAACCCTAAGTCCTAAATCAAACAGGAAATTCTTCAATCTATCAATTTGCAGCTAATCTGACCTGAACACTAGGTCCTAATCAATCATGGTACTTGATTAATTAATTAATTCCTGAAATCATAATACATTGGCAAATAAACCTTATGTTAATTATTTAATTGATATTCTGATATATTAATTAAATAAAGTTACAAAATTGTCAATTAAATCAAAAAGGAAATTAAATTAATTAATAAAAATAAATATGCATTCAAAATCATTTAAATCTTTAAAAATGCATATGACATCATCAAATCCAGTTAACTGATTATCAAATTGGAAACAATCTAGTTCCACTCAGTTAATTGATTCTCCACTATTTATCATTTTGGAAACATTTCAGTTAACTAAGAACTAATTTTGGAAGTTTCCAAAAAAATTGATTAGTCAGTTCAATCAACTTAATCTTTCGACCAATCAAATTCCTTGCACATGTATTGTGCTTCCTCAAATCAAATCTTAGCCACTCTTTTCTTTCGATCTCAACCGTCAATTCGAGAGAGATTTCTATAAAAGAGAAATTCTTTTCCTTCACAAATTATCCTAACTTTTGCATTATTGTTATTATACTGCATTTTACATTCAAGCATTTGCATTTTATCTTTCATTATCTTAGCTTAGTTTACTTTTGTTTAAGCATGCAACTCAAAACTTAGAGCATACATTGAATTTGGTGCTTTAAAATGAAACATTCACATTTCAATTTGGTGTTTCTAAAACAAATCTAATTAGATTGGATTAACCACAAACTGCATCTGCATATCATTTTAGGTCAATCATATAGCTTTAAATCCTTCGTTTAGGATATTGGTGTAGTCACTGAGTTTGCGATGAACCGAGAGCAAACTCATACTCCTTCCTACTAGAAGGCAATAGATTGATTTAGGTTAGTGTAGTTTATTGCATTTTGATTTCATGTTTTCTAACCCGCTAACCATGCAATGATCTTTTCAAGTGTGTGTGTTTGTGTCTGCAGGAACAAGTACCCATTTTCACACATACAGGCCTACCAAGGGCCAAGGAACTTCAACCATACATACTATTTATGAAAATAATTGCCAACCAAAAATAATACATTAATTGGAGCAATTTGATCAATGAAAACTTGCAGGATCAATTTATCAGGGTAAAGAAAGACCAAATGTTCTATATGACCTCATATTTGGTCTACCTCTTCGTGGATCAAGAAACCTATCTTGGTTTGAATAGGAGGGGGTCACTCGCTGACCCAAATAAAATAATTTGCAATCATTACATGAAATTGAATTTTAAAAAGAGTAGGAAAAATAACCTAGTTGTTAACGATGTCTTTGTCTTTGCAATTATTAGGACAATCAAAGGAGACTTTCCAAAAATTATATCTCCAAAAGCTATTGTAAAGGTTAATATATTTGGTAGCTATTTCATTCAATTTAGAAATATTTACTTACATAATTTTCATGGGGTGCGCATTTCCCCTAAATAGACTATTGAGATATCCCTATGATAGGCTAATCATCCTTGAAATGTGCAAGCAAGTGGGTAACACCCAAAAACTATTAGTAAACAAACATAAGACTTATTTCTATCTCCTCATCAAAGAAAGGAAACCTTTTTGGATATGTAGGAAAAAAATAACATCAAACCAGAGTTAATGTAGTTCTCCTTAAAACCCTTGAACATGAAGAGAGACAAGTTTGATCCCATTGGAACATGCAGTCATATCATTGTATTGCATTTAAGCATATGCCCAGTTCATATAAGATCAATGGGCTAATTATGTTAATGAATATGAAGTACATGTAATGGAATTTTTCATAACATACTTGGACTCGGCAAGCAAATCTTGCAGGATGTGGATCTCAAAGAAGACTACATCCAAAGATAACGAGTATAAATTACATTCATCCTGCAACACAAAGTGATATTTTGACTAGGCAATACACAATGTTTATGTGAATTGTAGACCAAAAATAAATGTAATATATGGAAACATATGTGATTAATTGATATAGGAATAGGTCAACAAACCATATCCATGATTCTATGGGTACTAGTAGTGGCATGTACAACCATATATTATGTGATTTCCCTTTAGCTACTTGACAAATCCTACACTTTGTCACATACTTGGATATAACCCTTTTCATCTTCAATCAGTATTATTTATCTTTTACTAAGTCTATTATCTTATCAATTTGAAAATGTCTAGCCAAGACATTTCTATGAAACTCTTTGATAATATTTTCTCCCATAAAACCAATTGGAATGCATAATTGTTCTCCTTTGAAGAGATAGCCATCCTGTATAAGATATTCACCCAAAATATGATTCATATTTCTAGTTGTTGGATTCGTCAATTGTTCCACAATCTCCCAAAAATCTTTATTAAATTCATACAAATATTTGATTCCATCAAATATAATTACCTAATTTTCCATGGTAGTTAAAATTACAGCATACCTGCTTAAGGCATTTATGAATTGGTTTTGTTTCCCTGACTTGTGCTTCAAAAGAAAGGTGTGCCTTGCAGTAAGGAGATCCATTTTGCATGTATGCTACTCAAATTATTTTATTTGTTTAGATATTTAATGAAATATGGTTTTTAAACAACACAAACTCCTTGGGCACTAGATAATGCCTCCAATGTCTCAAATCTTGTACAATTTCATAGATTTCTACATCATAAGTTGAATACTTTTTTTCTCGCATCATTCAAATTTTCACTAAAAAAGGCTACGAGTTTATCTTCTTGACTAATCTCAACTCCAATGCCTACATGAAAAGCATCACATTTCACCTCAAATACCTTATCAAAAATTGATAATGCTAGTATAGGAGCTTACATAACCTTCTTATTTAGGTACTTAAAACTTTCATTAGCTTCTAATGTCCACAAAAATTCTCTTCCTTTGGTACAATCTATTATGGGTGCTAAAATACAACTAAAATTTTGAATGAAATTTTAGTAGAAGCTAGACAACCCATGAAAACTCCTTACTTTTATTATGTTACTTGGAATAGGCCACTTTATAATTTCTCTACCATTTTCTACATCCATTTTAACACTATTTGTAGAGGTGAAAAAACCTAAAAATACTAGATTGTCTTGCATGAACTTGCACTTATTTAAATTTATATAGAGTGTTAGTCCCGAGGTCAGGTTACTGAGAGGGGGAGGGGGAGAGTCAATAATCTACCAAATAATTCAAACTTCTCTATCTTCAAACTTAAACCAACATTCACAAGATTAACCTTAATACCTTAATAGAAGCAAATGAAAATCATAAGCAGCCAAATCCATCCACAAAATTGACACACATATTTATCTCATGGAAACCCAAATAGGGATAAAAACACAGTGGGGATTAGTACCCACTAAATAATGTACTCTTTTGATGTACGCCCTATGAGGAGCTTAACCCTGTTAAAACTTTACAACAACACTTTTAAGTGCTAGTCGGTTAAGGGATTTAGGGAGGATCCTCTGTATTTCCTCAGAAGACGGCTGAGTTGGCATCGTCAAATGTGACAGTCTTTGGTGGATGACTGACGGCTTTCGGGTTTCCCAAGAGCTGCAGAAGGGATTTCTTCTGCTTGGGACAATTTAGCAAAACCTCCATCAAGGTCATGGAGGTTGTGGTGCTTTATAACACCTTGGTGATGTCGAACCGTCCCCCCAGGTAAAGTTGGTTTCCCTCGGCCGATTCCCTGGCTTGGTTAGGGTCGGGTCCTTTCGACGGGAAGGAGAGATCATTTGTGTTTTCCTAGGGGGTGATATTCTTGGAAGGCATTGATGCATAAGATGGACCTTTTCCAGTCTAACTCTGAGTGTTGTAGGGAGTCCACGGGCTGGTGAAGGTGTTGGCCTCAAAGGCCGAGATGGATTCGTCAAAGAACCTCTGCAACTCGAGTTCTTCTTTGTCCTCTTCATCTATCCCAAAGAAGAAAGTTTCACACATGAAGGCAGTGTGAGGGGGCTCTGATGTGGATGATTTCGGGGGAGTAGGGTCAACCAGTTGTTGTCTATCCTACTGGGAGATCATGATGATCTTCTCTAGTGTGGTGCAATTCACCTCAGAATGTGAGCTAGTGTCATGCAATCTACACCATGTGGTCAGGGGGTGAAATTCTGCAAGCTGTACAAAATGACTAGGTCCAGCACCACCCTGAGCGGTATTTTGATTCAGAGGACCTCTAGTATTTGTGTTATTATTCCATTGATGTTGATTGGGCTGAGGCCCATTATTGTAGTTTCGGCCTCCAAAATTGGTATTTCGTTGTTCGGAAAAACATTCCCTCTTTCAGAATTAGATTTGTGGGGTGTAGAAGGCCCCACCTTCAGCTGTCCCATGTTTGTTGTTAGGGAGGACACCAAACGCCAGAGGGATTCAACCTCAGCAGACAGCTGGGTAGTTGTGTCACATTGTGACGGTTGTTGTGGTGGATTCCTGAGGAAAGTAGCAGCAGCGCCCATATTCAAGGATGACAATCCTCTAGCCGTGGACGACAGGAAGAAAGGTACTCCAGAGGGTTGCGTCAAAGGTTGTTGCATTTGTTGCAGCTGGTTCTAGGGAATGTACTCTAAACCTAGTATTGTCTGGGCTTGAGATGGGTAAACATATCGGGCCTGTTGGTCTAACGGCGGCAAGCCCATGGCCATTGTTGGGGCACCCATTACAGGATTGGGGTTGTATCCCCTGGTGTAAGGAGTTTCGTCGGGAAACATATTGAAGGGTATACTCTGCCCAATCCCATCGGGAGCTTTGCTCAAATCGCGGGACAACTCCAGGGCTAAGTTGTAAACTTTCACCAGAGTATCCCAATCATTAGCGGTGGTAGTTATCCAAAGGAGAGTGATAATAATGGGGTGCACGGCATTTAGGTATGTTTGGATGGTTACATCAATGGATGGGATGAAAGGGCCCGTGCACCGCTTCAAAGCACATTGGAACTGATGATTGAATGTGGCAAGAGGTTCATTCAGTTCCTTCCTGATGGAGATAAACTGGCTGTGGAACCAAGCTAGGTCGATGTGAATGTGGAAGGCCACCAGAAAGGCATCTTCCATATCTTTCCAATTGTTAATGGAGTTGGCGGGCAAGTTTAGGTACAAGTTTAACTCATTTTGTCCTAAAGACAGAGGGAACATCCAGTTACAACGTCTTGATGTTGTATCTGGTGTCTGTTCATGGAATCCTTATAGGCCTGGAGGTGTTCTTATGGAGTTCATGGGCCTAGACGCTCGTACTTGGGGAAGATCTTCTCCAGATGCGAAGGAAGATTGTTAGTAGCGCCGGGGAACTGCCCCATTGGGGACCCGGTATTACCAAAGTAGGTAGCCATTGGGACTGTTTGGTTTTGGATGGGTTGAATGTTAGTACCTAAGATTATCTGGGGGATTTGGGTATTCTGGTGTGTAGCGAATCCCTAGATAAAATTGGTTGGTTGTCTCGTTTGTTGGGTCCTATTCTTTTGGACAGGAGGTCCGAGTTCTACAAACTCTCCAGGATTTGGGGTTGATCGAATAATTATTTCAAAATGCAAGGGTGAAAATGACCCTACCCCGCGAAAAGCTTGGTTCCTAAAACTACTGCTTGGGGAGCCCTTAGGCGGTGTAAAATTGAAATCTTCCAGGCGAGATGAGCTCATGCCCTCCTAGCGCCAGTTTCTATTGATGGGACTTTGTGATCGGATTTGCCAACATAGGTAAGTTATCACTGGGTACCGGGGTACCGGCCAACTCTGCCTGAAGAGGTTTACCAGAGAATGAATTCTCCTAGCCTCCAAACACATGGTAGTCGGGTCTTGACGGTGCATGGGAGCTAAGTTGGGCAGGTGACTGTTGTGTGAGGGGATAGCTAGTTTTTACTCATCTTCTTGGGGATTTCAAAAGGGATGGGGTTTCTTGCAAGCACTTGGATTATCAAATAAAACTCAGAAGATTGATCAAGGTTAGATATGTGTTTCTACCTATAGTTATGCAATATGTATTCAAACATCAAACAATGTTCCAATGCAATAAACTACACTAAATACCAAATACATAAAGAACCAACAATTCACATGCATTTAGTAGCAAGGGGAGATAAGATCATTAATATAAACTAAAACATAGGAGCAAAGGCCATAAGAAAACATACTGCACAAAATACATTTGCTAATTCTAGAGATCAGAACAACACAACACATGGCCATAAGATGGTCCTTCTTCTTTCATTAACTCGAAAATGTTCCAGCATCACTAGTGAGTAGATTCATGGCTCTAAGGGAGCATTCTAAGCTACTAAGAACAACTGAGCATTGAGCTCCTAAAAATAACTGAAAGTAAAATGCTATGCTTCTATTACTTGCTGGACTGCAAAATCATCAATTTCGCTGACCCTTGTTATGGCATTGGACTTCTTATTTATACACAAAGTTTGACCTAAAAATTAACCTAATCTAACTATACACTTGCCAAATATAATACATTATCCATGGTCGGTACTACCTACACCACTTACAATCACCTCGGGATATGCAGAGGTCTGACAAGATGGAAGAAGAAGATAAGAGGAGAAATCTGGAAGAATCAACCTAGAGAAGAGTGTCGAGGTACTTATAGAAGAAATCTTATTGTCCCGGTATCCTAGGCTACATGCCTCATAAATGCAAATTGTGGCTCCCTATCTTCAATGTGTATCAGGTAATTAATGTAGGAGCGGAGCCTCAGAGGAATCATCTATCAAAGCCCTCTCTTCCACCTGACATGCCTTATTTGGATCACCTACCTTCTGACCATTATTAACTGCTTGATAGTGATCATTCAGCTCTAGGAAACCTGGACGCAGATCGCTATGAATGAATACAAAACTTCAGACTCATAATTTTGGATTCTGGGAGCTTACGCTCAAAGAATAATGAATTTGCAAAACTTCGCCCTGTTGGCAAAAATCCCCAGAGACCAGAGAACTTTATTGTTTCTTGTTCTATTTGAAGGCCTCCAAAATCTGGCTGATTCCTTCCTCATCTACATCCTTGATGCAGTCCCATCAGTCATTGACAACCCTAAACTGCTTGTCAACATGGTCGGCCTCTTCCTTGAATTCTACAACCACTTTCGCTACGTCATGAGCCCGAAGCATCACTTTGGTCAGGTGTGACATTTTCCCTCTGTCAAAATCCCCGAAGGACTGATACTGTGACTCCATCAACTCATCAAATTTACTCAATAAAAAATCTTCCAGAGTACAAGTCCCGGTGGTGAAGGGATCAACTTACGAAACCCTTGTTATAAAAGTCATATATGAATTTAAAGAATTCTGGACTACTGGGATTCTATCCTTAAGGGTCGCTACCAGTTGCTTGGTCACCTCAATTTTGAGACCAAGTCTAGAGTACTGGGCCCAGAGGAACCCAAAGGGTTCATCTCCCAAAATACCTGTTTCTGTTATGACTTATTCCCTGAAGTTCATCATTTCCTCTTGTTTGGACCTCCACTCTTCATACTTTTCCATTTATTTCTCCCATAGGGAGACACCACCGTTCACTTGGCCCAAAATATTATTGGCCTGATAGAGGTCCAAGAGTGTCGCTGCCAGGAACTGACTTACAGCTGTGATCTGCTCAGTGACCCACCCATCCACAGCTTATGCTTTCTTCTTCATGGCCCTTAGAGTATCAATGTCACCCTGTGGGAGCAGGGTTCCAGAGGTGGAGGCTTCTGGATGGATCTCAGCCAATGACTGTGTTAGTTCTGTAAGAAGCCCGAGGAGATTTACATTCTTCTCTTTTTCCTCCTTCATCTTTTGTGCTTGTTTGTCGTACCGGGCCTCAATTGCCCGGGTAGCCTCTTTAAACATGTTCAATTCCCCTTGTTTATCTCTCCTCCCTAGAGGAACTTTTGTAACTGTATATTATTTGGCTCTTATGGTTTTTGCTTTTGCATCTGGGGGAGGCATCACAACTACTGTGACGGTACTTCCCCCCGGACTAGTCTGAAGGGTATGAATGTTCTAGGCCTTCTTAGGCTTATGAGCCTCTTAGTTTTGGGCCATCATTTTGGCCAGGGAGAGAGGAACTCTCACCGCTATCAGGGCCTTCCTTTTCTTCTACTCTACCAGCCACTGTGGTGGCGGGGGTGGTCTTATGGATAGATCCTGGGTATTGGGGTCTTCCTCGGGGGTAGGTCTCTCTTCTTTGACATTTATGCCCTTTGTGGGCGCCTTTTATTCGCTCCTAGGATTCCCTATTTCTCCCACCTTGGTGGCATTTCCATCTGTGGTGTCTAGGACTCCATCTCCCTCGACACTTGTAACATTTGCATCCATGTCTCTGGGGTTCTCTCCCATGTCTTGTTGCTGCTGGTTTTCTTCGACATTATCTGCCGGGACATTTTCCTCCAAGGGCACATCTTCTAGAGGGGGCGAAGGTGTCTGGCCTAGATCTGGTTGTTGGGCTGTGAAGACCACCTTATCAAATGTCAAATTCTGGGGTAGGTGATCACCCAGATTAACTAGAGGCATCTAGAGCGTGATGACTGGGGGTATGGTTGATCCTGAAGGTCTAGTTTCCCCAACCATTATTGGTTGCTCATCTTGTGTCTGCCTTTCCTCTGTCTCGGTCCCTGGGACCGATGTTTCTTCCTTACTTGGTATATTCACCAATTCCTATTCTTGTTCTTGTTCCTGCTCTTGTTCTTGTGCTTGCTCCTGCGCTTTCTCTTGGACTTCTTGTTCTTGCGGAGCAATTTCCTTTTGTTGCCTTTCGTCCTCCCAGGGGATATTTTTTGCCTCCTGCGTGGTGATCTCTTCTACTACCCTCTTGACATACTACCCTCTTGACATCTCCATGTAGATTTACCACATCTTCAGTCTGGAAGATGTTGTCAAAATTGTCACGAGGAGGGGAAGCCTCTGGTGGATCCTCTGCTTTAGGGATGGATGAGATAACCTCCATAGGAATGTTGCCCGATTTCTTGGGGCTTACATCTACTCTTGGTGGAGGGTTATCCACCCTTGGATTCTTTCTTCTTGTCTACAGTGGGACCCCGACATCCATGATAGCTGTATTTCTTGTCCTTTGTGTTCACCACCTGGCTCATTAGTGCTGCAAGTGATGGTGAGCCCGAAGGGAGGGTGGATCCCACCAGAGTAACTGGAAGGCCAAGAGAAAGCTAGGCGCTCAATGTTTCACTCAGTTGGCGGGATGATTCCATCTGAGTGTGAAGTTTCTCCAAAATAGGGAGTGGAGCCAAGGGTGTAACCTGGGCTGGGACGCCTTCCTTTTCTTTCCCCTTGTCTCTACTCTGCCCAGCCGCTCCGGAGGCCGAAGAGGACCCTCGCAAAATTAGACCTCGACGGGTGCTTTTCTTGCACACTTGTGCAAAATACTCGTGGCTACGATACACACCACCCTGGGTGACATCCTCAATTGTTAAAGTCTCTAGGGTGTCCCAATCCACCAGAGAGAGATCCAACTTGTCGATCCCCTGTAGTTTGTAAGATGAGTCCTCCAGGGGCCTGCTGTCCAAAAAATATTTTGGAAAGGTCCAAAGGCTGAGGCTCTTCATCATCCCTTTGGTCATCCTTGAGTATCTTCGCTCCCGGACGTCAAAATAATCTTGGCAATCTGCCCATAAATCTTCCATGTGAGGCTCGTGGGGTGTGGACGCCCGGGGCAGTGTTGTGCTTATCTTGCTGAGTGGGTCAAAATTGTTCCTTGCCAGGTGGTTCTTGACCAATCCCAGACTCTTCAACTCATTATCAACCTCTTTGGCCGCTGCAAGGCTACAAGAATAATTCCCACAAGGTAACCTTCTTCACTCCATAAAATGCATGAAGTTCCAAGATTTGCCTACAAAACTCTATCAAAACAATCCTATCCCCACAATGCTTAGGGAGTAGGTAGGGCTTGCCGAAAAACCCTGTCACCCGTATGTAAGAATGTTGATGAAATTGAATGAAATAATTGTTGTATGTACTCACCAAGGCCATATCCTCCTTTGATAGCTAGTAACCGACATCCCAATATGGTATCAAAATGTTGAAGTAAACAAAGGTGTCATTTACTCGAAAAAATATTAGGGAAGCTGGCTTCCCATTGAATTTGGAGAAAATGGTCCCATAGAGCACTCTGTCCGGGCCTGGTCCCAAGGATGCCCACCATAACTAAACCCCAAATTTTGGGTCTTTGTTGTGCTAGTGCCCATAACACATACAAATTCATGTCCAGCTGACGTTTTTCAACTGAAAATCTACATGATTGGCGACAATTGTTGTCCAGTCAAAATTCTGCCCATTGGTGGAGATGCCATACAAGAAGTAATATATCCATGATGAGAAATACCGGGCATGAGATTCTCCGAAGACTTGACATAAGAATATGATCCCCGCTTAGATGCTTTCTTTGAAATCTTCTCAGGGGATCTCCAACTTCATCTTCTTATAGTCTTTCCTTGGTGTCTTCAGTCAGTGGTTATTGAGGTGTTGTCGGGCGAGTTGTGGAACTTTGTCAAACTCCTATAGTGAGGTGGCATGAGAGATGATAATAGAATTGGAGAACTGGGGGATTCCCAACCTTGAAGCAAATGTAGCAGCATCCAAAGATACTAAGGGCATTGGATATCTCGTTGGAAGGGTAGCGACAAGTATAATGGCTTGAATGGTGGTGTTGTAGTGTTTGTCTAGAGTTAGGAATAACTCGGGGGCTTGCACAAAGTAGGGAAAACAGGTGGCTTTGATGATGTCAGAGGTGGCCACATTCTTTGCCATATTATCTCTGGCGGAACGCTGGGTGAACATTGTTCTGATTATACCTTGTAATCCAGCCCAGGGTCTGACCTCAGTGTTGGTGACTAGATGCAACTTAGAATCTACCTTGGATCCTATGAGGGCACCATCCTTTGGATATTTGGATGTGAGCAGGATTTTTTCCAGTGCCCTCTCGGCCTTTGACTTGGTGGCCACTCTTGTTGAGGTGGTTGGAAGTTCCAGACTTCTGGGAGGAGAAGCTACCTCATACATATTGATCATTGAATTGTTGATAGCCTACACAACTAGATGACCGTTAATACAAGTTATTAAATAAAATAAGTTTCAGGTTCCAGATATTTCATCACCATTTCACACCTATTCAAAAAGATGTTAGCTTGCATCAAATCTCAGAAATGTAATGAACGATAACTTAATTTGGATTTAATCAACACCCGAGGGTTCCGGGGGGGTCTGGTCTATGCGACAATGTGATGAAGGTTGTGGGATTACGTGGAACCCAGAGTCTAGAGAAACTAGCCGTTATTGAAATGACCGGGCAGTGAGTCATACTGGGCTGACGTTGGTTGTCGTCTGGTCATGCAATAAATGGTGTAATGGAATTAAAGGTGATAGATGTCTTGACACAGATGGAATGAATGCCACTTGTGTTTGTTTTAAATGCTCATACATGGGGGAATTTAATCCTGCCATCAATGCTGAAGCGACGGGAGGAGAGAGAAAATTTGTAACTCGAATCGACGAGGTGTCAAGTTTGAGTCCAACGAGAACTAGGTGGGCAAGATCGAATTGGGTTCAATAATATTGAGGGCGCAGCGAGATCGCTAAAGGGGCAGGTTAGACTCGACAGAATATACAAACTATACAAAGACACACCAACTAACCGAATTTACACAAGAAATCATAAAATGACAATTTCACAGCATAAAACTTGCTAACCTACAAACTACTAACAACTGACAATAATTTAAGACATACTTACAAAGATTTACAGAAATTAACAACTACTTTACACTAAGTTACAATTATTTACACGAATATACATAAACCCACAAATATTTACAAATGTACAGTGCATAGAAGGCAGACAACCTTCCTGCAAAGCCATCCCACCAACAAGAGGCGACGATGAAGACCAGAAACAAAAAACAAACAAAGCCAAAACAAAACCAGAGATGGAAAGAACAAAGCAAACAGAAAAGAGAACGAAGAACTAGAGGGGCCTACCTTAAAACTAGGAAATGTGGGAGGAAGGGCACGAGAGGTGCTCTGCAAATAGATAGCTTCATGGACCACAAACATCGAAGACCCTGCAAGATAACTGGAAGCACGTGCAAGCTTAAACAACAACTTCACCATTAAACACTCGAAGCAAATGTACTTAGCTCACTAGTAATTCACACAAATCGCCTTTAATCACTCTTAATTCACTGAGGGTAATTTGTTTGTGGTAAATGTAAAAATGACAAGTGAAACCTCATTTATACCCTTAGGTGAAAATGCACCGCTTCCTTTCGCAAGTCCCGAGAAAAGGAAAACCTCTGGACTCTGGGCCGGGGGATCCCATGCAACCACACCCTCTAACAAAAGAGGAAGCAGTGGCAAAGAATCCCAGAGTCTGGAATCCGGCTGGCACAAAGAAACAAAACATTTTGGGACCGGGTCCTGGAGGGAGAGAAACAAGAAGAAAGAAAAATAGCGGCCCTGCGGAGGCAAAGGTCGGAGGAAAACAAAAGAAAAAGGAACAAGGACAAAATAAAAAAGGGGGACCCAACATTTTTCCCATAAAATGTAGGGACGGGTATGCAGGGCATAACATAAAGCACTTTGCAAGAATCAAATCTAAGCTAGAAGAGCTTACCGAGAGTTAGATATTTGTATTGGTTATAAAAAAATAAGTTTGGTATGTTATGACATATTTCATATTGTTTTGATAAGTATGTTGCCATCAATGCCAAAGGGAGAGAATAATGAACTATAATTGATTGAATGTTTGAAGTTGATAAGTTGATGATCACCGAGCTGCAGAAAGTAAATGCAAGACATTAAATCAGTTAATGTATTGTATTTTCATTGATGTCAACTTGAAATTATCTGATTGGTCATATACATATTGTCATGGAATTAAAGAAACCAAAGAGATAAAGTTTATTTTATCGGTAAACATATAAAGCCAGTGTACACCGAGTGATAGTAAACACTGACGGACAGTGCACACTGACAAATAGAGAACCCCGAGCAGTCACAGTGTATATCGAGCACCGCAACACCGAGCATAACTAAAGTGAACCCCAAGCATAATCGAAGGTGATGCCCGAGGACAACTGAAGTCTTTCACCAATCAGAACTGGAGTTAGGAAATGAAAAAACACTTAGCTAGCAGGAGCTATAATTAGAGTTAACTAATTGATTACTTTGTTTTCACCGATCAGATAAACTAAGGATAAGAAGGAGATTTAAATAACTGAAAATAAGGAGAGATTTGTGGATTAAATCTAAAGCAAAGCTTTAAAGATTAAAGAAATGCATGGCGAGATTTGCTTATTAAGAAAGCTATCTACGTCAAGAACAAGAAGGACAGTGAACGGTGAAATCATGTCTATATAAAGAGACAAGTAATTCATTATGAAAGAGAGGAATGCTGAATTTTGATTCTGGTGAAGATAAAAGTCTTCATGTAGATCTAATCATACTGGCTGAAGAATAGAGCCAAGAATTCTACAGACACCAAGCAACAGAGAAGCAACAACATTCACTGAGCAGAAAGAACAAGGAGGGGAGCAAATAAACAGAAGAGCATATTGATCAGAGAGGTATTATGAACTTACAATAGATCTAAAAATCTATAAGATTAAGTTGTATTAGTGAACAAATCATTTATTATTTTAGTTTAACCATTGATTCAGAAAATCTCTTAACCGAGTGGGGTTTAACAGTCCTTAATGTATTGAGATACTCAAGAGTATCAAAAGGTTTTTTTTTGGACAACATAGTGATTGCCCAAGGTCAAAAGACTAACCAATGGTTTTAAATCCTCTAACAAGGTCACACTTAACAATGTGTTTGTAACCTTTAACAAGGTTGGCTCTTCACCGAGCTCACTTCAGAAGAGTGAAAATTTTGGGTTACCGGTCCCAAGTGGTTTTTCCCTTAACATGGTTTCCACATTAAAAATACACGTGTCAAATGTGTATATGGTTCATTACTTTGATGTTTTTATTTACACATTACTAAAACAAGATTGGTTGGTAAACACTAAGTTTATTTACTGCTATTCGATAAAGCTTAAGAAAAGGATAAATAGTATAATCATCGAGTAGTATATATATGTTAGATTCACACGAGGCATACATCTTGTAGGACTAAAGATAACTAGAGGTTTTATATATATGATATAAGTTTTGGTTGGATTATTGGATTAATTTTTGAGGCCACTGATTCACCCCCCCTCTCAGTTATTCTAACAATAAATATTCTCCCAATTAACCAAAGCCAAACTTTTCTTCTCCTTTATCCCAGTCCACATTAAGTTTCTTTGAATTCTTTTAAAAAATTTAGCCATATTGAAGGGGATTTTTAATAAAGAGAGGAAATACACAGGGATATCCTGTAAGGGCAACTATGATTTGAAGCTTTCCAACACCACTTAGAAGTTTTACCTTCCATCCAACTAATTTATTATGTAGCCTCTATGGTACATAGAATTCCAAAAAGTAGGGAAAACATCATTCACCTTAAGAGGGAGTCCTGAGTGCACCCTAGGAAGATCAACACTTTGATAGCCTAAGATATTTTGGATTTTCCTTTTAATACATCACCTCATTGAAGAAGTAAATGTTACTTTATCATAACTAATGCATTGCTCCCATACCATAACATAAATATTTAGGCAGGTTTTCCATAGTTTAACCTCCACCAGTAACACAATTCCAAACATAATAGTATCATTTTCAAATTATTGTTGAATAGACAGGGGTATAGTGGACGCAACTTTGACACCTTTAAAACTACCATCCACAACAAGCTATAGAAAATTTATACCAAACACCTCTGCCAACATAACAAAGAGGTAAGGGGAGAGAGGGTCACCATGTCTGATACCTTTTTTCAGCCCCAAAGAAGCTCCTATTAAAACCATTAACAAGGTCTTAGTACTTAATTGTGGTAACACATTCCTTCGCCAAACATCATTGATAAGAAAACTCTCACCCAACCAAACATAGTTAGCAACATACTCAAAAGTATCTTTAGTCATTTTAACTTGCTGAAGTAAGCGTGTATCAATATTCTCAAAGAGGTAATTTTTGAGAGAGTATTATTTTTTTGAGCAATTAAGGCCTCTCGTATTCCAAGAGAGGAACTTCATTTGTGGATTTTTGAGGATGATTCTAGGCTTCTCTGTCTTCCATTTGCAATTTGTCTTACAACTTTCTGTGTGAGTTTCTAGGAGGAGCAACCAAACTTTGCTTCCACCCCCACATCAATATTCTTATAAATATGATCTTCTTTTCAAGTTTTCCACCCTTCCCCATCTAACATACCACTTAAACTAACACTAGGGGACATAATAGAGCCACAACGTGAATTGCTTCTTAGCATTGAAGAACTAAGGAGTACCCTAGATGAGAGTATCTTTTCCACCTAGGTGCACTTAGGGTTGAGGCTAGGGGTTAGGGTGGCGAAGGAAGAGATTTATCCATCCCTTAGAGGTTGGTAAGAGGATTGGGTATTGACCAATATAGTAGACTCTCCCATGGGAATTCCAACCTTAGTTAGAGTTTCTATTTTTTTAGTATCCCATTGGTAAAAGAGTATTTAATATCCGCCTCCTCCACTTGTTCTATATTTTTTGAATCATTGATTGACCAATTTTTCCCCTCCCTCACAAGGTGGATCCATTTTTCCAACTGCAAGGCTTGTTTTTTGGGGGCTTTGAAATCAGTTATCAGATGTCCCAATTTGGAACAACTCTGACAAAGACAATAGTATTTTCATAAAGATGGTTTGAGTCCACTTTCCTTACTTAGACCGAATAGATATGAAGTTGGGAAGGGTTTGATTAATATCAACATTCACACAAAAAATAACAAACACTAACCTAGATTTATCTTTGGCCACCTCGTTGGTAGAGATACAATGCCCATAATTTTTCATCCCACAACTCCAATGGTATACTAGGTAAGCAACACATAGACTAGGGTTGTCTTGTTTAGATTTTCTACATGATCAAATCCTAGCTTCCATCAACAAAGTGATAAATGACACTTACCATAGGACTAGGGCCACATGGTGAGCACACCATTGAGATCTTCAACAATAAAAATTAAGAGAAAGAGACCACCAGACCTATTAACATTAGCTTTAATAATCTCTTTAAGTTTCCATCTAGCCCCATTGAAAAACCATGTCCATAGGTGGGTGTAACGAGAATAACTTTCCCATAGGAGCAATGTTCATGGAGGAAAGGATGTAGTCAGCTACTGAGTTAGGCAACTTGATTGAAGTTCCCTCCCCAGTCTCTAGGTATTTTGGAACAACATCAGAGGGTTCTTGACCCGAATCTCCACCAAGGAGAACATTTTTCTAGCACTTGGATTTTGAGCTATTCAATTGACCACCCAAAGGTATGAGATTCAAATTTTTAGTCATAATAGAGGACCCATCACTATCCTACGTGGACAACACTTCAAGTAGAGTGACAAAATTTAGACCCACCCTTTTTGGCGTCTTGCATACTGTTGGAGAAGGATTGACAGGTACTCACATGGGCTTCACTTAGTGAACCTGGGTGATATCACACACTTTTTTTGAAAATAGGGGTCATAATAGATGACCCATCACTATTCTTCGTGGACAACCCACTTCCTCCTTTGATAAACGATAAAGTCAATCTGAACTATAACCATAAATAACAACCAAGTCAATTTGAATTATTAATTTTATTTTTAAGCCGATAGGCTTATTTTGGGGAGACTTCCACCAAAATGTTTGGATTTTCTGGTGGATGTCTTACACCGAGAACATTTCTAATGAAAGTCTTACGTTATTAAATGGTGAAGTGGTGATTAAAAATGATCATAACTACCCAAAAAATATGCCACTTCTACTATTTTTGAAGGGTAAGTTAGTTTTATATAATTCAGATGCACCGAAGACATTTGAAAAGTTGAAGCACCGAGTGGTTACTATTTTAGAAGATGTTGAAGTCTACAAGTCGAGCCAAAAGGAAAATGGGCTACTTAGTAGCAACAAAATCAGTCAAGGACCATTATTTTGGAGCAGGATATTTTTGGAGGTACTTAGAAGTTGGAATTGAAGTAAGGATTTTGGATGGTTAGTGTTAGACATTTTAGATGGATTGTATTTAGAATTTTGTATAGTCAGTGACTAATAGCCAAATAAAAATTAGAATGATGATAAATTTTTTTTTTTTGATATGGTCAATCATTAGATCTATGAAATCCTTTTTGGTTAGAGATATATAGATACATTATTAATTCTTAATGTACATCCTCTGTCAATCAATTACCAATTATTTATGCCATTTTCATATTGAATTATGCATCATGATTTCCAAATGTAAAGAGGTGAATGTCAATTGTAATTGTAAGGATAAGAATGTTAAGTTTTTTTTCTTCTTTAAAACATGTTTGTTTGAAAGAAAGGAAGCTTTAAAAATACGAAGAGCTCCATCACTCTTAAGAAGGTAGATTTTAATACTTTCCTAGTCTACATTAATTTGTTAAAAAATGTAAATGAGTTAGACTTGCGAGTGGTAGATCACCCTTAGTCTTATTCTCTTAGTTGGCTTAAGGATGAAGTAGAAATTATGGTAACCAAGCAATGCAAATTTTAATTTATTTTGGTTCTAGAAATAAGAAGAAGTCTTCATAGACATAATTTATTTACTCTAAAATTTAGTATGATAAATAGATAAACAAGGACGCATAGCGTCTAGTTCCTACCTAAGTCCTAAAAATTAAGCCTTAGGATATTTGGCTCGATGCTTGAAGGAGACTGCAAACAACTTGGAAATGGAAAATTCATTTGTCCTCTCAACAAGATAGTTTAATATTAACTAAATATAATCATTAATTATAGTTGAACATCAAATATTAAATAGAAAATATTAATTAAGATTTCTATTACATTATCATATTCAAGTAATTAATGATTTTTAAATTAGACTGTGTCTATAGCCACATAAATTAACATTGATTTGGTCTTTTTGTGCACTGTTATGAATATAATAATAAATTATATTAATATAATATATAATAAATAATATTAATATTATACTATTAGCCAAAATACTAAGTATATATGCAATTTAGCCATCATACAATTGTTTGGATGATAATATCTATTCTTTTGAAAAAAAAGAATTGTTTTTTACTTACAGACATATTAAAACATAATTTGAACATGTATAACATGGATGAAAATTTAAGAAAACTTCTAATAAATATACTTTGCATAGTTGAATATGATTTGATTTTTATAAAAACAAACTAATTGAAAAGAAAATGAAAACTTGTAAAAAATAAAAATAAAAATAATTAATATCTAAAACATGAAAAGTCTTTTTTAAAGTGAAATAAACTAAGTCCATTTGTAGTCTAAATAAAGTCAAAGCATACTTAGAAGATAGATATTTTTTTACATGCCATAAGTTTTTATATAATTAAAGGCTTTTCCATATTTTTTAACCCTTTGTGTCTTTATCACACAATAGTGAGCACATTAAATAAATGTATCAAGTACATTGACTTGGATGACAAATGGAATAGTGGCTGATTTTTGTCCATAGTATGAGCCAATGAGAAAGCAAAAAAAATCTTTTAGAAAAATTCATTGAAAATGTAGAAATTATAGAACATTACATATACAGAAACAGTCGCATTTCATTGAATGCTATAGTATCTTGCCAAGGGCATGAACTAATAAAGGTAAATAGAAATTTGAATTAGGATGATAGAATCTCTTTTTTTGTATGTAAAGATGTATATTTCATGATTGAAAGTTGTAAATTGAAGGAAGAGGAGAACCTTACAAAGGATTTTCATATATCAATATTTCTATCAAGGTATAGCTAGAAAATTATTAATATCTATTTAGATTTATTGTGAATTAAAAAAAATGTAAAAACTTATTTTTCTATATATAATCTTGTGTATTTATCTAAGAGCTAATAGTATTGAGTGTGTTGTCAAGTAGCCCTAGTTCATATTAATCAATAGAGAGAGAGGGAGAGTGTCTATGTGTCTCACTAAGAAAGATATAAAGGTAGGAATAGAGAGGTAGATAAAAAGAGTGAGTGAGTCAAGAAAGAAACATATGAATATAGAAATAGAGAGATAGTGATCCATAAATATATCACAATATCATCATTTAGATAGTGATTCATAAATATACCACAATATCATCATTTGATATATATTTTACTATCAGCATAACCATTGCACCCCTCATCCTTGCAAGTGCTAATATAAAAGTATTAATTCTTATTTTGTAAAAATAATTCTCACCATTAAGTAAGGAATATTTAATATGAAAAAGTCACCAACCAAACCCCCCAAACCAAAAAAAAAAAAAAAGTGAAAAATGCCAGGTAAACCTGTTGATGTCGATAGTTACGACAATGCAAACAGATAATGCCTGAAGAAACCTCGAGTAGAAAGAAGAAGTGTGGAGGAAGCCAAACTGAACGGATTCCGTTTCAAAATATTTAAACCAAAAACATGTAGACAACCCCCATTCATACTTAAAACTTGGAAATCCCGCCCTTTTTTGTGAAGGCTGTAATGGCAGAAGTGCAGAAGCGATGGATGAAGTGCCTGGTATGGCAGCAGGTTCTCACCACGGTCATATGGACGGGATGGAACGCGTTGCTTGGATTCACACTCTCTTCGGAGGGGCTAACCCTCTCGTCATTTGGCATAGGGATTCTCCGCTTCTGTGTATTTCAGATGAGTATGGCACTTCTTTTGCTTGGCCATTATATCGTTACGTCTCCTGAAGAGAAAGCCGCGGCGGGGGTGTTAGAGTTAGC
Source organism: Thuja plicata (assembly GCA_018584345.1). Classification (NCBI taxonomy): domain Eukaryota; kingdom Viridiplantae; phylum Streptophyta; class Pinopsida; order Cupressales; family Cupressaceae; genus Thuja; species Thuja plicata. The sequence continues at coordinate 859,960 of MU224222.1, forward strand.
GGTGGGTTTTATTGGGGCAGTCATCGGTGCGGGCTGGGGAAGGAGGGAGGGGGCTCTGCGGCTGCGGCAGAGGGCTCAGACAACGGCGGATTGGGTGCTCTTCGTGTTTATAACGGCGTTTGTGGGGTTGCTGGCGCTCTTGACTGTGGCACCAGGTCTTATGAGCCCTTTTGATGCGGCTTTCCGTGGAGCCGCCCTTGGCTTTGTCTATGGCTTTCATTACATTTATAAACGCCTTTGGGTTCTATCTTTTCCAATCATCCAGGTCTGCTGTTCATTGCCTTGTTTTCAATTGCCATTTTTTTAAGAATAAACAGAAAAGCTTAACCCTTGGGTTAAAACCCTAAACTTACTATAATTCGTGTTTATTTCTGTTCACTTAAAATTTTGTTATTTCTCCCTACTCCATGATTGCTGAACTTGCTGGTGTTTGCTGGGAAATTGTCCAAATTTTGTGCATAATAATGAGGCAAATTTACATTTGAAGAATTATTCGTGACGTAACAAATAAGGCCACTGAAACACGTTCGGATAATCCATTGCCATCTCCATTGATCTGGAGTAGGATCACATTGGCAATGCTACAAGATGATCTCCATGATAAATTAAGTGAACATTCGATTATTCGGTTTTAATGTCGCTATATTCCACCATTTAAAGGGGAAGGAAGAAGAGTTGTGTGGAAGAGAGGAAAAAGGAAGCGATGTTTGAAATTCTCTTTCTTGATAATTTTTGGAAAACGACCACTGTTGGATAGCAAATAACAAATAAAGCCATACAAACGCATTATGATAAATCATTGCCATCTCCATTGATCTAGAGTTCAGAGGAGTAAATTGTCATCGCTAAAGATGAACTTCTTTATAAATTAAATGCACATTTAGTTATTTGGTTTTAATGCTGCTCATTTCCAATATACACACAAGGAAGAGTTGTTCACTCGAATAGAGTAAGAAAAAAGAAACGTTTGAATTTCTTGTTCTAGACAATTTTCGGAAAACAATACACAGTTTTGGATTAAGGCCGACTTATTCAAACTACCTGCCTAAGTAGCATAAAACTATTGTTCTTAAAACTTCTTATATCCGTAAAAAGGCTAGTGAACAAAATAAGGTTACAAATTACATTAATCTCAAAAAATGTCAAAATGGATAATCCTATATTTTTTGACCCAACACTAATCTTATATGTTTCAATCAGAACATGATTGTTGTAGTTGCTTATTATAATGCAAAATATGTATAGATGTTATTTTAGTTCTTATCTCTTTATTTTATTGTTAATTAGTATAAACATTCATAAGAAAGATTGTAGCAACAGTTAAAGAGCACAGGCAAGCATGAAAATGGAGCAGAATACAACTTCTGGCCTGGAGAAACCCAATGCAAGAGAAAATTCCAGAACAATAAGAAATCATCTCCCCAAGCTACTATCTCTTTGCTGATTTACAGATATTTGTTGCCGTGTTGAGGTCATTATGCAATCCTTACACATTCAAATAATTGTCAAAAGGTCTATACATCAACGCTACTTCTCAATAACTTTCCCAATTACACTCCAACATGTATGTGATTTCTTTACCAATGCAATGCAACCTAAGTCACAAGGTTCGAGTTCGAGTTTGAGTCGATTTCAACAACTATGAAGTTCGGATGAAGTTCGGCAAGGTCCAAAAAATTCAAAAAAAAATTCGACATTAAATTTGCCTTATATAATTTTCAAAAAAATATAAGTATATGATCCTAGCTATAGGAAGGTTTGTGGAGATTTAGCTATATGATCAAAATAGTTTAACATTACAACATAGATTTGAAATCATTACAAAAAGATATCACATGTATAATATATAAATCATAAGAAACATGTGAAATCATGATTACAAAGATGTTTTTTTGTCAAAAAGATACGATCAGCGTTTTAGACTTTAGAACTTCAAAACAGCTCCAAATCATCAAAAGTATGAACTTGGTTTTTTGTCAAAAAGTTACATCAAAAGTAAATACTAAAGACTATAAAACTTCAAAAAAGCTCCAAGTCATCAAGAGCACTTGGCTGATCTGTTACAAAATCATCATCAGTATCACTACTCAGTTCATCATCCAAGAAGTCAGGCTCCTCTGCAACTCCAATTGCTATGTCTTCTGAAATTTGTTGTTATTGTGAAGATGTGGAGTCATTTGCTGATTTGTTCATGAGCAATTTCAAATTGCTGCGAATATAAGCAAGATCTCCCAACTTTTTGGACAACTTGTTCCTCTTTTTGGAATGGATGTGGTCAAAGCAACTCCAGTTCCTCTCACAAGCTGATGAACTTGTTCCCTGACTCAATAGTCAAATGGCAAAGCGTTGTAGTTCAGGAGTTTGTGCTCCATAGCTCATCCACCATCTATAGCCAGTTACCTTAGCTCGTGTCAAATCATATTGCGTTGCTTCTATTCCCTCCTGCTTTCTTGTATCTCCAGCATTGGTCTCTGATTAGAGCTGCAATGTCTCGATCTCGCTCATACTTGCTAATGGCATCATAAAGCCCTGCCTTAATTTCACAATCAGCTTGTCTATCAATGCGAAATAACTTAGGCTCCAAAATAACAAGCTGCTGCATGTAAAGGTGGGCATCATTTTCCACTTGGAATCAACTACCTCCCATATCTCCATGTACTTTGCTTCTACATTTTTCAGTACTCTCTGAATGGACTCTTTACAACGGTCCATGCTTTCATAAAGCGTGCCAAGGCAAGGAGCGTCACCATCCACCATACGAAGAACATCAACAATTGGCCCACATATATTCAAAACTTTTGCTCCACTTTCCCAAAAGTCGCTGTTTAAAGTGATTTGCTCTATGTTCTTCCCCTTGGCACTTTTAGAAAGTGCTGAATGTTCCCAATCATTAGAGCAAATCACGGATCTCAAAGCTGCTTTCTCTTCAACCACTCTTCTCAAAGTGATATAAAATGAGGCAAACCTTGTGTCACAAGGCCTCAACAACTCCCTAGATGCATTTTGCCTGTAAAGACTCAATGTGAGACGATGATTTCTAATGAAATTTGTAATTGCTCTCCCTCTATGAATTGTTTCATGTATCCATGGGAAATTGACCAAGTCATGAAGCAAAAAATCTAGACAATGGGCTGCACATGGGCTCCAATAAATATGTGGGTACTTCTCTACAATCAGCTTCCCAACTCCCACACAATTCGCTGCACTATCATTAACCACTTGAACCACATTTTCCACCCCTATTTCAAGAATGGTTTCCTCTAATATCTGAAAAATATACTTTGAAGTTTTCTTTTGGTTCATCGTGCCAATCACTTTTAGGAACACAACACCTTCAGGGGAAGCTACTAAAACATTAATCAATGGCCTTTGACATATATTTGACCATCCATCACTCAATATAGTGCAACTTGTTGCCTTCCAAGAGGCTTTGATCTCAACTAATTTTTCCTGTCACTATATCTTTGGATCTTTCTAAAAGAGTTGCCCTGAAAGCCTTTGAAGATGGAGGTGTGTACCCTTTGCCAAACTCTGCAACTTTTTGAATTGCATTACAAAAATGGGGATTTCTTGCTGTATTAAATGGAATAGCACTTGTATAAAAATAGTCAACCAATGCATCATCCACTTGTTGCCTCTCTATTGGTTTCCAAAAGCTATTTAATGTTCCACTTTGTTTTGATGCACATGTGGCTGTAGGCTTGGGTAAAGTAGAAGAAATCATAGATGTGAACCTAGATACACCCTCTTCAATTCTTTTGGTTTTTTTGTGTCTTTTTATGCTTTCCTGCATTCAAAAGGGCATGTTCTCTCTCTATATCAGCTCTCATTTCTTCAGTCACATTTGGACATGCTCTAACACCTCCTCCTGTACCCCCAACAATACCAAGTAAGTGGTCTCTTGCCCTTGTTAAACTTCCTGTGAAATCTTTCTCACATTTCATACATTTGAGTTCAACACCTTTTTTTGTCACAAATCTCCATACTTCAGATTTTGATATTTTCAGAGCCATTCAATTACTAACTGCTTGATGCAAATAAAATTAATATTTTTATTTAAATCATCCAATATTTATTTTAAAAACATTAAAACAAAATATATGAAATAATTATTTTAATCTCTATAATGCAAAATAAATAAATACTAAATTCTATTTTAATTAACTAGAAACAAAATAAAAAAAGTTTTTATTTTAAAAAACATTAAACTTTAGAAACAAAATAAAACCATTAAACTTAATGTTTTAAAACATAAAATAAAACTTCGTATACTAATTTTTCTATTTTTCCTTTAATAAAATAGAATTAAAAATTTAAAATAATATATAAATTGCTAACATACAAAATAGTAATGTTTTAACTTTTAATTTAAAAAACATACGAATAAACTTAAATCTTTTAAGTAGTAAACATAATTAAAAATATTAAAAATAAAGTAATATAATAATAAATTAATTAATAAGAAATAAACATAAAAAATATTAATGTTTAATTCTATTTTTTCCTTAGTAAATAGAATTAAAAATATTACAAATCAAGTAAATATTAGAATTAATTAATAAGAAATAAATATTTTAAATAGTAAATAGAATTAAAAATGTTAAAAATCAAGTAATATAATAATAATATAATAAAATAAACACATACTGATATATCATATACATATGAGTAAATTAATATAAACACTATAAGTTAATATAGAGCTGAGATAGTAAACTTAACTGGTGCTGCGATGCAAACAATCGAGCTCGACTATGGAGAGACGACAGAGCACAGTAAAGGGTTGAGGAAACAACTGTGAGAGCAAGCATGAAGAGCACAGAGTGAGCACGGAAAGCCGAAAACAACAACCACGGACATAAACCACACCCAACCAACAACTAGCGACCACGACCAACAACCACACTTGACCAGCCGCCACAACCAGAATGTTGCAGACGAACAAATGCAAAGATTTGCCCTAGCTATTCGTCAGTGACAATCTTCAATCGACGATGGCATTTCACTGAACGAAGGGCCCATGTTTATTAAACTTTTTTTGCCGAAACCCTAAAAAATACATAACAAAATATACTTTTCTAAAAATGCCACCTACTTTACCGCCGTACAAATTTATGGCGAATTTGTACGATTTTTTTTCATTTTTTATAAGTTCGCTGAATTTCGAACCTGAAGCCGAAAATTTGGCGAACCTTGTGACACAGAATGCAACTTGTTAATGTTTTCAAATTCTAACAAGGAATATACAATCTATAGAGGTCTTCCAAGAGCTAAGCACAAGGTATGAATAAATAAACACAAAGAAGGATAGATAATACCCGAAAATCAGACTAAGGTAATGTCTTCAAGCTCCATAATGTGTCTTCTTTCAATGTTGATATAGCCCACCTAGGGCTTATCCAATTCTGATCAAATATTGTAAATAACTAGCGCTCATATCTGAACTAAGTTACCGGGTTCGGCCCCTGACCCCTCCGAACCCAGGGAAATTTGAACCAGTTCGAAATTCGGGTCTTGTTCGCTTGTGGGTTCGAATTTTTTTGGGCAGGGTTTGATTTTTAAATGCCAAATTTGAACCCGGGTTGAGCTGGTTCGAACCCGGGCGAATTTCACCAAAAAAAATGAATTTGGTGCGAATTTGTGACGAATTTCGCTCGGGATTTCACTTAAAACATTATTTTATGGCGTATTTGTTACGAATTTCGCCCGGTGAAAAATAACTCTCGATGCCTTTATAAAATAATTAAAGTCGGTTGAGCTTTCGGGGGCGCTGCCCCCGAAAACCTCCGCGGGGGCACTGCCCCTCGACCCCGCCCTGTACTATGACAGGGAGTGCACAAGGGGCGCTGCCCCTAGACCCCGTCTTGGGGGCTTTGCCCCCAAACCCCCATTTAATAATTTGGGATGGAAACTGCGCCAATAAAAGGGGAAAAATTAACCTTCGAGTCTT
>MU224222.1:874993-891383 GCA_018584345.1 Thuja plicata
TGTGTACATCATGAGGAAGTGACGACTTCAAAATGATTATCACTTGTATTTGTAAAAGTTATTGGAAGGTGACGATCTTACAATAACTTGACCTTCTATTGTGATAGACATCTTATGATGTCTGAAAGAGATCATGATAGATGATATCTTGCATGGTGTATTAAGTTTCTTAAACAAACTATGGCCTTCTATTGTGATGGACATCTTATGATGTCTGAGACAGATCATGATAGATTATATCTTGCATGGTGGATTAAGTTCCTTAAACAGATCAAGAATGTTCCTGTGGTAAGTATCATTGAGGATACATGTGCACATTACCTATGGACACTTTTTGAGTACTTGGTGAATATCACACGATTTGATATTTTGAGGCCATTACTCTGAGTACATGGTGAATATCACGTGACTTGATATTCTATAGCCATTACTCCTGGTATCATGAGATGATATCTAATGGTGAATATCTAAAGATGATTCTAATGGTAATATCATATCCCTAGCTAAGAGGGAGTGTTGATGTTTTGTAGCTTCTGTCGGATAAATCCTATGAGACTATTGAATATATATATATATATATATATATATATATATATATATATATATATATATAATTATGTGAGATATAATATATATAGATATATATCTAAAATAGTATTAGGAGAAATTAATAGAATAATGATTCAAAGATTATATATATATATATATTAATGTAGTTACATAATCAATTGTCATATATTAATCTCATAATAATGAATAGACATGTCCCTTCATGGGACATGTCTCTCCTAGCCTTATTCTCAATATAAATGAAAGAGAGATTGCTGCATTTGAAAAATACCAACAACAGAGAGTGCTATTACATTTGCAGCTATCCTAAAAATTAACAAAACAAATGAAAATAAAATAAATGTATATGTAAATTCATATTTTAACTTATTTAATATTTTAAACATAGATTCATAGAATAGAAGAATGAAAAAAAACAAGAGTTTTTTTGTGAAAGAAAATTGAAGAAAAAGAACAAAAAAAATTCTCTATTTGATAAACAATCCTCTAATTATTGTTGATGCGTGTCTTGTGACACTTGTCAACACATATATAAAATACCAAGTATTCGATCCTCTCTTGAACAAAGAAATCTCAAATGCTAGACTATTTGAAACTGTGTGATCAAATAAGGCAATCCCAAGGTTTACACTGCGAACATGGGACTTTGTGTTGGATATAACTCAGTGAAAATAACGTCATCTTGTTGGTAGCACACAAAGGGGCTTACACAATCGTTCCTGGACTTATCAATTGTTTTCCTCAAAGCAGTTGGAACCTGAACATTTGAATTGGTTTGAACTTCAAATAAAAGACAAAAAAGGATGAGGGTTTAAAGATTCTATGCTGCTTCTAACACCTAGCAACAATGGTCAATGGATGATACTTAGATAAATGGATTCCTTAAACCAAGCTTTGCTTTGCCTTGAGGAAACAACTGCACATAACTTGATGCAATCTCTCAAGGTAACGAAGGATTTTCATATTGTAATTACTAATCATTCATCCAAATACCAAAATGTTGGCGCAATCCAAATGAAAATCCACAATCAAACTTGGGCTTAATTGTGTTCAGACTAACCATGCATTGCAATTTGTAATCAACAAAGTACAAACAGTATGAACAAAGGAATTCATCGTATATCTCCACATTTCTCCATTAAAATCAATGAACTTTTACTAGAACTCGAGAAGTAGAAACAATGCAAAATGTAGAAATAACACTCAAAGATCCTCCTTATCTTCGATGAAATTTGTATATAACAATTTCAACATAGTCTTGGCAACAATCTTTGATCTCCTCCTCGCACTCTATACTCTAACATCTACCTCTAATGAATTTATAAATGAGAAGGCCAAGCTGTTTTATAGACCTCTTAATTACAAAGAGGGGCCCAGATTGATTCTAAATCAATGGCCAAGAGAATTGAACAAAACTCTAATTGGGGTAGTTTCAATTACCATCTTCATACATTTAATGTCATCCAATGCTAAAGTTATAAGTCTAGATGAACTAATGAGAAAATTGATTGCAATATTGCATTAAATGCCTTCCACATGTCCACTTGTTTGAGGAGGCAGGTTTAATGATCTTGGACATGTTGACTTGGAGTTATTTGATTAGTTAGAGATGGGTGGGTGCCATCTTAGTTTGCATGGTTCTCGAAGTATTATTTTTTCTTCATCTTTATTTCAACTTCACTTCCTCATCATAAAGAAGTCTCCACAGCAGTAGCAATATCTCTTGATACTCAACATTAATTAGCTTGTGATTGATTGTGATGGTTCATATTCCCAAATTGCATCATCTCTTTATATCTCCATCAGACGAGTTTTAGACTTTGATTAATTCCTTGTGAAACTATTGACTTGCTCTCCTTATCCTTAGGCTTTTGTATTTCATCTTCATCTTCATGGCGATCTTCTACATCCATGGAATTTCTCTTTCATGACGTTGATCTTTGGCATAGCTCTTGACTTCACATCATTTTGCCTTTCTTTGTCGTTATCTTGAATGTCTTGATGTTGTCCTGCATTGACCTTGTTAAGTTTTTCATCACAGGGTAATCCTCTTCCTTAACGTCGTTGTTGTTAAAATCCTTCATAATATAATGTCTACTTTGTCTTCTTCCATCGATATCTTGATGTCTTGTACTTTCCATGTTGTCACGTCCTTCCTTGGATACACTTGTTGAGTCCTCCATGCTGTATCATCTTCATGTTGATTCTTGGTTTCCCAAAGGAAATTCAAGGATTTTGTAGTATTGTTCACTTGTGAAGTAATTCAGTTCCTTGCCATCTTTTTGAAGATTGTTCCTTTTTGAACTTGATCTCCTTTAATCCTCCTTTGTTCACCTCCATGATCATCATCATTCCTTCATCATCCCAACTTTAATCCTTGCATTAAACCTGAAAAAGAAAAAAACATTTCGGGTCATGATAGCGAAAAGAAAAATGCAAGTTTGAAGAACTTAAACTATTGTCATGACGAACAATTCTTCAATGGGATCTTGACTTGAATTGGATTGAAACTTTAAGGATTATAATATTGGGAATTTGATGGACTTAGGTTTTAATTCTGATTTTGTCCTTCATAAACTTGTCACTGTCTTGAAATCCTCTTGCAATGTTTGACAGATCTGGAAAATGCCCCTTTTGATGGAGGATTTCGCTCCTCAATGATGGAAAATTCGCCCTCACCCTGATTTGATTCACACCTCTTGGAAATGATTTAAACTTCCCCTGATCTGGTCTTAGATCTGATGGAAGTTGTGTATGATCTGCTGGGATTTTCGCTTTCTTCTAATGAAAAAATGTCTTGAATTTGCCCTACTGCTGATGGAGTTCACATCCTTAAGCCCGATTCTCTTGAAACTCACCTTGATTTCTGATTTTTGCCCCAGTCTGCTTGCAAAAACATCCGTAATTTGTCCTCATCACAGATTTATCAAATGCTGATTTTTTATCACAGATTCACACTTTTTAACATAGTTACACCGTCCAGGGGGACGTCGGAACGGGGGGGAAGGGTTTCCGGGTAGGGGGGGACAGAGGGGCCTCAATTTCGGGATGACAGGGGACCAGGGTGTGTGTGTGTGTGTATACTATATACTATACATGTGGTACTTAAAATGCTAGTAATGAAAATATGTTTAACAATATAAGACATAAAGATGAAACAGTATAACTGGAAACAATAATTGTAAAATTAAAAATAGTAAATTAGAATTACTAAATACTTGAACATTGCAATTGAACATTGAACATGGAACATTGAAGTCACTTTTTTTTTGGTTGTGACCGGGGACACCTATGCGTCCCCTGGAGGGGTTGAGGGACGCGTTGCCGCCCCCTATCCCCTTTGGGGACGCTGGGACGTCCCCGCATCTCTGCTAGAACGGTGGCGAATGGGTGGCGTCGTAAGAAAACACTGGAACGATGTCCCTTGTCCGCGATGCGTCCCCGTCTCAAAGACATTGGGGATTTTGGGGGGAGGATGCGTCCCTGGGGTACACTGCTTTTTAATCAGCTGTAAATTCACCTTCAATGTGTTCTCAAATTTGCCCTTGCTGTTAGTCTGAGTTTACTTGCACTTGATCTATATTGGATTTGCATCTGAATGCGTTAAAAGTACATTTTGATCTTTCATTTATTGCGCTTAGAACCGAATTTGCGACTTCCATGTTGTGTACCTTGGAAACCCTTTGCATCACATGAATTTAAGCTTGCAAAATTTTGAATTTTCTTTCCCTTTTGGATAAAGTCATCCTTTTCCTTAGATTTAAAGATTTTCTTTTCAATTTTTTTTTTAAATTCTTGATTTCATAGGGATAACTTTTTTCCTCCTTGATTTGAAAGGGACAACTTTATTTGTCCTTGATTTGAAAGAGATAACTTTTTGAAATGTTGCTTTTTCTAAAGAATTTGTAATGCCATGTTGCCCTTGGACAAGGAATTTGAAGGGGAAATTCAATGATACCTTGGATTTTCTTGAAAAAAAAACATTGAATTTCAATTTTATCCAAGGTTTTCTAGAATTTTCTTATTTTTTCTTTATTTTGCCTTTCAAGCTTGGATTTTCTTTTTCACTTCTCATCTTTCATTTTTCAAATATTGAATTTTTATTTCTACACCTTGCCTTGACAACATTTTGACAACTATTTGTATCATTTATATTTTATGGTATTTTTCATTTTATCCTCAATTCTCGATCTTGATGCCTACTCTTAGTTTCACAAATTTTCAACTTTGGATTTCATACTTCAAACATGGATTCTCAACTTATGTAAGGATCGAAGGGGAACCGTGACCGAGAGGTGGATTGCCTAAAGGAAATCCTCCTCAAACCCAAATTTCACCATTGGGATTCGATCCGAGCAAAATTTATTCATCCCAAATCTCGACCTAGGAATCTTGACTTGACTTACCCATCCCTTAAGATCTAGGAGACTAAGAAACCCAAAACAATGTTGGCAAGCTAAGGACAACTAAGCTAAATGCTAGGCTAGAAAGCAAAAAAAGAGAGGGGCTCCCCATTTGCAATGACGCGTGTGTTAACAACACAACACTAGCGCCAATTGCAAAAAACGTTCTTGAACATTATAAAGATAAAATCTCATTCCTCACTGAGAACCTTCGAATAACTATTTCTAACCTATCAAGTCACTATGAAACATACTCAAAAGGGAAGAAAAATCACAAATTGAATCAAAACACCTTGTCTTTGATTACCTCAGTGTGTGCAAATGCGCTTATTCCATTGTAAAAGACCATTGAAAATTCCAAAATCCATCATGATGAGCTACGTGAGTTGTCCTACTTCAAAAGCATTTGGGATATTGCTTCACTGCGAGTCAGGTGTCCATAGCCTTGACGAGGTTATTGCTCTTATTCTCATGAACAAACTTTGGTCTATAGTCAGCCAGGCGTCTATAGCCCCGATAGAGATATTCACAAATTTCCAAAGCCAAATACTTTGATATTGCCATATTATCAATGTGGGTCCATGTGCAAATTCATCTCCAATTGGAGACTCTAAAATTTTTATGCTCCCAACAAACTAGAGTGGATATTTTCTCCATTGAAACAACTCAAGTCGTTTAGCTCGCAAGCCTCATGTAGAAGAAGTTGAATTCCCAAAACTTCAATGAATGAAAGCTTCCAATTGATCTCTTTTTATACTAAGGACTTTCCCTCCAAAATATTTGAATTCCAATCTGGCCCTTAAGGAGGGAAGAGTGGCCCCAAATAATATTTATTCCAATTTAAATGGCCACTATCAATCAATCAATTAATATTGTTTTTTAAATAAGCTTATAAAGGAATAATATTAATTCCCTTGTCAACTTGGAGGGGACATTACAAATTTAAAACATTGCTTTTGAATATGTAGAAGTTTTTGGCAAGGAAAAACATCCCACTTAATGGGAGACACACATAAACGAGATTTTTCTGATAGATGCTAGAAGAACAGATTCCAGTTGCCCTTCAAATTGGTTTTGAAATTTTGGTATATTTAAGCGTTACACACGTTTCGGCTTAAGTAGATAATTCTACACTCTTGTAGTTTCAAAGAGGCTAATAATTTAACCAATGTGGATAGCAATTTGCAGCAAGATGTTATCAACTAATCTTCCCAATACTATGGGGTTAATTTTACAATCTAATCTATAAAGGTGTCTTCCTTTATCAATTCTTGTTTAGCATTGGAGAGAGGAAACCAAGGCCTGATATATTATAATTGTGGAATCTCAAGAACAAGAGGTTTCTTGAAAAAATATTCTCTGTATCTTCTGATTTTTGAAAAGTAATTAGGAGGAACCCGTAGTTTGTAATAACCCCGAATTGGGGTAACCTGACTTTTGCCCAAAGTAACAATTCCACAACAAACTGTCTACAAATAGTATTCTATAATTAAACATATGATAGCTATTTTTTTTTGATTGGTAATAGTTGGATTATATTATTTCATCAACGCTTTTAATTGGAGCTTGGAATTAGTGAGAGCACAGATAGGGGCTCTCATCCCTGTGGTTATAGTATTGAGGCATGAACACCTATTATACTGAATTTTTGTCTATGTTATAACAATCTCCTTATATCTCCCTTAGAGCGATGGTTACGCGATCTCCTTATAACTCCCTCCGCGAGCACCACCTCCACCGTCGACGACACCACCTTATCTCTCCAAAGCCGACGAAATTCTCCTTATATCTCCCAGCTGGCGTTGCCCATCACCTTATACCTCCCTTTTGGATGACGCAGCATCCTTGGTGTTCGTGAGCGTACAGCCTTGCCGGCCGAATGTGTGGATCCGTTAGAGCGTTAGTGAGTGTGGCGGGGTCCACATCCAGCGCGCCGACGAAGTTGCCGCCCTTAATAGCGGTAGAATAATTCCGATGCTCCAGCACGGGCCAGGTCTCGAACACATGACCTCCAAGCAAGGAGGCTCGTGACTTGCCGTCACGTTACGGGGTCATCCCCACATATGATAGCTATTTTATCTTTAAAGTAAATAAGCAATTAAATTAAATAACATCTCATATGTGAATCTAACTTATAGTTCTATTTTCAATAATCAATAATAGTAGGGGTTGAAGAGGAGAGCACAATAGGATGCCCTGGAATATTCGCATCAACTAAGCCCAAGAGCGCATTACGACACCCCCTGGTATAAGACAGATAATTGGTAAAATATCTGATAGAATAATGAATGAGCAAGACACTCATATATAGTTTACAAAGATGACGTTATTAGAAACATTCTAATAACGAAGGAATAAAAGAATATTAGAAACATTCTAATATTGACAATATGGACCATTAAAAGGATAATAAATAATAAATAAGATATTAAAAGAATGTTGTGTTAAGTTTATAAGAACCAGAATAACATAACAAATCACAGATAAATTAAGAGCACAAATACACCAGAGATTATCCTGGGAAATCCTCCACTTGAGAGTGAAAACCCAGCCCCACAAAAATAGATCCTTTATTGTATACTCAAAAGAAATACAGTGCTCTCACACTTATGATTGATGACTCTCAACAATCAATCAATAAGTTTTATACACAGAATCCTGAATATGTAAAACTGTAGGTATCTCACAGACACTTCTCACAATGAATATGACATACAAATATCAATTGATCATGCACTGATTGAACATATAAAGAATATTCAGCTCTGAAACATATATCGTATGCTAGAGAAAACACACTTCAGATATATGAAATACAAAGGAACTTTTCACACTAAGATTTCTGACACTTCAGAGAATAAGCCAATGCTGAATGCTTTTGCACATCAACAACAGATCACTGGCTTCTCCGTTCTATATATCCCTCAATATTCTCTATTGTAACATATACAGAGATTGCTGTAGTAATCACCAAAACATGCAGACCTAATGAACACAGAGAACAATATCACAAGAAATTTCGCTCAGACTGTCACTTAAAATGAATGCAATATCTGCTGATAATAAACAGTAAGACATCACCAATAATGTCCCTTATCGTGGGTATCCCAAATACTAACGCTATGCCTCGATATGCTGTGTAAGCTCATTTACTTGCCTTGGGCACATCACAAGAAGACATCCCTTGAACTGAAAGGTTATGAGGCAAAATTGCAAAGAGTCTAGCATTACAAAAGTAACCGCAACCATTAAAGAACTGACAATATAAATTGACAGCAAGTTAATAATCATACTCACGGTGCCAAGTCAGCACACGCACGGTGCCATGTCATACCATTTGCGATTATCCTCAAGGCTCTTCAATCACGATGAATAGATGCAGTTTGTACACGATAGGAACAGCTGGATCATAATAAAAGAACCGCCACATGAACATGATATGGAGCAGGTGAACACAATAAAAACGATGAAGTTTGTAGCAGCTCGATAATAGCTATAACATGGCAGTTATAGATACCAGACGTTTCTAGTCTGCAACAGTCACTCGAGCCACATAGATCATAAACACGAGCCACCCAGGATAAAAACTGAAGCACGATGCCATATCATCCAACTCTTGTTACATTGATTCCATTAAACTTGGGCGGGGATCGTTACATAACAAAAATGTTTCACCTTCAACACAATTTGAGCAACAAGAGAGGTCCAGCGAAATGAAGAAGGAAACCTAGAGGCATATGAGAGTCCAGCATAGCAGATAAACTCTGAGAAAACTGATGTTGACTGTTACAAGTATGAAGGAGCTCTCACGCAGCTACCATAATCATTAACACCTCGTTCGTCCATCATGGGGTGGCCTACTTAGAAGGGGAACCTGTCTTTGCCCTCCCTACTCGTGTCTCCTTAATTATGTATGATTGCTTTCTTTTTTAAGTTCACTCCTAACAACCAACCATCATAGAGACTGGAGAGGAAAGCATATAGGGTGCCCTGGAACATTTGCCTCGACTAAGCCTAGGGGTGTGATGCAACACCCCTTGGTCCACAAGTGGTAGGAACCTCGTCCATCCAACATGGTGTGGCCTACTTAGAAGGGGGACCCATCCCTTCCCTCCCTACTTGTATATCCTCCCTAACCTCTATATGTTTGTTTGAAGGAGAATAATTAACTTTAATAAATATATTAAGCATCTAGATTGGTTAGCATTTCACATTAGTAGCTATTCAAAAACATTTCATATTAACCCTTCATCATCTCTGCCCCTTGAGTGAGTCACAACCTTTATAATTACCACTCTCTGAAAGAGTCACAACCCTTCATCCTTGCTGCCCTTTGTGCGAGTCACAACCTTTCATAATTACCACCCTTTGGATGAGTCGCAACCCTTCATCATGTTTGCCCTTTGAAAGAGTCACAAACTTCCATAATTACCCTTTGGATGAGTCACAAACCTCCATCATTTCTTCCCTTTAAAAGAGTCACAACCTTTCATAATTACCACCCTTTGGAAGAGTCACAACCCTTCATTGTTCCTGCTTTTTTGGAGTCTATTTCTTATTTTCTTCTTATTCTTCTTTTCTCTTCCATTAATTATATTTCTTGACTCACATCTTCCGTTCTTTCTTTCTTCTTCCTCGTCCCCTTCCAAATGAATTCTTCTCCCTTTTATATCTTATGTTGAGGGAATCACAACTCTTCATTGCATGCCTCTTGACCTTTCATTAAACTTAATTAACTTGTAATTATATTATATTATACTTTTATTGTTATTTTTTAATATTTATATTTTAATATTACTATTTATTATTAAATCCTATTTCAGAAAGGGGACATTACGTAGTTAGTTGCATGCCTCTTGACCTTCATGAAACTTAATTAACTTGTAATTATATTATATTATATATTTTTTACATTATTTTTAATATTTTAATTTTATTATTACTATTTATTATTAAATCCTATTTCAGAAAGGGGACATTACATAGTGTAATAATACCTATTATTATATTTGATAATATGGGTTATGCAATTGTGTATTAATTATTTGTCTGCTCTTGGGTAGTTATAAGAGTTAGTAAGTTGGGGTTGGTTAGTTGATGGTTGTGTTCTTCTAGGCAACCATTATGTCCTTTTCACAGATTGTGTATCATCAAACAAAGTAGTATGATCTAGTTGGATAGACTTTGATCATGGTCTACTTTTGCAATAACTTAACGTGCAAATAATGATATATTTTTACTTCGATTTGGTAAGGCATCATTTATTCTATTCATCATTTTAAGTATTCATTTTATTGGATAGGATGGTAAACATTGACATCATTGCCTTAAAAGAAATTGAGTCAAATGTGAGAGTTTCATGCCGTTAGCTTCCAATAAAGGTGGAAAGAGGCTACAAGGTGGTCAAGAGAAAGAGATTAGGTGATCTTTAAGGCTTGTAGAGCAAAGTGAACGAAGGAGAAGATTACGAGAAACACTTGAGAAAAGCACTTCCACACAGTTCCTAAGTCGGAGTCCTTTTCGAGAATGTAGTTAGACTTGAAGTGTACGTTGAAGTTGAAATTTTAATTTTGACAATAAAAACAACCCCACCACAATTTTTTTTTACAATGAGTGGTAAGAGATTGATCTCGCAAATCATGTTGACAAGTCAAGACAACTTTCTCTATATGAGGGAAGTTTAGAGACAGAGTTAGAGAATCCTTTGTAGAAGTGTACAATAGTAATCTTCGGGGCATTGAGAGGTTGTCAATCAAAAGGAGAGGAAACTAAGCTAAGGGTGTATAAAAGAAAATCTGAAGGCAAAACAAGTGCATGGAATGTACAAGACGAGTGGAGGATTCCTATGTGTCTGAGAGTGACCAACATGTTTTAATTAGAACTCCTAAGCGAGCAAGTACCAAGTGCTAGGTTTGCATCAAAATGAAATCATGGTATACCCTAGCGATGAAAAGCGAATGTAGCCCAAGTTTCCTGGTGATGGATTAGAAGATACCATTAGGTATTGTAAGATTAGTGAAACAATCTCAATAACAAATGGGTAAGATGATAAAGCAATTTGGCTATAGTTTTTTCCTGCCACCTTGTGAGGTGTAGTGATTGTTTGGTATACGGAAAGTAGCCAAGCTTGCCTAAATACATGGGATATATTAGAAGTCTTTAAAAGAAGAGTTTAAATTGCTTTGTGATGATAATGAAATAGTCTACGTTACTTGTTTTGGTATGGGATCAGGTATAGTTTGGAGTTTTGGTGTGTTAGTATTACAATTTTTTTTCTTGGGTATGATACATTTGGGTACAACTGTATTTTAGATATATAGATATACATATGCATATATGCAAATAAAAAATAAAAATATAGAGTTGTAAATACATTTGATAGTATGATGCTTCATCATTGAGCAATGGTAGTGATAAATTTAGTATTTCAATATCATGTTATATAGCATACATGTCTAGGGCGATTTCAAATTAAAATCATTACAATTACAAAATTTGGAATAAATACATATTTTTTTTGTATAATTGTCTTCAATCTTCATCAAAAGGATCTATATCAAGGCCATCATTTGGTTCAACATCATTCGAACCACAAGCAAATTGAGTGCCACTCCCACTAGGTACATCATGTGTAAGAGCTCTGTCATCATCTGTATTTACTCTAGCAATCTCTACAAAGAGATGCATCCAAGTTGCTACATTGAGTGGGTATATCCCAATTCTTCAGTGCTCCTCCGTTGAGTCATCTTGCTTATGTGATAGTGGATGCAAGTTGGAAATATAAATCACCTACCAAACTCTTTCCTAACATTATATACCACTATTGGATTTGAGAAGATTATTTGGAATGTCAGCTTGTACTCATTAGAATTTTCACTTACTCAATGTGGTGCAATTCTACTTGGCAAAGAAAGTATATATGTGCTATAGTATTTGGGAGATAATGCATATGCAAGGAGATGCAATGGTGTGTTCATTTTCTTCTATCGGTGATGAATGATTTTTTCCACACTTCGGAAAAATGTTTCTTTGGGGTCATTTTCTTTTTTTGCTTTTGTGAACTTTATTTTTTCGATCGCGGAGTCAATGTCATTATAGATTTCCCCCAAATGTGGTTGATTTCCATGAATAAAATTGATCATAATCATGATAGGCTTGATGAAATTCGAGAGATATCCACATGAGCCCACTAGTTGTGATCTAGGATCAACAACTTGACCTTTTGGGCCTCTTTGAATTTAATTGCTTCTAAATACTTCATTGGTGGCTAATGACCATGGCGCGTGCTGAATGCCTCTTGCACCTTTACAAGTTGCGTCAAAACGATTGCGTGTGATGCAAATTGGGTCTTAACAACCTAATGTTGTGTAAAAAATAAGCCAATTACATATTAAAAGATAAGTAACATGACATAACTTTAAAAATAAATTAAATAATTGAATAAGAATATATCATCAACAATTTCAAATTCAAGAAAGTCAGCATTTGAATCTCCTCACCTTCAGTGTAAATAGCCTTCATCCACTCAGTTTGAGTGCCAATTGCCTACACCACCAAGTTAAGGGAGGTTATGGTACATGATGTCTAAAAAGTGTGAGCATATCTTTCTCTAATCGAAGCACCTGCTGTTTTCTGCAATATTTTGCATTGTTTTTAATTACTTGACCAACATTTTCAGTACCCACCATCTTTATGGACTCAATGATGGTTTTAGAAATGGATTTTGCATCCTTGATTTGCCCCTCACACAATTGCCTTCAAACACATTGCCTTTGGGGACATTGCAGTAATATTTATTAAAGGTTGGTTTTTGCAATCTTTCCATCCGTCATAACTAATAGACACTCTTGTTTCAATCCAAGGATTTCTTATTGGTTTGAATCATGTATGCAATTTTTTTTTCTTTTATCTATAAGGTGGTGCACATCTTTTCATACCGAGGGCTTGTGAAATCAAAAGGTGATATTGATTGTTGTTATCATTTCCTACCAATATAGTGATTTGATCAAGTTGAAAGGAAGACCATTGGCATAAATGCAACGTGCATTTTTATCCTCTACAACATGACTTGTTTCATTTTTTAATGCCTAAACTAATTAGCCTCTTTTGCAGGAAGGAGAGGGATCTTCTTCTTGGATAGAGGGCACCACCAAGAAAGGATGTTGAGAGGCCATTATAAAATTTGTAGGTGTCTTCATTGATGTTTTCCTTGCTAAATGATGATATTTTAATTTTGCTCTCTCTCTCACAACATTAGCTTCTTGTTCTTTAATGAATGCCATAATTTTGTTTTGACAACCCCTGTTTATTCTGTCCTTCACATATTCTAATTCTGTGCCCACTTATAACACATAAGTTAGCTTTCACTGGACTATATGAGCTCTTAAATTGGACTCCACACTGTTTACAATTCCAAATAAAGGCCTCACCTCCTAGAAGTCAATCAATCATTGTAACATGTTTTCATAGAGGAGATGCGTGATCAAATTTAAATTGTTTGTTTGTCTCAATGCCCATTGAACTTGAAGTAGTGGCCATTACAAATTGATTGCAATTGGCTGTTATAAAAAAATATAAAATTTCAATTTAAAATAAATAAATGCAACCTTACAATTGTATAAACTAATAAAAGTTCAAAACAAATGCCAAAAAATTATAAAAAATCTTGTTTCATTTTTCCTATTTTTTTATACTTTAAAAAAATAATAAAAAACCTATGTTAGCCTGAGCTTCCGTGATGGATTTTTTTTCCTAGAGCAGGGGATGGCAATATATATATATATATATATATATATATATATGGAAATCTGAACTTTCAAATACATTCATGAATAATATAACATTGTAACAATCATCCTTCTCTATATAAAGCAATGCAATAAAGGACCACAAGAAATGGAAAGGCAGAATTGCCTAGTAGTTTTTGCAAAAGAAAAAGTTTTTGTATTCAAGCCTTCAAAGTACTAGACTGTTCTTTTCAGATTCAGTTGATTGAACTCTTTATAACCATGCCCATTGGCCCTTTACATTTCTCTTGTAAAAGAAAACTATATATATATAAATATATATATATAGTTGTGCCTATTTGTGTGTGCTATGATATAACTGCTAAGCGTCCGCTCAATTTGTTGTTAAGTGCTTTAACTTGTTCCTTGAATTTTTACAGTTTATGATAATGATGCTGTGTATGATCATGCCCTTTTCTCTTCAAGTCGTTATCTTTTAAGATGAATGAGCTTTGTGCTCCTTGCAGCCCTGCTGTTGCCTCTTTTTCTTCTCTTCTTCAAACCCTCCTTTCTTGGTCTCTTCAAAATGAAAATGAACTGATTCAAATGAGCATAGTAGAAACATATTTTGTCATGTTTAGGGTTGCATTGAAGAGTGGGGCCCACATTAGATAAAAAAAATTGCAAATAAATTATAAAAATGACTTGCTTTATGCCTCCCACTACCGGAAATGGCCGTTTGTCCATGGAATGGTTAGGGGATGGCTTGGTCGCTCCCAGCCGTCTCGGGGACAGTCAACAATTTCCAGGACTTGCGTTGACTGTTTCTAGGATGGTTTCTGATTTTTTTGCATGACCGAGGATGGCTTGGAAATGTTTCCGTTTGTCCTCCCTGTTGATGTGAGTTTTGTTCCACTACAACATGCAAAATCAAATACCCCAATGTTTCAAGGTGAAACATTTAGATACTCGATCCTCTCTTGATATAAGGTCATCTCTCATGCTAAGCTTGCAATGTAAGATCATGAAATGACTTCAAGGTTCCTTCTATTGTGGATACTCGCTCAGCAAAATAATGTGATTTGCCGGTAATCACTTAGGGGACTTACGCTATTCATTCAATGGATATCAACTCCTTGCACTTCTAAAGATTTGGCTTCTCAACGTGCAATGAAAATATGGCTTCCCTCAAACTTACATTTCAACAACTTAAACTTGCTAACTTGGGCTTGACTTCTACTCCTACTTCTAACTAGGAATGCAAGGAATCACGGATGACTTGGAGTCTACCAAGTGAAATCTTATCAGCGACCTCAACTTCACCTAGTGCAAGCTTCTAAGGATCTCAAATGGTTTTCATATCAACATCTCCTTAATCCAAATTGGAAGTACAAACTAAGGATCCAATGCCAATTGAACTTAAGTGCAATGACTAGCTTACCACACAAGACTTCTTCACAGTCAGCAAGGAGGCTAGTGGCCTAGTATACTTGAGTCAAACGAGAAAACATCCCCAATTGCTTTCATCCAACTAAGCTACTTCTAACAACATGAAATGAAATCTACTCCAAGTAAGAGATTGAAGAAACCATGAAATACTCCAAACGTCACATACATTCACCATGAAAACCAACAATGAAAGAAGGAATAATCTTGGTATTATTATATCAACAATTTGATCAAGTCTTCCTTGGCTAACCTACTCTAATCTATCCCACTACTTCTCCACTACTAACTCTGGAATCTAACTCTTGAATCTAACTCTTACAAATGAGAAGGGCCTGGCCTTTTATAGATGTCCAATTACTACGAAGGGCCAAGACTCATTTGAAATCAAGGGCCAAGATTCAATCCCATAAACCCTAATTAGGGTTGCCAAATTTCCGACCAATTACAAGAAGGCACCAATTCATGGGCCAACAAGAAAATTACAATGATTTCTCAACCAATGAGAAAATAGGACACTTGGGCGCACTATGATTGCTTGTGCTTGAAATCTAGAATTTTTTGATTGGAGGAGACATTCAATTGCCAACTCATCATCCTTATCACGTAGCTCTGATCAATCCTTGTGAAGAGAAAAATATCTCTTGATACTCAACATTTCTAACTTTGATTAACTCTTCTGAAACTATCAAATCCTTGAAGATGAATCGGATGACATGTTCCCAAATTGCTTCACCCTCTCAACTCTTCCATTTTTCACTCTTAGGAAATTTTCTCATGGTATGATTTGGATGGGCATCCCTGAACTTGCACCTGATGTGATTTGAACTTGATTGTACTTGGAAATGTCTTCAAGTGATTGGACTTGTCCCTCTAATCTCGATCTTGAATCCCCACTTGATCTCAATTTGAATAACCTTGATGTCTTGTCCTTCGGAAACTTGGTGTAAACTTCCTTCCCACTTGAGATCTTTGAACTTGAGCTTGGATCATTCCTTTGTTCACCTCATTGAATTCTGATTTCTTGACTTGAATATCCATCTCATTTGGATTCCTCGAGCATGAGCTTGAAGTCTCCACTTGTTGGCGTGATGATGGAGGACATGCATACCATCCTCGCTTTGATCTTCTAAGTTGTTCCAAGATTTGCTCTCCAAGGAAAATAGCTTCCCATGATTTCGTTGCCAAGAGTTCCAAGATTTGCCATCCAAGGAAAATAGCTTCTTTCTCCACCTTTCGCTTTGG
>MU224222.1:902091-922974 GCA_018584345.1 Thuja plicata
CCTAGCAATTTTGAAGGACAAAATCGGTACTATCCTTCCATTCTCTTTGTCTACTTTGCATAGTAATTTGTTTCAGTTTTAAAAGACATCTATAGATTGTATTTTCCTTGCATAAATCTGAAAACTTCAACATTTTTTGAATTTTCAGTTTATATTGGAAAGGCGTTGTATTTCTTCTTCTTTGCTTTACTTTGTTCTCAATGGATTACAACTACATGCTTTTGGGCTTATTCATCTTCCGCATGCTAAAGTTCCCTCGTGAGTTGCCAAAACTATAGTGCAACAATTGCACTCCAATGCATAATTAGGCTTGTGAGGCCTGTAGACTTGTGATTCTAGCCTTTTTGTTTCTCGGAGCCTGCAAATTGCTTTAAGATATCTGCTAATGGCCTCAAAGGTGATGACACTAAATCAGCCCTTGTTGACGATGGATCTCACAACCAATTCCTACATAATTTTGAAAGTTCAGATTTCAAGACCTTGGATGCAATTCTGCCTTACTGAAGTAGCAAATGGGCATTGACTATATTACTGTTTACATTTTTCCATTTTGAAAGCTTCCATTACTTCATTTAACGTGTTCTGAATATGTTACATTTCACTATATGCATGAACCTAAATAAGGCAATAATTATTTGTAGACCATTTTGATCATGGAAAGTTTGGGAAGGTTTCTCAGTAGGCTAGGTGGGCTTTATGTGAATTTGGATGGCCCTATAATTTTGGCAAAGATAGAAAAGGAGTTTAGTGATATGGAAAATAGTTATGGAGAAGATGCAAAGGCATATGC
The DNA here is from genome assembly GCA_018584345.1 of Thuja plicata. Taxonomy (NCBI): domain Eukaryota; kingdom Viridiplantae; phylum Streptophyta; class Pinopsida; order Cupressales; family Cupressaceae; genus Thuja; species Thuja plicata. Next base: position 902,882 of record MU224222.1, read on the forward strand.
AATGTTGGCAGCAAAGATGGCCATATCTCAGACTTAGGAAGACTATGATCTCAACATCAAATATAAATGCACCATTGGGAAATGAAGCTTGTGGCTTGGATATTTGAGAGGCTTTTTAATGTTGAGAATTAAATCTGAAGGTCATTAAAGGAGGAGCATGTGGGCCAGAGAGCAGGCTTGGGCTTTGTTTCAAAAGAACAAGAGCTTGTGACCTTTGTTTAAGAGAAGGCTACTCAACCACTGTTATTTTTAAAAATGTAATGGCCCCTGCATTTCTGAAGAGTTTAAAATGACGCTGTTAGAGTAAAATAGTTTGTTTGGTCAATATTGTTGACTTAGCAAAGTGTGTTCCTGCACATGTTTTGTTAAATCAAAGGCAGAGATCAATAATGCCATGCATTTAAAAAATTAGTAAGGCTATAGCGGAACGTCCATACGCTAGGAATTAATAAAAAGGCTTTCCCATATTAAAAATAGGGCTTACATGTCGAAGTCAAAGTTTTTCACCCAGAGGCTAGATTAAATAAAGAATATAAAGCCTGTGTGGGATTATACTTTATAAGTTTATAGTAAGCTTTGGAGTCAAATGAAAGCTAAGAGTATTCATCCACTCCAAATGAAAGCTAAGAGTATTCATCCACTATAGATCAATGCATATTTAATGGTGCATATTTAATGGTACTCGCTCCTTTCAAAGTGTTTGCAAGAGCTCTTAAAGGTAAGTTAGCACTATTAGCTAGAGGATGACACAAGAGGGTTCGATGAGCTTACATGGTGCCATCTCAATGTTTGAGAAATTTACAAACTTGAAAATGAATATAAAGTCGGTGTGCTAACAGCTATATGTTAAGCCTTGCCTTGTCAATCTTAAACAAAGAGCTCATAGGAAAATAAAAGAAAAACCCCGCGCAAAGATATTAAACTAGGGTTTTGACATTGTTAAAAACAAAGTGACCAGGTAGATAAGTGAATTTTATTGAAGGAGGCTGTTTCATGTATATTAATGGTTCCACTTCAAACCAATGGTCATAGCCAAGACAACAACAATGGCATTGTGACATTAATACATTTGCAGCCATGATACCATTAATTGCTGGTATATTGATTTCTGTTTCAAGTTGGAGAACAGCAGGTTGAGTTGGTGGGCCTTTAATTTCCGTCTTCTCTACTCCTTTTTCTTCTATATATATTCAATAAACTTTCTTGATGATGAAGTGGGGACGATCTCTGGGTGAGCATTTACACCCCATCTGTTCCCCTTCTTTGCTCTCTTCTATATATGTAATAAACTTTCTTGGGGATGAAGTGGAGATGATCTCTGTAGACTCGTGCTTGTTGAAGCCTTGTTTGCTGAGTTTTCTTTCTGCTTTTCATTTGTATGTTTAAACTTCAGGCTAGCCTTTGTTTATATGTTTGGATCCCTACTGATCTTTTGCAGGCATATAATCATGAAGATATTGTTTTCTTGTCTTTTATATTGCTGCAACTGTGTACATTTCTTTTTATTATCTACTGAATCTTGTTCTCACAATCCTTGTGGAAACGAAAGGGTATTCTATTCTGGTACATAGTTTTTTTGTTTGTTTTCAGATTTTATGTTGTCTTTTCCCCTGCCAAAAGTTAGTGTTAGAATAATCAAGGAACCGGCCTTTCAATCTGAAAGGTTGTTTTATATTTTGAAGTCTCATTCTTGTAGGACTTCCGATTTCCTATTGCTGATGCTATTCGTTTGTCACTGATATTGCAAATGCATTTATGCAATATCTGAGCATCAACATGTTGAATTTTCAATGATGTTCCATTGGTTCGATAATTCACCTGAGAATCATAATGACACTATATAGTTTTTGAATTCTATTTATATCAATGATAGTTAATAAGTACAAAGCAACTAAGAATCATAAATGACAAAATATTAGTGCCAAAACTTAATATGGAAGTACAAAATGTGAAATCATAAACTGTAAGTGCTTGATAGGGTTTTTGGTCCTTTGGGTGATATCGGGTGTTTCTTTAGGCTTTGTCTATTTGTGCTTTTTTGATTTATCATATAATTTGTTCTTCATAAATAAATATCAAATAGCCTTTTCAATTGAACGATTAGAGCCAAGTAATTTTTTGAAGTGATCAGTGAAATGTGGTTCTTGGAGGATGATAGAAGTCTTTATCATTTTCTTTTTAGTTTTACTTTCAATTTTCACCCAAAGACAGAAAGGAAAAACCAACTATGGTTATGGTTTGTGAACGCTCATTTAGTGACTTATGATATGTTAATGGTGACTTGATTTTTATCCAGCATCTCTTGTTTTGCAGCTTTGTTCATGGTGTGCAAGAACTGTAGCTTCTTTGACATCCTGCTCACATGAAGAAGACAGATTCGGAGTTGCTCAACTGAGTGGTTGTAATGGTGTAGTTGTTTCTACATTATTATCATGCTTGCTCATTGTTGAGGTGTACCTAGGCAAACGGAGCAACATCCAGTCTATGCGTATTGTTGGGCCTGCAAGCATCAGGTGGAATTTACCATCTAGAGGTGGAATTATTGAAACAGGGAAAAAACAAGGCCTTGCTTTAAAAAAGAATTCTACTTTACATAAAAAAGCTTATGCAATGGCTGATGTGCTTCGCACAGGCATCTATCAAATTGTAAGTGTGTTTAAAGATGAGATGCTTCTAGGTGGGACTCGCAATGCTGGTCATTCAGTTGCAGAAAGGGACTGGCTAAGCAAAAATAAACCTTTGCATGGAACTCATGACATGTTGCTTCAAGAATTGAGTCTATTCTTGGAGTTCAGAGCAAATTAAGCCCCTTATAGCTAGATATGGTAAGAAAGGATGATATTAAGATTGCTGGAACCCATTATTGTCTAATGCAGAGTGTACAGATTAATTGGAAAGTATCTTCAGCTATTGAATAGTAACAGGTTGATTGTTATTCTGGCAGAATTTTTAAGAGATTCAAATTTGACCTGGCAATGGAGTTTTAACTTCCATATCAATTGGTGATTTCTAAGTGTAACTATTATGTTTTTCTAGTGCACTTGGAAGTGTAGAATCTGGGACTGTACATTTCATTTATGTTCCAGTTTCTAAACTGTGAGTTCTGGATATTCTGCAGATATAAATCTGGTAGCCTCTTGTGCTCTCGTAGCCAACTGAATTTTTTGTTGGTACCTATATCTTAAATAGAAAGCTTATTCCAGTGTTTATAAAGTTTTTGTTTGCCTTTCACATCTTTTCAAACTTTTGGATTAAAATTTTAAATTTATCTGACATGGAACAGCCTAGATATTGCTGCTTATGAGTTCATACACTTTATGTATAGCATTAAACAGCTAACAATTCTCTGGGTAGAAATAATTCCCACAAGATTAACCACTGCTGCTTTGTTAGAGCCTAACACTCCTAAAACTTGAACCCTTTGGCTTAAGATAATCAAATTATTTTACACCAATTCCATCACAAAGCCTTTTCCTAGTTTCTTAAGTTAATCTATAAGGAATTCTTTAATTTCATGTGACCAGCTTTAAGCTTGGTAATTGTTGATATTATTGGGATGGCCATATATCATGTGAGAGAATTCAGCAGATATTTATGTCATTGTTTCTCTCATTCTAATATTTTCTGCTGGGTAGCTTTTATGAAATTTTACTTAGTTTACTTTTTTGTCCAATTCATTTTCAGTTAGTTTACTTTTTTGTCCAATTCATTTTCAGTCGTCTGAATGTTTTGTTGGACAATCTCCTATATGGCACATTTGTTTCTGTGATGACATGAGTACATGCTTTTCTAACTGAGAAAGGTTGTACTGAAAAATATTACAAATAAACACAGCNNAAAACCCCCCCCCCCCCCCCCCCCCCCCCCTCTGGTACATAAAGAAATCCCAGAGAGATGAATCAATTGATCTTTTAAAAAGGGTGAAAAACTTAAAGGATGAGGTGCAAATTGAAAATGTTCGACAATATGAATTTATTTTTATTTGGACTCTCGGCAATTTTCATCATTTCCTTAAGCCTGTTATCTTCGGATAACGTTGTGAAATGCACTACCAAGCTTAGCGACCATTTTCAGAATATTGGTAATAGCTGGTAAGAATATGTTTTAAGGGGTTTTGTATGCATTGACATATTTCTGAAGTATACGCAATTTGGTATAATTGTATCTTGATTAGATATTGCTACATTTTCTTTGTTCCAATTCCCTTTCTTCCCCATGTAACCCCATCTCTTTCTTGATCTACATTGTTTTTGGGGCAAGGGAAAGCTAATAGGATAATACAAAGGCAAACAAGGATCTTGCTCTCACGAATGATTGCAAAATGATTGCAATTGTGGGTTGAGGGAGCTTTCAGTGGCACAGGACAGTTTCATGGAAATCCAAAATATTTTTATTTTAGGCAAGAAAGAGTTATAAAAATGAGGTCAGGGCCTCATCACTTGCACCGGTGATCATGATTTATAGGCACTAGGTATTTTAATTAAAAAGGTTATGATAGCTACAACTCATAATTGATACTTTAAAATAATGTTGTTTTGTTTTGTCCTGAAAAATTTATATTTTATTTGAACGGCCATTATAGCTTGACAAGTTCTATTGAGATTTTTAAAAACATTTTTCTTCTTAATGAAAAGGGAAAGAACAGCTGCACGGTAAAAGGGAATCCTCATGACAGGATTAAGAATGTGCTTTATTTCACCAATCTTAGAGGAAGAGGTAGAACAACTTTATATGGAGAAAGCTTGAAGGTTACTACCAAGATGCATACCAAGCATTATGCCGTCATGCGGTTTGATGTCCAACCAAAAATTTCACGGAGAGCGAGCGATAGTGTTTGCTAATGATTTTTGAAGTCCATATATGAACAACCTATTTGGCTATGGGAGTACTTGGCTTAGGAGATGCATAACGATTTTTAATTTCTTTTGATATGCTACAAAAAAAAATTCCTTTACATTGCATTTCTTCTTCTTTAAGTTTAGAACTGATAGGTGTCTCAACCTTGCATTTCTATATTGCACATTTACTATTTGTTATATTTATTTATTAGTTTTGTCCTTAGATGATAAGTAGGGTGTTCCATCTGAGTTTGTTCCTAAATTAGAATAATGATATGGAAAATCAGAAATTAACTAATCAAGAGCAATTGTTTGAAAGTAAATGTTATCATTAATGAAATTTAAATGAAGAGCATGCACACCAAGATCCAAGAATGAGACACAAGGTTTGTAAGGGGGGAAAAACAAAGAAAAAACCTCCTATATTATATAGATGGCAAAGCCTAGAGAAATTAAAATGAGAGAAAAAGAAAAAGAACAAACATACAAAATGCTATAACTGAAAAAAAAAACCAAGGTACTTCAAATATATAGAGGTGAGAGAGAGGTGTAATGTGTCACCTCATAGGAAGAAAAACTAATATTCTAAATATTTGGAATAAAGAAAATGAGTAGTGAGCACTCAAAAAGGACAAAGTTCTTGTAGGGATTCCTTAAGAATATTCTTTCAAGAGACAAAAGGGAATTAATTTTACCAAGTAAAAATTATTTCCTAACACTCCCTCTTAAGCTTTATTTGGGGAGTTTACAATAAACCCTTCAATTGATTGCAAACAAATATTTTTACAATGAGATAGAAGTTTATCTTTACAAAAATGAGAATACCTGCAACTTGATCTTCACCCTTAAAATACAAAAGAAAAATTTGCTTGTCTTCAATTTGCTCTCTAATGAAGTGATATTGAAGAGCAACGTGTTTGGTCCTTGCATGGAAGATTGAATTCTTTGCCAACACAGTGACACTTTGATTGTCACAATACAATGATGTAAGAGCCTCGTGAGGTTTACCTAAATCTTCAAGTAGTCTTTTTAACCATAGGGTGCCTTTGGATGCATGGGTATTGTTACTGATTTTTGCTACTAAGCTCAATCAGGTGGAGCTTTATGATTTTTAAATGAAGTAAGGTACATTTTTAACTCTCTTGTATCACATTCATGTGCATAAAGAAAAGAACAAAAGATTACAATGTTATCCCCCTCCAAGGATACCTACATCATTTATGAGGGTAGTAAATATGGGTTGATGTCTTCATTTTTATGGAGTTCTTACCTTTTAACTTTATGTTTTGTAACTTTTTAAGTTCTTAACAGAGGCTAATGAAGTTTTGTAACTCAGGTACTGAGATGTATGATAGAGTTTTCACATTTTGATGATCAATACAACTTTTGGGCCTTCTCATTTTCTGCTATTTTGTGTGCTAAGTGTCTTAGTGCAGTCTCTTGTGAAATTTTTTCTTCTTTTCCTTGATATTGTGCCTTACCAAAAATCACCTTTATGTAGAAGTATGTCTTCTTGCATGTTGTAAGTTGTATCGAGGTAGAAAACAATTTGAAGCTGTGAGGATAAGTTTTCTTCCTATTAGGATTGTGATCATTCCATGATCTTATAAATTATTAATGCAAGAACATTTGTAGTAATGAGTTGTGCATGTTAGAGTTGAATTTTGAGTCAAGTTGTGAGAGGGTATGCTGTGCAGGTTTAGTGAAGTATCTGGTGCATCACCTTTAGGAGTATCTTAGTTTAGGTAATTTTAAGTGAGGAGCCAATAAGAACAAGCTTACTTTGGAGGTTAGCTTCCATTATCTGAGGCCACAATCAAGGAAGCTTTTCCATGTTCACCGATATACTCAACAAGGGTGCTCTATTTAGGTGATAACAATTTTTGGCACGCTTGGTGAGACTCTTTGGATTGTTTCAGTCCAAAATTTTCCATGTATTGCTGATCTTTGGTGTGTTTATCAATAATTTCTGCCTTTGGAAGCACTAAAGCAACACACTTGGCGACTTTGAGCAAATATCTACTGGTTTTATGCAGATAAAGTGTTGGTATGTGGAAAGCCAAACATTACTTTTCTGGTTTTCATTGATTTTCATAATTCTTCAGCTTACATGACTGTTTCAACATGTCAAACTTTCATAGGATCATGCTTTATAATGCCCCATTTTATGAAAATGTTGTTCATGTGCCTACTATCCCACCACAACAAGTTGGACAAGTTCCTTTCTTCCTACAAAATAGCCCCATAACAACAAATACCCAACAAGTTCTATATGTTTTCCACCCATTCACCCTTGCTCAAGCTTTGTGGCAGCTTGACAATAAATATCAACAACCCCAAGAAGGCCTTTTCATTCCAAATCAGCATGGATGTTCATAGAATCATCTCCAATATGTTAATAACACACGGATGAAAGAAATAATGTCAAACTTTCAAGAGCAAATGCAGTTTATTGACATGCATAAGGACTGTAACTTGTAATAGGATGGACTGTAACTTGTAGCAGGATGAGTGGACCTACCATGCTTATCAAAACCAGTAGGAGATGGAGCTGCAAGGAAAACAATATGAAAAATCTCTTGCAAGGGAATTGGTTGCAAAAGAAGAGCAAGTAAGATTATTGCTTGCTAGAGCTCAAGATACAGAGGCTCAGTCAATTCCGTATGTTCCTTGTTTCATACCACCATCTTTTGAAGTAATGAATCAGACTATAAGGGGGGAGGTTCCCAAACACAAATTTTGAAGTTTTGAGCAAGGTCAACTTGTTTCATCCCCAAGTAAAGCTGCTAAATTTAAAATTCCAAGTTTCAAGTGTCATCACCCATTGCAAGACAACATACCTAAGGAATTTCAGTCCATTCCTCAAGAACAATTATCTCATGAAATTTTTGTACCTCAGGGCCCTCAAGTTTCCCAAAACCATCCACCAAGTAGGCCTCCTTGTCCTACCACTATTTGCCTTTATCCTGCATGACCTATTATTTACCAAGGAGGTAGGTTTAATGATAAAACAAAGGATTTGAGGAGATAGAGGAGGAACAACTTCTAGCTGATGAACTTTCATGTGATGAAGAAAAAGGAAAATCAAAATTGTTGACTCTTTGTTGATTTATTCAATGAGCTTCCATTCTCTGTTGAAAACAAGGAAGACATATCAATGCCTGAGCCAGTACGTCAGTTTGGACAACAAGGTGAGAAGAAAAAAAAAAGTAATAAAGATGAAGATTTCACATTTTTGTTTCATAAACTCCCATGCTTCCTTGACAAGGACAAAGAGATTATGCAAATATCATCATCAAAAGAATATTTGAACAACAAACTGAATGATAAAAGTAACCATGAAAAGTAATCTTTGAGGAGGAGAATGAAATTAGCCTTGTTTCGACAAATGAAGAGTTTGATGTATGCAAACTTGGTGATCAAATGGAGCAAGTAGAGCATGACCTTATAGAAGAAGTTGTTTTTACAGGAGAAGATCTTGATGCTTTTTGAGACCTTCAAGAAGGTTGTCACAATCAGAAGATGGGTGTTATCATGCGAAGGAGCATAGAGGAACTCAAAGAAAATATTTTTTGGGATGAGCTGGAAGAGTTATGCTCCAACCTTGATGGTAAGCGAGCATCTCATAAATTAGAAATTCATAGTCAACAGGAGCAAAATTTTGAGGCAGCCATGTCTCCATTTGAAACACATGAGCCAAGTTATTCCAATCAACAAATTGATGACACAAAAGTAGCATTGCTCCTTGCAAGGGAGACAATTGAAGCAATTGATCTCAATAAGCAGAAAGGTGTTAAGGAAGAAGGTAAAAGAAGCTCTAGGTTTTCTCTCTCAAGGGGATGCCCTATTGGGAATCTATCTAAGGTGGAGGATAGAAGAGAACCATTAGTCATGTTCATGCCCAAACACGAAGTTCCAGTTGGAGATGAAATCAAGAAAGAACATGTTCAATTGATCAATACACTCAAAGGCAACAATGTGCATGCACACAATGAAGAGGTAGGTCATCTAGTCTGTGAGTTTTAGGAAGAGATTTAATTGTTTGTTGAATTTACATCCAGAATGTCTCTTCCCCTAGCTGCCCATGACCATGCCAAGCATTGCAAATTGAAGAGAAAAGGGACTTATTTTACAAAACTTGTAGATGTATTTGCTTAAAGTTTGTCTCACTACTGGTTAGTGTAGGGTAGGGTAGGGTAGGTCTCTAGTCAAATAAGTGGCGCCGGACAATAGGTTAGTTGCAATTTTCATTTCCATAAGTGTTGGTTGTACATTTTATTTAGTTGTTTCCAAGAATGAGATGTAACTTCTCTAATGAATTACAATTGCATGAGGTAGGCAACCATCATATGAAACAATGAATACATGTATTCATTGTTCTACATCATACATATCTCTCTCACATAACCAAAATTAACTACAACAGTATGCTAAGGAGGTGCACTTGTTGTTTCTCTCTTCTAGTTCATCAAGTAAACATATATTATTCATGACAGCGAGTCTGTTTGTTCACTATCATAAGCCATACACATGTACTAAATGGATTAGAAGAGGTTGTTGTTTGGAAGTGAGTTGCAACAATGAGAGGGAGTGTTTTTTTAAAGGGTTTTGTCACAAAAGTGACTCTATGTCCAATGAATAGGCTTAGGCAACTGGTCAAGATGCTTAGCAGGCAAACATATCACAGGTGTCGCAAAAAATGTTACTAATTTTTGCTACAAAACTCAATAAGGTAGAGATTTTATGATTTTTAAATGAAGTTACATTTTTTTAACTTTGCTATGTCACATTCATGTGCATAAAGAAAAGAATGAAAGATTACAATGTTATCCCCCTCCAAGGATACCTACATCATTTATGAGGGTAATAAATATGGGTTGAGGTCTTCATTTTTAGGGAGTTCTTACCTTTTAGCTTGCTATTTTGTGTGTTAAGTGTCTTAGTGTAGTCTCTTGTGACATCTTTTCTTCTTTTCCTTGATATTGTGCCTTCCCAAAAAGCACCTTTATGCAGAAGTATATGTCTTCTTGCAGGTTGTAAGTTGTATCAAGGTAGAAAATAATTTGAAGTTGTGAGGATAAGTTTTCTTCATGTTTAGGATTGTGATCATTCCATTATCTTCTTATAAATTGTTAATGCAAGAACATGTGTAGTAATGAGTTGTGCATGTTAGAGTTGAATTTTGAGTTAAGTTGTGAGAGGGCATGTTGTGCATGTTCAGTGAAGTATTTGGTCCATCACCTTTAGGAGTAGTTATTTTTTTCCAGTTTTATGTATCCTTCTAACCCTTTACTCTGCAAGAGTCTTAGTTTAGGTAATTTTAGGTGAGGAGCCCATAAGAACCAGCTTACTTTGGAGGTTAACTTCTACTATATGAGACCACAATCAAGGAAGCTTTCCCAGGTTCACCGATAGGCCGGGTTTACTCAACAGGGGTGCTCTATTTAGGTGGCAATGTGTACAAAGCTTCGGTGGATCCAAGAGAAGTAGATTGTTTCTTTTTACTATTCCAAGAGATTGCATTCGGTCCAACAAAAAAACAATATCCACAAGTATATTTCCTATCATTGGGATCTCCCCTAGATCTGAATCAGTATATCCTTTTAAAATAAACTCACTATTTGCATCATAAAATAAACCAATATTAAGAGAAACTTTAACATATCATAAAATTCCTTTTGCAACCTTAAAATGATTTTTTTGAGGTTTAGACATAAATCTAGAAACTAAACCAACACTAGCAATACCATGTCTAATTATAGTTAAATAGTTTAAACTTAGAACTAGTTGTCTATACAAAGTAACATCAACAAAAGGAGTTTCCATATCCATCATAAGTTTAGTTTTCAATTCAAATGGAGTGAAATTAGGGTTAGTATCATTCATTTTGAATCTATCTAAAAGATCTTGAGTATATTTACTTTGAGAAAGAAAGATACCCTTAGGTGTTTGCCAAATTTGCATACCCAAAAAATAATGTAACAAACCCAAGTCGATCATTTGAAATTCCTTATTAAGTTGAGAATTAGTTCATCACAAGTTAAATCGTAAAACTTGAAGTGATATTTAAATCATCAGAATATAGAATAAATAATCACAATTTCATCTTCAATATGTTTAATATAAAGATTAGGATAATTTTTGTTTATGATCAAACCTTTAGAAATAAATAAGGCATTGATTTTGGAATACCATTCTATAGGAGATTGTTTTAACCCATAAATAGATTTCTTTAACTCACAAACAAGATGTTCATTACCTTCCTTAACAAAATTTGGAGGTTGAGACATGAATGAGAAGCTAAATCAAGAGCTAGTTTGATACTAAGCATTTTAGCTACAAGAGAAAAAGTTTCATTATAATATAAGCCTTCAATTTGAGAAAATCCTCTTTGTACTTACTAATTTCCCTATTGACATTGAATTTAGTTTTATATAACCATTTGCAAGAAACAAGATTTTTACCTTTAGGGAGAAGATTTAACTCCCAAGTATGATTAGCAATCAAAGTATCATATTCCTCTTGCATATCTTTTTCCCAATGTCATTGAGATTTGACTTGGTCAAAGGATTTAGGATCATTAGAATTCATAATTTTAGACATCAATGCATAATCATAATAATTTTCCTTTCTATCTTTAGATTTATCCATTCTAGTTAAATAATCATCACTTTCTTGAATCAAAGTTTTAAACCGTTTGGGTCCCCATTTAGATGTATATGATCATCACTAGAAGATGAATCACAAGTAGAATTATCACTATCACTATCACTATCACTATTATTAACAGAAGCATTAGGAGGGTTAAGAAGAGTATTGTCCTCCACAACCATAATTTTACTTTGAGAAGCTTCACTATCATGAACTTTGGAGCAATCATGTACACCATTTTCTGCAATAAAAACATGTCTAAATTTTTTTACCTTGGTAGTGATAGGATTGTAAACTTATAAGCCTTAGAATTTTCATAATAACCAACAAATATATAAGAAGAAGCTTTCGAATCTATCTTTTTTCTTTAGGTTGCTGAACATAAGCGATGAAACCAAAAATTCTTAAGTGCCTTAGATTGGGCTTCCTACTAGGCCAAGCCTCTTCAAGAGTCATGCGATATAGAGTTTTGGTAGGAGTCCTATTAATAAGATAAGTTTCTCAAGCCATAACTTCAGCCCAAAATTTATAATGCATATTTCTAGCATGCAACATACATCTAGCCATTCAACAATGGTTCTATGCTTTCTTTCTACTAGATTTTTTGAAGTGTATAGAGAATGGTCAGTTCATACTTAATTATAAATGATTTCAAATTACCATTAAAATCACTATTAAAATATTCCTTTTCATTATCAAGTCTAAAAATTTTAATCTTAAAACCAGATTGCCTTTTAACAAACTTATGAAATTTAGAAAATATATCAAGAACTTGATCTTTAGTATAAAGAAAACAGGTCCAAGTTCTCCTTGATAAATCATCAACAAAAGTAAGAGAATACCTTGATCCTTGGTGTAAGGGGCCAATCCTTATCCACACAATATTTTTCCCTTTCCCACTCATTGTAATTTTGTCAAACAGTTGGCCGACAATCTAATTACTGAATTTTTTGAGTTTGGTTTTGGGTTTATAGTATTAAATTGGCTATGCAAGCCACCCAAATATATCTATTGCTCATGAAAGAAAAGGAAAATATATATATTGTTGTCCACAAGTATAACAATATCAGTGATAAGAGCATGACTGCAAACAATTATATCAATCACTAATACCCTTGAAATACATTCTAAAATACATGCAGAGATCTAAAAGTACATAGACATAAGTTTATTTCAATGCTCATTAATCAACTATGCATCCAAATGTGGAAGACATACCAAATATTGCCTGCTATAAATTCTTCAAATTGATGAATAGATGTTACTAGCAACAATAGGGAGTCTAGGAGTGTTTATGGCAGTTCACACATCATCAAAATCTTCACAATACTCCACACAAACTTTGCAAAAGTTACTGTAGTAGCGGTACTGTAGCGAGACACTGTAACAAACTCTTAAATCTCTTCTTTTCTCTTTTAATTTCTTTTTCCATTATTGCCTTCAAATCTGCTCTAACTATCTTCCCTAAATCTTCCCTTCTCTATTGGAAAATCCAAGAGTTTGTAATCCCAATATGTTTCCTGAATGAAAACATCATTAATTCCCTTGACTGTATCTTACAAAAATGAGAAAAATGCCATTCGTGAAGGTTTTCGTCCTCACAAACCTTCGAAGAACTTCTCCAATATTTCATTAATTTCATATATTTTTCCAGGCATGCTGAAAAAAGAGCACTTCACTTTTTTTATACACTTTTCACATGGTCTCACTCTCATTAATTCCCTTGACTGTATCTTACAAAAATGAGAAAAATGTCATTCGTGAAGGTTTTCGTCCCCACAAACCTTTGAAGAACTTCTCCAATATTTCATCAATTTCATATATTTTTCCAGGCATGCTGAAAAAAGAGCACTTCACTTTTTTTATACACTTTTCACATGGTCTCACTCTCTTGTTTTGTCAACATGGGATAAATGATAAATACACCTTTATGATATCTCAAATGTGTTATAAAATAAAGGGGACTATTTAAATAAATATTTCCCACACACTATAGTCTATGCATTAATAAAGTTAAATGATTAAATTTAACTTTATAAAAGGCTTTATTAATGCATAATAAATTATATCAAAGATAAATAAATGATCCTGTCGATATTAAACAATTTACCATCGACATGCCACTGCACTGAAAGTCCAAATATGACCATAATGACTTACTATAAATAGTAAGTGTGCCCAAAAATTTCCCCAGAACACCCAGAAAGAATTGCAATTGAAATTGCCTAGGCTAAATGGCCTCAAAGTCCCTTTTATGTCCTGGTTAGCCTACATGATCATGGGAAAATAAGATAAGAAAAAAATTGTGCTGTGAACTATATAAAGGGGACATTAAAGTCCAAACTTCCCAAAATTGCTTGTCCTCAAACAATTTTAGCTCTAGATGTTGTAAGATCTGATCACTCTCCTATGTAGCATTCTCAACTGGAAGGTTCTTCTACTTAATCAAATATTCCTTAATTGTCCTCCTCTGAAGTGTCCTCTCCCTAGTATCAATGATTTCCTCAAGAACCAATATCAATTTCCCCTTCTCATCCATGGGTGACATCTCTACTAATGGTATTGCATTGTGGCCCAAAGCTTTCTCGAGTCTAGAAACATGAAACACATTATGCACCTTACTATTGGCTGACAACTCCAGCTCATAGGACACCTCCCCAATGTGCCAAGTGACTCTGAATGGTCCATAAACTGCGCTCAACTTTGTGCTGATTTGTGTAACTTCTGTTGGTTTTGCGCCTACTAGATTTTCTCCATAAGCGCCCTTAAGATGTGCTAGCTCTCCTGTAACAAATATTTAGCCTTAGGCACCCCGTTGTCCCCAAAGAGTAAATCCATGAAGTTTGGGCTTCAAACCCATAAAGTGCCATAAATAGAATCATCGTAATAGTCACGTGGTAGGTGATATTGTAGCAATACTCACCAAGTGCAACCATCGAACCTAAACCTTCTTCTCTCCTGACACATAATTCCATAGATAACTCTCAACCCACTTGTTTACTATCGTTGTTTGTCCATCGGTCTGCGGATGATATCTAGTGCTAGGGGTAAGCTCTGTGCCACTCAATTTGAAAAGCTCACGCCAGAATAGATTCGGGAACATGTTATCCCTATCACTATGTTCCTGGGCAACCCATGTAACCTGAACACCTCTCTAAAAAACAAGTTAGCCACTTGGGCTGCTGTGTAGGTGGTTGCAATAGCAATGAAGTGTGCAAATTTAGTCAATCTCTCAACCACTACATAAATGCACTCCTTACCCTGAACCCTGGGAAATCCTATAATGAAGTCCATCAAAATACTCTCCCACTTTTGATCTAGAATCGGTAAGTGCTAAAGTAAACCAACTCGAAATGTATGCCCATTCTTATTCTGCTGGCATACTAGGCACTCTCTAACATACTTCAAGACTTAATTCTTGGGTCCCTTCCAAGTGAATCTCTCCTAGATCCTCCTATAATTCTTGAAGAAACCCCGGTGACCAGCCAATGGAGCATCATGAAAAATTCTCAAGATTAATTTGTTAATGCATGAGGAAGGCACCAAACAGATTCTGTGTTTATAGAATATGAGAACACCATTAACTATGTACATGTCATACTGAGTTATACCCTTAATAAATCCTGCTACCCATTGATCTTTTGCATACTCTAATGAAAGCATCCCGCTCTAGTCAGTTGATATCTCTACCAAAGAATACAAGTGTGGTCTCCTTGAGAGTGCATCTTCCACCATGTTCTTCTTCCCTTTGACATATTCAATGTCAAAGTTATAGGCCGGTAGTTTATTAATCCATTTCTGCTGCCTATCACTAAGATCTTTCTGGATCATGAAGTAATTATTATTGTCATGATCTATCTTAATAAAAAATATGCCCCAACCAGAAAAGACTTGAACTTGGCCAACGCATGCATGATGGCCAATATCTCCCGATCATAAATAAAATAGCTCTTCTCTACCCCTCTCAATTTCCTGCTCTAAAATGCTATGAGGTGTTTCTCCCACATCAACACGACACCAATCCTATCTCATGAAGCATCACACTATAAATCAAAGGGTTTAGTAAATTCTAGAAGAACTAACATAAGACAAGATGACACCACCTCCTTGTAGTGCTCAAAATACTGTTGTGTTGAATTTGACCACTCAAAACCTCCCTTTTTAGTGAGATTTGTCAATGGAGCTTCTATCTACGAAAACCCATTTACAAACCTTCTATAGAAGCCACATAACTCAAGGAACCCCTTCAACCATGAGAGACTAGTAGACATTGACCACTAAATGATGACTCTAATATTTTTTTGGATCTACTCTCACCTTATCAACATTGATGATATGCCCAAGATATACCAGTTTATTCATACCAAATTCATACTTTGATTCCTTGGTGAATAGTGACTCACTCTCCAAACTACTTAGAACCTCCTCCAAGTGCTGCAAGTGTTCCTCCCAGGTCCTGCTGAATATTAGGATGTCATTAAAAAAGACTAGCAAAAACTTCCACAACAACCTCCTTAAACCTGGGTTCATACAATTCTGAAATGTAGCAGGGGCATTGGTAATCCCAAATGACATTACCAAAAAGTTGAAGGGGTCGTAGTGACACCTGAATGTTGTTTTCTCTATATCCCCATTCCTCATCTTAATCTGATGATAACCCAAACTCAAATCTATCTTAGTAAAGTAGAAGACACCATGCAAATCATCTATGAGCTCATCTATCCATGGGATGGGGTACCTGTTCTTGATTGTCTTCTTATTCAAAGCCCTGTATTCAGTACACATCTACATATTCCCATCCTTTTTATTCACTAAAACCACAACTGATGCAAATGAGCTCTTGCTAGGCCTAATGTGACCCATCTCTAATAACTCCTTAATTTATTTTTCAATCTCGTCCTTGTACTTCTTTGGGTGTCGATATGGAGTGGTGATGACTGGTTTAGCTCCCTCCTCTAATTATATCACACGCTCAATACCTCTCCCTGGAGGAACTCTACGAGTGATGTTGTCAAACACCTTAGTGTGTTTGGAAATGAGCTCCTATATATATGGGTGATAAATCTTCACCCGCTTGCATAATAAGTTACTCCGCTACCCACTCCACCTAATCATATCTGAATAATTACTCCATCCTCCTAAGTGATATCACCTTTAGTCCACTATCTGATAAGCCCTTGAGTAATACTTTCCTGCCCTAGCGCTCAAACTAAGCCTTCATTTTTTGAAGTTAAAAGTGAACTTAACTAAAGACTTCATCAAGGTCATACCTAGAATAACATTGTAATCCCCCATATCCACTACATAGAAATCACTCACCATGTCATAATAACCCATCCTCATATGAAGATCAGTAATCATATGTGTACTTTGTAGCTTATGCCCACATGCCACAATAAATCTGAAGCCACCATGCCCCTCTGTCTGAAGCCCTTTCTTCTTAACCAAACTCTAAGAGATAAAATTATGAGTAGCCCCCATGTAAATTAATGTAATAACTCATTTCCCTTGTATCATACTCCTCACATTACAATTTATTTCCTGCTTAGTACTAGTAAGTCGTGCAATAGTTTTTTCACCACCTGACTCCTATCCTGCTGTATATTCCTCATCGCTGCCCAGAATCCGATCATTGTTCTACATCCTCTAATGTTGACTCCTTAGCTGAAAATTACTCAACCTATGATTATTTTTCTTTGACTAAACACTTCTGTGAAGGATCTCAAGGCCCTCTACAATGGAAATATAGTTTCCTCCTCCTAAGATCATTTATCTGCTTATTGTCCAAATGGTTTGAATCTTTCTTTTGCTGATGATAATCCTTTTGGGAATGTTTCTTATATTTCTCCTTCTTTAATGGAAACCCTTTTGAATGAAATTTATCCTTTGATGACAAAGGTTCCATATCTCTCACCTTTTTGTAAGCTTCCTTCAATGTAGAAGGATTAAGACCCTTGATCCATCCTTTTAGTGGCTTTTCCAAACCATCCATAAACAAAACCAATAACCTCCACTATGAGATATCCATCATCAAAACTAAAAGCCTCTGAAACTCTTCTATAAATATCTCAACTGATCGCCACTATCTAAGTTGAGTAACTCCTTGAAATGTAACTCTGGATCCTTTTTGTATCTCTTGATCAAGCTCTTAGTAAACTTCATGTATGAAGTGATCTGGTCATGACCCATAGTGACTATGTTAGGATGTGACATCTCATGTGCTAATCCATCCAGATGTAGTGCCAAAAATTTAATAACTTCTTCCTCTGGCATTGGGTTTAGTTGGAAATAAGTTTCTATATTTTGTACCCATTCTCTGACAGTAGTCCTTCTAGATCTATCAAAGTATGGTAGTGTGAGCTTTCTCACCTTTTTCTACAAATCATGATGCTACCCTTGCCCTCAGTATGAGGAAAATGTTTCAATCTAACATCTATGTATTCCCTAAAAGAGATAGTTGCCTAAAATTCTTCTCATCCATTCTCTCAATCTTGAAAAAATTGAGCATGTAACTCAGTAATATGTGGTGCATTCTCTAGTTGTACCAGAACTCTAGGTGGGAAGGTGGGTATAAGTGGTCTTGAACTAACTGTCCTCACTTGTCTAGTTGCATGACCAAAATTATCAGCCTCTTGTCCTCCTCCATTACCACCATTTTGTCCATTATGCCTATCATTGTTACCTATGTTGTTTCCACCGTTATTTCCACCACCTTTCTTCTCGCCATTCACATAAATACCCGTCTGCTTAGTCATCATCTACATCATAAGATCCATGTGTTGATTTTGTTCCTGAATTCTTTGTTCGACATGTTATTGCTCCTAGCTATAAAGCCCAAAACATATTAAATAACCTTTCTTCTCCTAGATCTCGTCTTTCACCCATATGGCTTGTGTCTTGTTCACATGTGCCTAAGTGTGCATTTTTGGATTACTTTGTTCTTCTTGACATGTATTTAATAATTCTTTATTTCTCCATGTATTATAATGATATGATAATGGTTGTACACTCCAATCAATCACGTCACTGTCTATTCATTTTGTATTGCACCCACCAAGATGGAAGGATGCACTATTCTGATACCACTGTAAGGGGCAACCCTTATATGCACACTATTTTTTCCTTTCCCACTCACTGTAATTTTGTAACACAGTTGGCCGATAATCTAATTACTATATTTTCTAAGTTTGTTTGGTTTTGGGTTTATAATATTAAATTGGATATGCAAGCCACACAAATATATCTATTTCTCATGAAAGATGAGAAATATCTATATTTTTGTCCACTAGTATAACAATATCAGTGATAAGAGAATGACTACAAACAATTATATCAATCACCAAAACCCCTGAAATACATTCTGAAATATGAAAGTACATGGACATAAGTTTATTACAATGGTTATTAATCAACTATGCAATCAAATGTGGAAGACATACCAAGTATTGCCTTTTATAAACTCTTCAAATTGATGAATAGATGTTACTAACAACAACAAGGAGTCTAAGAGTGTTTATGGAAGCTCACACGTCATCCAACTCCTCACAATACTCCACACAAACTCTGCTAAAGTTACTGTAGCAACAGTACTGTAGTGCAATACTGTAGCAAGTTATTGTAGAAAAATATTAAATATCTTCGTTTATCTTTTAAAGTTTTTGGCCACTACTGCCTTCAAATCTGCTCTAATTATCTTCCCCAAATCTGCCCTTCTCTATTGGAAAATATGAGATTTTGTAAGCCCAATGTGTTTCCTGAATGAAAACACAATTAATTCCTCTGATTGTATCTTACAACAACGAGAAGAATGTCATTCGTGAGAGTTTTCATCCTCACAAATCTTTGAAGAAGGGTGAACCCACAATAGTGGGTTACACTTTTTCTGAGGAAGCGATTCCTCTTGAAATTCGCAAAGCAGGCAGATTTAGAAAGTACTTTCCATAGAAAGTAGAGACTTTCGATAGAAAGTACTTTCTATCAAAATTCCTTTCTATCGAAAGTACTTTCTATCTAAAGTCCTTGATTAAGGGCAATTCTAGTCAAGTACTTTCGATCGAAACTAATTAGTTTCAATCAAAACTACTTTGTATCGAAAGTAGTTTCTATCGAAAGTCTATGATTAGAGGCCATTTGCAGAGGTTGACACAAGTATGAAGTTTTCATGGCTTCAAGGCTCAAACCCAGGGCTCAAATAGAAGAATAAGGAGACATCCTTTTGCATCACACAAGTACTCTGAATGAGATTTCTAATGAATATAGGTTTGACAATTTTTGAATTAATTAGGCCTATGTTTTTTGACGTGCATCGAATGTAGGTTTTTTATCAAATATAAACCTCCAAGTTTGACGTTCAATGAAAAATAGTAGAAAAGAGAAAAAAATTGAAAAATAATAGTGCCCTCCATCTTTGATAGAAAGAAGACTTGAGAAGCGTCGAGAATTTGCTAATTGAAATGAGTGTGTGATCGCAAGATGGTTTGAATGCTAGAACCAAACTGACATAGTAATGGCGCACGAGAGCTTGAAATCCTAGATCCTTCAAATGGTTATGAAGGGTTTATTATATAGGAATTGGGGATGAAATGAACGGTTGAGATCAATCCC
>MU224222.1:924284-938058 GCA_018584345.1 Thuja plicata
AAAGGGAACAAACGGTTCCCTTTTAATTATCCTACACTCTCTGCCTGGGTAAGAGGGGTCTGGAGGCAGACAATATGGAGAGGATATGCAAGACAAATTGTCTGCTTATAGATATTAATTTTACAATATGAACATTAGGAAACACAATTTTGAATATGTATATGTATATATATAAATTTTATTTATATATATATATATATAAATATATGAATATACATATAAAGCCATAAAGTATGTCTGTTTAAGAGATAATGTGATCCGAGAGACCTGAATGCATACATTGAAAAATAATAATACTCATGGCTATAAGAGTTGATATATAAATATATATCTAAATATACCTGTAGGTATATATTTACATATATATTTATATATCTAGGGGTATACGTTACAGCCACAACTATTAGATATAAATTTACATGTCCAGAAATAAATCCTTCTTAAAACAAGCTAAGAAGAAAATATTATCCAAACCTCTCGCATAAATCAAGATGACCATAATTTAAATGTAGGCCCCTTCTAGATTAAGGATAGCTTGAGTGCGTACCCGATATCTTAATCCTAATAAACAGAGAAAACTATATATATAAGCTATAGTTTGCTCTGATTATTAGTAAATTGTCACCCAGATATGAACCAGGCTCTCCAAATTTCTGTACTGAATTCCTAAGGGTGTTTGGGCATCATCACTTTTGATTACTATTCCAATTATTTGGACAGCTGATTAGGTGTTAGTTATTTGTCCATTCCTAGTATATGATGATTTTAATTAGTATTCTTGTTATGTAGTTTTGAAGGTATGTTGATGTTGATTATGTAGTTAAGATTATTTTTTATACCGATATTAATATTTGAAAAGTTGCTTGATTTTTATGTGTTGATATATCTATTAACTGGTTATGCTTATTGGTATAATTTAGGTGGGATTGGTGATTAATTGGAGTTATTCCGTTTGACCAGAGTGCATATATATTTATTTATTATTACTATGTTGTTCTAATGGACCTAAACCTTAATATTCATTGCCATTGGAGTTGAGTTGGGGTAGCTGTTCCATTATTATAACTCCATTTGCGCCTTGATTAGCTAGCATGTTTGCCTCCGTATTACCTTCCCTATATGTATGCCTAATTTTGTATTCAGGAATTTTCTCCAGGATTTGATTAATTTCTTCTATTTTTGAGTTTATAGTCTAA
Source organism: Thuja plicata (assembly GCA_018584345.1). NCBI lineage: Eukaryota > Viridiplantae > Streptophyta > Pinopsida > Cupressales > Cupressaceae > Thuja > Thuja plicata. The sequence goes on from MU224222.1 coordinate 925,481, forward strand.
TTAGGAGTTCTTTTGGTTCGAATAACATTTATGATAATTTGGGAATCACCTTCTATGATTACTTTGGTGATATTGAGTTTCCTGCATAATCCAAGGCCTTCTAATACTGCTTTACATTCTACCATGTTATTCGTGGTGGGGTTAATGGGTTTAGAGAATTTGGCAACCACTTCCTCCTTCCAGTTCCTAATTAACCCCCTAATTCCTGCTATACCTGGGTTCCCTCTAGATGCTCTGTCAAAGTTGAGTTTAAACCACCCCTCCTCTGGGGGAATCCATTTGCAAGAGGCTCTATCTTCTTTCATTTTGAGCCCCCCTTTACCGTATAAGGGTGGAATATTTAATCTCGGCCATATTATCCTGATTTTATTATCCTAGCTTTTAAAGGACTCTTCATAACAAAGTTGGTCTCTAAGTTTGCTATTAATGATTTCAATAATAGACGTTTCTATTTTATTTATAATTGATTTCCATTCTAGTTTTTCCCAGTGAAAATTCTCCTATTCCGTTCTTTCCAGATTTCCCAGACTAATATGGAGGGAGAAATAGTCCAAATATCACTATATAGGTTGTCCTTATAAAGATTTGGCCATGCTTTAAGAGAGTTTAAAAGATCAGGTTGTAGAGCGGTTTTCCATCCTAGACACTGGTGTAACCAATTCCAACAGTTTTGAGTAAAGGTACAATTAAGGAGAAGGTGGTTGATGTCTTTTGATTGATTTTCACATTAGGGGCATCGGGATGGCCCTTCGAAACCCAGTTTATTGATTCTATCTGCTGTTAAGATTTTATTCTGCATAGCTGCCCATAAAAACATTCCCACTTTAGGAAGACATGATTTATTCCAGCAAAGGTTCAAGGGCATATCTATATTGTCCATATTATGCTCCATAATTATAGATTTATAGCCCTCCTTAACTGTATAGCTTCCATTGTTTGAAGCAGCCCATATCAACTTATCTGTTATGGTTTTAAGGGGTGCCTCTCTATCCTTGAGTAAAGCCATAAGTTTCTGATTCTCTATAGTTGAAGAGGCCGAGCATTCTATATTTTTCCACTTAGCTTCTTCATTCTTGCATAAATAATCTTTAAGATAAATGCGTTGGGAGTTCTTACAATCATCCATAAACTCCATGGAGAAACCCAATCTATTTAGCGGGGGGAGACCAGCTCAGGAATCCTCCCAAAAAAGAGCCTTGTCTCCTAGACCTACATCCCATGATAAAAATTTACATATAATCCCTCTAAAATCCTTAATAAAGTTCCAAATTCGCGAACCTTTTACATGTGTGTGGGCCCTGAAAATATTGATGGGGTCCGCATTAGGGATATATTTGTGTAGTAAAACTGATGCCCATTTGCTGTTAGATTCCTTGTATAACCTCCATATAAGTTTTGCACCTAATGCTTGGTTCTGCCATTGTAAATTTTTTATACCAAGACCTCCCTTGGAGATTGGTTTACATAAGGTGTCTCATTTAATAAGTGCTAATTTTCTATCATCTGCTGGGCCTTGCCAATAAAAATCTCTGAACAATTTCTCTAAGCTCTTATTAATGTTAGTTGGGAGGGGAAGAACTGACATATGGTAAGTGGGTATGGCTGAAAGAACTGATTTAATCATTGTCGACCTACCTGCTTTTCTGAGCCATCTACCTTTCCATGAACTTTTTTTGTTTTGAACTTTAGTGAGCATCTGTTGCCATAGCTTGGTGGAGAGTAGACCTTTGTCCAACTTAATGCCTTGGTACTTGCATGGAAATTTGCCACTTTTGTAACCCATCGTGTTGCAAATTTCCTTTTCTACTTTCGGAGTAGTATTTAAAAAGAAGATTTCAGATTTAGTAGGATTGACTTGTTGTCCAGAGGCCTTCATGTACAACTTTAGGATTTCTTTATAAGCTTTAGCCTCTTGACAATTAGCTACACCCGATAAAATTGTATCATCGGCAAATTGTTGATGTGTAATATTAGGGATATTTTCCAAAGCTTTTAGACCTGTGATTTTACCTTCTATATGTTTCTTCATAATTGCTCTTCCTAGTGCTTCTGCCATGATAACGTAGAGGAAAGGGGATAGAGGGTCTCCCTGCCTAATGCCTCTAGAAATATTGAAAAAGCCTTCCGGGGTGCCATTGATAAGAATAAAAATTTTAGGAGTGGAGATACAGTTGAAGATGAGATTAATCCATTGTTTAGAGAAGCCAAAGGTTTCCATGCATTTACAGAGGAATCTCCAATATACTTTGTCGTATGCTTTTTGAATGTCTATTTTAATAAGCATGCTTGGTTCCTTTGTTTATTGAGCAGTGTGTACTACTTCTTGAGCTATAATTATCCCGTCCAGGATCGATCTATTCACAACGAAGCCCGTCTATTCTTTTGAGATAATGGTAGGTAGGAGCGTTTTGAGTCTATTAGCTAGACATTTAGATAAAATCTTATAAATGGTATTGCAGAGAGATATAGGTCTGAAATCCCCTGGATCTATACACTCATTTTCCTTAGGGATTAGTGTAAAAAAGGTGTTGTTAATTTCGCTTAATAAGGATCCCGAGTTTCTAGTAGCTTCCACTGCTTGCCAAACTTTGTCTCCTATAAAATGCTAGCATTTTTGGAAAAAGCCTACTTGAAACCCATCTGGACCCGGGGCTTTATCCGGGTGGAGTTGGAATACCGTTGTTCTAACTTCATCCTTGGATATTTTGTTATTTATCATTTTGTTGTCGGCATCTGAGATCAGCTTTGGAATAGCTTTTAGCATTTCATTTTGCGCTATGTAATCAATCGCTTCTGTGCTGTTAAGAAGGGATTGATAGTATTGTGTGAGTACGTTTGAGATCTGATTTGGGTCTTCCAAGACTTGACCATCACTATTCTTAATTTTGGATATTCTGTTAATGTTTCTTTTAAAATTAGTGGTATTATGGAAATTTTTTGTGTTGCTATCTTCTTCTTTAAGCCATGATTCTTTGGATTTTTGTTTCCAGAAAATCTCTTCTTTGAGTAAAATTGCGTTGTATTTTGCCATAAGTTCTTTTTCTTTTTGATAGCTGCTCTCATTCATACCTTGCAATATTACTATGTTGTTAAGATCAGCTAAATCTTGCTCAATTTGAACTTTTTCTTCAAAGATGTTATTGAAATTATTCTTGTTCCATTCTAATGCTTTGTTTTTAATGATTTTCAGTTTTGCTATTAAACTGTACATTTTAGATCCTTTAATCGTTATTTGTTTCCACCATTGCTCCAATAGGTTGATAAAATCCGGGTTCTGAAACCACATAAACTCGAATTTAAAGGGATTTCTAGATGGTTTGCCGCTCCTTGTTATAGTTAGCCTAGTAGGATAATGATCCGATCATGCCTCAGGGAGAATTTTCGCATCTAATATCTGATTGAAATCTGCAGAGTTTGTACTTATCAAAAATCTGTCAAGTTTTTCAGCTATATGACTAAAGCCTGCTCTTCTATTATTCCAAGTGTATATGCCATTGCTTGTGTTTATATCTATTAAATGATTGTCCATAACCCATTTACTGAAATCTTTCTGTGATTGTGAGCCTCTATATTTTTCTTTAGGGTCTAGGATGGCATTGAAATCCCCTCCTATAATGTGAGTATCTCCTAAGCTGGCTCCTAGATGCAAATGTATTTCCTGCCATACTTTCCTTTTCTCTTCGTTTAGAATAGGCCCATATACATTGATTAACTTAAACTTTAAATTCGATTTAAGGCTCTTAATTTCTAGGGCCATCCAGTTATCATTTTTAGATAAAAGTTGAGCTACGACTTTTTGGGGGTCCCACAAGGCCGCTAATCCTCCGGAAGAACCTTTTGATGATACGAACTCTGCCTTCCATATTCCTAATTTATTACTAAACTTAATGCTTTCCTCCTTGCTAAATTTAGTTTCCTGAACTATAATGATTTCCGATTCAAAGTTTTTTAAATATCTTTTTAAAAGTCTCTATTTGTTAGGGGCATTTAATCCCCTAACATTCCACGTTGTAACTTTCATTGGTCCTGGGGAAGGCACTTCCCCTTCCCAGCTTTCAAGATGTCTGCAATTTTTTGTTGATTGTCTGCTTTACCTGCCAAGGTTCTTAGCTCAATAGCTGATTTTCTGCCTCTTTTTTTTTTCATTTTTTTAATGTTGGGAGTGCTTAAACCTCCTCTATTTATCGCAATACCGAGTTGTCTATCCTCATTGGTTATCCCAAAGAGGCATGTAATAGACTCCTTAATGTGATAAAAAATTTCAATAATATTATTGTTAGTATCATTCTTATGGTCTAAACTTATTTGATCAAACTCTAGAAGAGGGGGGGGGGGGGGGTCCTNGGTTTTCCTCTTTATCTAAAATCTTTTTTCCATACATTTCTTTTATATTTTCTAAATTACCAGATAAGTCCAGGTTCAGAGATTCCATCTCTATAGGAATTGAGACTAGAGATTCGACCCCCTTGTGATGAAAAGTTGTAGAAGGTTCTTTTGCAATCTCACAATTAGGTTCAATGACCCCTTTTAAGTTAAATATCTTTTTATTTTCATATTGAATTGAAATGTCCTTTTGTTCTCTGCTGGCTTTTTCAGCAGCACCTGAGATGTTGTCAAGATTGTTCATGACAACTTTGTTACAACCTTCCTTTTCTAAGAGGGCTGATGGGATAGGCTCGGATTCTGCTGTCTGAGTCATCCTAAATTCATCTATTTCTTCATTTTATAGTTTAGCGATCTTAATCAATTTAATCAAGATTTCTTTTTGATACTTTATTTCCTTTGAGTCACAAATCTCATCCAAAAACATATCCATGAAATCATCTGTTAGTGATTCTCCTAGATAATTCATGATTATCTTGTCTTCCTTGTCTCTATCTTCTCCAGGATCTATTGAGTCTGGAATTTTTAAACTATCAGATTTTACAATCTGATTATTATATTGATCATTTTCATTTACATCCAAAATTTGAGAGGAGTTGCCTCCAGATTTAGTTTTTTCATTTTTATCTAATTCTATTTGATTTACCTTGCTGTCCTTAAGACCACTGTCAAAGGAGTTATCAATCTGTTTATCCTCGACAAGGTTATTTTCCGGTGCTGGATCCTCTATAAATATGATGGGTGTTGTTTCTAAATTAATTTGTAGTGGGGAAGGTTCTGAAAATATGAGCTTATTAGAGGATGTTTTTACAATGTTATTTCCATCTAAGGATGGACAGGGCCTTGCTGGATTTTCCTCCACAGAGTTCAAGAGGAAAAAGCCCCCTTTATCCTTATGGAAATTTACCTTAAAATTTAGATCTATGTTGGTACTAGGAAACATGCCTATATGGATCTGTTGAGTATCTGAAACATATCCCTTTTCTTCAACCAAGGTTTCAATGTATTCTTCCATAATCATTGGATTGATTATTATGGAATTGGAATTGAAACATAGTTGAATAAGGGGAATATACTTAACATGATAGTTCATTCTCACAATAATTATTGTTTTTGCTTGACTATGTTTGGTTTGAGTAATTCGAATGAAATCTCCAATCATGTTACCTATTTTGCTAACAATATCACATTGATTTAATTCCATTGGTAAATTCCTGATTAAAATTGCTTTTTCTACCATAAAATCTGCTAAATTATTAGGGTTGAAAAGAGGAACCAAGTTAAAAACAGAAAATGGAATTTGTCTAAACTTCAAATAGCCTTCTATCATTAACTTATTTTTAAGGTTACTGCATTTGCAGTCTATATAGATGAAATTATCAACAAGAATGATTATACTTACCTCTGAGGGGAGTTGTAATAACAACCTATCTGCTATATCGGTTATTGATGCTCCCGTTCCATTCCATTTACATATTACACCTGATTCTGCATAAGAGCTTTGTTTTTGCAGTATATAATTACCATCCAAAGATATTCTATGATGCATTTGATCAAAAAATCCATATGCTGTATATGATGCTTTATTGCAATTTACAATGCGTCTATGCGACGGTGAATAAACTTTCTTGGAAAGCCTAAGCCGTGATGGGTTAATATCACTGTTAGGTTTAATCAGAATTTGATGCTGCTTATTCATTGTTTTTTCATCATTTCTCCTACGATGTGGAGGACTGTATGCTTTAGAAGCTTTATGTACTGAATCAAAAGTACCCAATTTATTAGATTTTACCTGTTGATGCCCTAGGGTTTTGACAAGGGGGAGGGGAGAAAAACCCACATTTGTTTGTGAATATTCACAACCCAAATGTGGTTTCTCCCGAAATGTTACTCCCCCTTCCAAAACCCTATTATTCTGGTGTGATGATGAATCAACATGCTTTTTATATGGAGTATGCTCTCTATTCAATATTGCAAAAGAATTTTTTAAGACAATTTTTTTGCAGTTAGATTTTTTAGGGAACGATCTTACCGCATGCCTTCCTTTAACCAATTGCCATTCTTCCTTGTTTGCTTTCCCGTCCCCGGAAGACGCTTGAGCCGCTAAACATCCTCCTCCCCCCAATGCAGAGAAGGGTTCACAGGGGCTTTCCACCGATTTTTCTTGGATGTCCAGGCTTTTGCGGTCCTGGGGAAACCATTCTTCCTTGATGCCCTGCTTCTAACATTTTTTTTATTTTTGACCTCCTGCCATTCTGGCTCCATTTGTGTTGCATTTTCGGGATGCATCTGAAACCCTAAAGATCCGCCTCTCCTCAATGCATAATGGGGGTCATTGGTATTAGCAACTGAATTCATTCTGGATTTTAGGGTTTGCTCGATCCCGGGAATGCAAGTTTTCTTTAATGCATATCTTGTTTTGTTGTAAAAATTAATTTGGAGATCCAGGCTACTAACCGAAAAGATCCTTGGTGTATTTCTGCAATCCCCCTTTTTGCTGAGAACCCATGGCGCATTGATTCGTTCCTTTTCCAGAATAGCTTCATTAAGGGGTTTCAGCGAAATTTTGCTTTGAATTCCTTCTTCTATACTCCTCTGTTTCTGTTTTGCAATAAAATCCTTGAGATGATCGTAGTTGTCTCTAGAGGAACGCATATCAGGTTTCCTGCAATCGATAGATTTGTGACCATAAAGGAAACAATTGAAGCAATAGCTAGAGAACCCTGCGTTGCTTGTATCTTGATCGTCATTGTTTTCCTTAGCCGCCTCCAGATCTTTGTTTTCATTTAATTATGCATTTGCATTCATCTTTCTAGTTTTTCCTGCATGAAAACCTAGATACGCATTCTCTAAGAACCTAAAATTTCTTCTTCGCACTTTCGCTATTTTGTTTCGCCAATTCATTTTCGCATAAATTTTAATCAAATTTTGATTTCAATTTGTGGTAATTGAATTCTTTTTTGATTTAGAATTGCTTTTATTGAATGAAATTAAATTAATTTAATTGAAATTATTTTAATTAGTAAGTTTAAATATTTGAATTTAAACTATAGGAAATTGAATTTAATTAAATAAATAAAAATTAAATATTTAATTAATTTTGGGAATTTGATTAGATGATTTGGGAATGAATTTAGAGGAAAATAGATGATTAATTAATGATTAAAAAACCATTAATTAATAGATGAAAATTAGTGTTTTTAATGTAAAGTCGCAATCCTGTCCATTTTTGGGTGTCTACATTTGCCCCTCTTTGATGTGATGTGACTTGTCGCAGTGTGTCAAAGATTCTCTGATTTTGCCCCAGATTGCCCCGACAGTAGTAGGTGTATTTATGCCCCCTCAATAAATTTGAGCAAAAAGTCATGACATGAGCGTTGATTTGTTGAAACTGCAATTTCTGAAACTGGGTAGCTGACGGACTTGAAAAATACTTTAAAATGCCCCTGTTATTGACCGTCAAACTTTCTGGGGACCGGGAAGAAATTTCAGAGCTCCTAGTGAAATTAGGGTTTTTCGAAACCCCTATAAATAGCCAAGAGAGCCATTCATTTGTCACATTGCGATCTTGGAGCTCTTGATTTCTTGGTGAGTAAGCCTTCAACTTTCTGTCTTTTTCCTCCTGTTTTCTTGTGATGGCAGGCCTTCCTGGTGTGATGCACATTTCTGACTGAGTTCGGACCTATCAGAGACCAGCTGGTGTAGGACGTCCGGTGATTTTTATCAGTTTGCGTGTCATTAATGCTTTCATTTATTGCTTTGAAAATTTGTAATTTTTTGAAAATGTTCATGCTGTGCCGCAATCGTCTACGGTTTTGCCGCAATTGCGGTTTTAATGCCGCAATTGCAGTTTAGAAATCGTAATCGATAAATGTACCGCAATTGTCAACTTTTGATGTAGCATTTTCAATTTGTGTTTTGCACTTTCTTGTTGTGTTTCACAATCGCCTAAAAGTACCGCAGTTGTAGGGTTTTATTACCGCAATCAATTTTTTAGCACTGTTTGCTTGATTCCTTTGTCTGATATCTGTATATTTTATCTTCTGATACCTCCTTGGATGACTGATACTGATATTTTTGTGATGTATATTTGTGTGCAGTTCACCGAGCGGATTCTGCGGTGTCGAGAGTCGAGGCCAGCGGGTCTTGTATACAGATTTCAGCTCATAGATGATGAGAGGTCAGTTCTTAGAGAGCTAGGTTTGTACTAGATTTTCTATATGCCCGAGATCACGACCAATAGGGGTTTGATCTGCACTCTTGTAGAGCGGTGGCATTCTAAGACATGCACTTTTTGGTTACCGATTAGTGAGTGTACTGTCACTTTGGAGGATGTGTATCGCATCCTCCATCTCTCGATCAAGGGCAAGCTTGTGGAGTATTCCACCCATACTGGTATTGTTTCATTGATAAATATTTTTGGATTGCCTTGGGATCAGCTTGGGTTGGCTGGTGATTATGATATTTCATGGTCCAGATTTGGTTCGGGCCTTGACAGGCTATCCACTTTATTGGGCAGTTTGATATGTGGCATCTTATGCCCCGATCGTCGACAGCGTGGTTTTTCTGTCAGTTTCGATACTGTGTTGCAGAGTATGGTCAGGGATCGTACCATATTTGCTTGGGGTCCGTGCATGTTGGCACACATGCATTTCTATATGTTTTACATGACTTACCTTGATGGTAAGTCGCTCGGCTGCGGTGTGACTCTCTTGCAGATATGGGCATGGGAGCATATTGTTGTATGTCATCCTGTTGGTACACGTGCTCTGCCTGCTGATAGGCCATATGTTTTTATGTACGATGGAGCCATTGTTCAGACCCACATGGGTCATTTGATGTACTGGCGGAAATAATTGGACATGATTCCTTAATTTATTTGGAGGCCCTATAGAGATTGCCCAGTCTGGGATAGAGAGGACATCCATCTTCCCTTATGTTTCCAGCGAAGGTACCTGATTGGACGTGTTACTAATCATATCCATATGATTGACTTTCACAACACCGACAGGGTGTTGCGTCAGTTCAACAAGCGACAAGATGTTTTTGACTCTTATGCATACTTTGCTCGTAGATCGAGGGATTTTGCTGTCTGGGGTGGTGTCATATCTCTTGATGTTGCTCGTACTGAGTTTTTAGGCTTACTTCCTGTTGCATGGACCTATCGCTCGGCTACTGTAGATGCAGGTTTGTTTTGTTTACTGATTTCTTATATACTTCCTTTCTGCTCTCTGATACTTGCTCATATCTTGTTCTGATACTTATGTCCATATCTGTGTGGGTACTTATATTTGAATTTGTCTTTTGGTAAGCACTACACCTTAGTATGATGCTCATTGGGCGCAGGCCTGGCCATTTGCTCTTACAGATGTCTCGCGTCTTGTTGCCAGGACCATTATGAGGAGGCCCTGACGGGTACGACGTGGTAGGGGAGGTCAAGATGGAGGGAGAGGTGGTGGTCGAGCCAGAGGTAGGGGTCGTGATGGAGGTAGGGATGGGGGGAGAGACGGAGGACGGGGGAGGGGAGATGATCCTGGTCCTGGGGGTGTAGGTGGCGGAGTTAGGACTAAAGGTGGTTGGAATGGGGGTCAGAGTAGTAGTCCTCAAGTTGGTTTGGGAACCATTTTGGAGGATGAGGAGGCTATGGAGGAGGAGGCACCCTAGTTGGTGCGGAGAGTACGCCGGCGGACAGCTGCTGTTTTGGCTCCCAGAGACGAGGACAGAGTAGTTATTGAGGATGTTGATATTGAGATTGGTGACATATATGTGGAGACTCTAGATGAGCAGAGTGCAGAGACAGGTTCCTCTACTGATAGTGGCAGCACTGGCAGTAGTACAGGTGAGAGCTCAGAGAGTGATGATGATTCCTGGGTTGTCAGGGGGAGAGGAGGTGAGGGATTGGGAGACAGGGTAGAGGAGGGGGAGATGGACGTGGCTATGGGAGGTATGGAGGATGATCCCTCAGAGTTGGAGCGCCTCACCCAGTAGGTATAGGACCTTCAGGCCAGGATTGCTTTATCTATTGCATGTGCCACTGCTTTGGAGGCTCGGGTTACAGCGACCGAGTCTAGAGAGCGTCAGGCTCGAGATGAGGTGCGTTCTTTTATTGATAATGTATAGGATGCCTCACACCGGGATGTTCTTGACATGTACTATAGATCTGGGCATGATCCTCAGAGAGAGATTGAATACTTGAGGCGTCATTATGAGGGTGTAGTTCCTATAGCACAAAGGGTGCCTAGTTATACAACATCCCAGAGATCGAGCAGAGCCCAACGATCCCAGAGTAGTGGTATTGGAGCTCCTAGTTCATCCTGGAGACCATCTTTTGATATGCCACCCCCTCGTCCACCTCCTAGGCGAGGGTGGGGATAGCTCATGTTGACCCGATTTACGTATCATGTACCATTTTTGTTGTGTTGTTATTGTATATACTCTGAGTAGTATCCATTTTTGTATCCCGACACACTGATATTTATTGATATATATGTCGATTACCTTCTTTTGTTCATACTTGCGACCGTTCATTGTACTTAGATAGTTTGATTTATATGAGATGCAGCTAGTGTTTTTGATATGATGTGTAATGGTTTACTTGCTATATGTATGATTCTACATGATTTGGTGGTTTAGATGATGAGATGTATATGCAATATGATTCTATTATGCAGACTCGTATATGGATGATTTACTTTTCCTATGATACTGACATGTATATGCAGAATGGTGGGAATGAAATGTATGTGATTTTATGATTTATCATGTATGCAACTACCATGTTTTTCTTTTCTTTTCTGATGTACTTAAATGGAATGAATGCAATCTATTATGCACAAAATTTCTGAGTAATGCATGTGTTAGTTAGAAAGAAGTTAGTTTGGATAGATGCGATCTGAGATTGGTCTAATAGAATGGAATGATAGAAAGGATGTTCTTTTTGCATTTTTTGATAGATATGATTGTATAGAAAGGACGAGTGTCCCAAGTCGCTGCCCTTGTTTCCAATATTTGTCATCATTGCATCTTTTTTTTTTTGTATTTTCTGATATTCCAAAGAGCGTCGAATGATCCAGATCACATACCACCTGGATATCACCACGACCTCTTGATAGCGGAAGGAGTAGAGAGATTGAATAGAAAGAGAACCTAGTGCACCCAAATATTGACCATCTGGGTTTAACTACGTTCCCTGTTTGAAAAGAAAGAGAGCCAAGAGAACCTAAATATTGACCATCTAGATACCGCTTGTCCTCCGAATTAATCTAAAATAAAGAAACCAAGATAGAACTCCTATGCACCTAGAGTCCATCTGGATAACACTGTGAGCTCTTGATTTTTGAAAGGGAAAGCCAAGCAAACAAGATAGAACTCCTACGCCCCTAGAGTCCATTTGGATAGCATCACGAGCTCTTGTTTACAACATAAAGGGAAAGACCATAGAAACCAAGTTAGAACTCCAAAGAAACTCAGAGTCCATCTGAGTAGTGATGCGAGCTCTTGATTCTATAAACCAAACAAGCAAAATAAAAGAGAAGGAATGTCCAATTCTTTCCCAGGGTTAAGCTTAGATCATGGAATTGCGTGGCTTCCAGATAAGTGATAGCGCCTACTGCATTTATCCTAAATCATCATGGCCCTAAAATCTAAGTGAACATTCAACAAAGAACAATCAAAGAAAATAAGTCATGATCTATCATAGCTACACTCCTCACATGGTGGATCCTGGAGTAGCGTAAGAACATAACTGCAAAATATAGACTGACATCTGACTGACTTGAGTGACCTAGTCAACATTTTGGATGGTTCCTTGATGCAGTTGGTATTGGAGTTGATGAAAACTATCAACCCACAACTCCCAAGAATCACCTGCATGCAAACCTGTCACAGAAAGAGAGAAGCAAAAAAGCTATGGAGGCCAAAAATCACAGATTGATGGAAGATGAAACATCTTGTGCAAATAATGGAGAAAAAACACTTAATGCAATAGAATCCTCAATTAATTAATAACCATCTAATTGAATAATTTACAAAGAGGGAATCCTTGTAAAAGGATACCGAAACCCTAAATGGGAAACCCTAAAGGGAAAATCTAGGTTGCATAATAATAATTAATAAAAGAATTAATTATTAAATGCCTAAAATTTAGCTTAAGTAAAAGAGAGATAATAAGTGACTTAATAATTAAATCAATATGA
>MU224222.1:940167-956872 GCA_018584345.1 Thuja plicata
TTAATAAAAGAATTAATTATTAAATGCCTAAAGTTTAGCTTAAGTAAAAGAGAGATAATAAGTGACTTAATAATTAAATCAATATGATTTAATTAATAAGTGGAATCACTTTATTACTCTAACAGTTGGATTCTCTTGATTGGCTCGACTCTTTGGATAGGCTTGATTGGCTTGATTGCATGAGTGTGTTTAGTTTCAGTAATAGATTACTCATATAAGACTGACATGTCTGGTTTGAGCGTACCCATCACTGTGTAAGATGATTGATGTGATTGATTGATTGATTGCTTTGATCATGTTGGCAGCTGATCAAGCTATGTCAGATGGGCCCAATGCTGGTTCGCAAAGCTCATGATTGTGACAATTGATTGATTGATTTGATCGTGTTGGTAGCTGATCAAACTGTGTCAGATGGGCCCAATGCTGGTTTGCAAAGCTCATGATTGTGACATTTGATAGATTGGCTTAGTCGCCAGTTTCTTGTTGATTGATATGATAGATTGATAAAGCTATGTCAGATGAGCCCAATGCTGATTCACAAAGCTCATGATTGTGACATTGATTGACTGGGCGTGATTTCCCTTTGCTCTCTTGATAACCGAGTTGGTTTCATTGCCTTGGATTTTGCAATTTTTTGAATGTTTTTTATGAAGTTTGATTTTCTCTTGATATTTTGATCTTTTTAGGATTTTTTGATGAATTTTCTGATTTTTTAGATTTTTTCAGGATATTTAGAATCGCCCCCTAGTCTGGTGGACCAGTACTGACCATGGTTAAGTTTTGGTGCTCAAAGGGGAATGTGCTTCTAGATACAGCTTTGGATAGTCAGTCTTACATTTGTAGTGTGCTCAAGCTTTTGTTCCTGGAGTTCATTGATGGTGAAGCTGGATTTGAACACTTGGCGCCTATTTGCCAGGTTTTCACCAAGGTACCTACTCAATAGTGCCTGTTTGCTAGGTTTTCACTGAGAGAGCAATTTTGTTTCTCTTTACTTTTTTACTTTTTTGATTTTTTTTGTTGTCGCCAAGGCGCTTGATTGCCAGGTTTTCACCAAGGTAACATTTTGTATTTTCTGATTTTTTTTTTGGTATTTTGTGGATATGTAGTTAGGTGCCTTAACCATAGAGTTCTTAAGGGTAGAACCTCTTGAGGTGTATACTGTTGATGTAGCCGGGGAGATGATCTCTTTCTGGTGTTGCCAGTATGAATGCCCCACTCTGAGTAGAGCTGACAATGACAAATGGGCCTAGCCAGTTAGGCTCAAATTTTTTAGGTTTGACTCGCTCTGCTTGGTTCTTTTGATTTTCCATGAGGACAAGGCCTCCTACCTCAAATGTTCGTGGCTTCACCTTCTTTTGATAGTTCCTTCTAAGGTGATTCTGATAGCCTTGTAAGTGGTCGAAGGCATGCTGTCTTCTTTCATCTAGTAACTCTAGTTCACTAAGCCTTGCTACTTTGTAGTCTTCATCTGTGATCAGGTTCTCCAATGATATCCTTAATGATGGGATTTCCACTTCGAGGGGTAATACCGCCTCTGATCCATAGACTAGGGAGAAAGGAGTGGCTCCTGTAGGTGTTCTCACACTAGTTTTGTATGCCCATAATGCGTGACTAAGCTGTAAATGCCAATCTCGCCCTGAATTGTTCACTATTTTCTTCAAGATTGTCTTGTTTGTAGCTTCGGCTTGACCATTCCCTTGAGGGTAATAAAATGAGGAGAACCCTTATTTGATATGGAACTATTCATATAGCTCTTCAACATCCTTGTTTTGGAAAGGTGTACCATGATCTGTCAGGATAGTTTGAGGGATCCCATATCGACAGATGATGTGGTTAAGTATGAACATTGCTATTTTCTTTCCAGTTATATAAGTGAGGGGAATTGCTTCTACCCACTTAGTGAAGTAATCTATTGCTACTATGATGTATTTGTGTCCATTTGCTGAAGAAGGTGTAATTTTGCCCACTAGGTCAAATCCACACATTGAAAATGGCAATGGTGATGTAATAGGATTTAGTTCCTGGGCTGGTGCATGGATGAGGTCTCCATGAATCTGACACTGTCTACACCTTTGAACATGCTTGTGTGTATCTGTCTCTATTGTGGGCCAATAGTATCCCATGTGGATGATCTTCTTAGCTAAGCCGTTGCCACCTCTGTGGGTTCCACAAATTCCTTCATGTACCTCGTACAAAGCTTTCTGGGATTCCATGGAAGTGAGACATCGTAGTAGCGTTCCATCTAGACTTTGTCTGTATAAATTAGTTGAGAGGATGGTATACCTAGAGGCTTGGCATATGAGGGACTTTCTCTGGTTCCTAGACAAGTTGGGAGGTAAGACACTGTTTTAAAGATAGTTATAGACATCTTGGTACCATGGGGATTCAGGACCAACAAGGACACATGTTGATTCTGTGATAGATGCTTGGTGTGATGGCACCAAGAGTTGCTCTACTAGAAACTGGAATTTTTTTTCGTTGCCTGGCATATCAATCAGTGATGCTATGGTAGGCATTGCATCTATAGCTTTGTTCTGTGCTCGTGGGACTTGCTCGAAGAAGATGTAATGGAACTTGGTGCGTAGTGTTTCCATCTGTGCTCTGTATGGTATGATCTTCTCATCTTTGGTCATATAATCATTGTTGACTTGACTAATGATCAACTGCGAGTCTCCATAGACATTTAGGTTCTTGATTCTCCATTGAATTGCTATCTTTAGACTGATGACCAATGCTTCATATTCTACTATGTTGTTAGTGCATGGGAAGTTAAGTCTGAAATACTTTGGAATTGTATCATGATCTGGAGTGATAAGCACTATCCCTGCCCCTGCACCATGGTTCATGCACGACCCATCAAAATAGAGTTGCCATACCTCGATCGCTGGTTGTAGTGTCATAATGGATTCATCAGGAAATTCAAAAATAATAGGCTGATGGTCCTGAATGGGTGCCTCTGCTAGTTGATCTGTGATCACTTGTCCTTTGATGGCCTTTCTATCTACATACTCAATGTCAAACTCACTCAAGATCATTACCCACTTTGCCAGTCGTCCAGTGAGTGCTGCCTTGCCTAGGAGGTACTTTAACAGATCAATATGGGCAATCAACTTTGTTTGGTGACTCAACATATAATGTCTTAGCTTCTGGGAAGCGAAAACAACTGCAAGGCATGACTTCTCAATTGGCGTATAGTTTAGCTCATATCCAACCAATGTTCTGCTTAGATAGTAGATGGCCCTCTCTTTACCTGTGTCAACATGTTGTGCCAAGAGTACACCTAATGCTTAATCCATCGCTGAGATATACAAAAGTAATGGTCTACCTTGGACTGGTGGCACCAATATAGGAGACTTGAGGAGGTAGTCCTTGAATGTTTGGAATGCTTGGTCACATTGCTCTGTCCATATGAATTTTATGTCTTTATGCAGTAGATGTTGGAATGGGTGGCACTTGTCTGCTAGCTGAGCTATGAAGCGCCTGATTGATTGGAGCCTTCCTTGTAACCCTCTTAGTTGTCTTAGGTTCGATGTTGGAGGCATGTCCAATATCACTTTGAATTTTGCTAGGTCCACTTCGATTCCTCTATGTGACACTATGAACCCTAGTAGCTTTCCTGCTGTGACACCGAATGCACATTTCTTTGGGTTTAGACGGACGTTGAATTCCTGCATTCTGTCAAAGATTGGTCCCAATACTCTTAGATGATCCTTGCAAACTATTGACTTGGCTAGTATGTCGTCCACATAATCTTCCATTGTTTTATGGATGAGATCATGAAATACAGTTGTCATAGCCCTTTGATATGTCACTCCGACATTCTTTAGACCAAACGACATGACATTCCAACAATATGTCCCCGAAGGACATGTGAAAGTTGTTTTGTGTTGGTCCTTTGGTGCGATCCTTATTTGATTATATATTGAAAAGCCATCCATGAGTGATAGCATTTGATGTCCAGCAGTTAGATCTACTATCATATCTATGTTGGGTAAAGGAAAGTCATCTTTGGGACAATCTATGTTGAGATCCCTGAAGTCTGTGCAAATTCGTATCTGACCACTGTGCTTTATAACTGGTACCAAGTTAGATATCCAGTCCGCGTATGGTATAGGCCTTATGAACTTAGCATCTAGGAGCTTTTTCAAATCTGCCTTGACTAGCAATGCAACATGGGGATGCATCTTTCTCAGCTTTTGCTTGACAGGTTTGGCATTCGGTAGCAACGGGAGATGGTGTAGTACTAGCTCTAGATCTAACCCTGGCATATCTGAGTAGGACCATGCGAAATTGATCATCCTTGCCTTGAAGAAACTGATGAACTGTTCTCTCTCCTCAGGGGTGAGTGATTTTGCCAAGTATATGTTCTTTGGGTTCTTGTCATCTCCCAAATTGACTTCCTCTATTTCTTCTGCTAGTAATGCTGATTTCTCCTCTGTCAAGGGGAGGAGTTTCTTCCATCTTTTAGCGCCTCTTTGAGGTTTTCGCTAGAAGATACGTCTTGTTTTATCTTTTTATCATTCTTTTGTTCTTTTTTCTTATGTGGACTGGAAAGAGGAGCATCCTCCCCAAAATATGCCGCTCTGTCAAGGTTAATGGAGAAGTCTGCCTTGTGGTCTCCTGATGGAATGACTTCCCTAAGTCCCATGAAATGAGCTATAGCCTCATCATTCTCGAAGACATCTAAATCAGGTGGTCCTTGTTGATCCCACTCTATGAGCTCTGGGTGTACAAGACAGATACTTTTATGGTTGTCTGACTCTGGTTGACTGAAAGGGACTACATAAATGGTTCTTACAAAATTGGACTGTGATGTGGACGCACCACTAGAGGTTTGATAAATGAAATGCTTGTCTATGCAGGGTTGTTCGGTAATGGTCAGTTGGTCAAATAAGTCTTCTAGGTTTATGATAGTGTCTGATCAAGGGGAATAATCTGGGATCAAAGGTTAAGAGTTGTGAAAGGATCTCCACTCATACTCGTGGGAGTCAGTCTCAATAGAACGCTCGTCAGATGTCTCACTTCCTTGGTTATCATCGATTGCTATGTGGAGGTATATTCGGGTTTGTGTGGTTCCCTCTTCGGTGGGCAACAACTGTGCTAATATGTTTCTTATTAAGACATGTTCTGTGTTGTGCCCCTGGTGCATCTCTGCTATTTGTTCCTGATTAAATTGAATGTCTTGGATTACAGGACGGGTTCTTTGTTGTCCATAGCCCAACCCTCTTGTGTTTCTCTGGGTTGGCGGGAGAGACAATTCCATTATGCCTTGTTGTCTTGCCCCTAGCCCGGTTGTACCATCGTACCCAAATCTTTGTAACATTGTGTAACCATTACCATAGTTTGATAGGGGTAGGGGTGGTTGGATTGTCTCTGGTGGGTCTTGGTATAACCAGGTACTGATGTCTTGTTCAAATGGCTTTTCTTCCGCTATGTCACTCCATCAGACAAAGGTTGTGGGCGGACATCTGAACAGAACAAGCTGCGAAGTTTCTGTTGTAATAACAGGTTGTGGCATGCCATAAGTTCTTGGGCTCTGAGGCATGTGCGTGATGGTAAAGGCCTCTTCATATTTGTATTCACCACAACCCTTGTTAGTAATGGATATCTTGTCGGCTTTCTGTGTGATATCCTGAAGATTTGAATCTGAAGAGGAGGGAACACTTGCGTCCTGGTTAATAAGTATCTTTCCTGTTGTCCATGTGTCATCCTTGGGATTCAAATCTGAAGAGGATGGGATGCTTGCATCCTGGTTTGATGGTACCTGGTTATCAGTGCTGATTTGGACAACATTATAGTATTGGTAAGGATTGGGGTCTCCCTCTATGATGATTTCCTCTCCCTGGTGTGGGAACTTGATGCATTGATGGTATGTCGAAGGTACGACTTGCATTTCATGTATCCAGGGTCTCCCTAGTAGCATGTTGTATCCCAACTCAAGGTCTAAGATTTGGAAGGGAGTATTTTTGACCACTGGACCAATACGGATAGGTAGAATTATAATACCTTTAGAGGACCTTTCCTCTTCATCATAAGCTCTGATATTTATCCTCCTTGTGACATCAATGCTTGATTCTGAATAGCCCAGTTGTTTGATTAACTTTAGAGTACATATGTTTAACCCAAATCCACCATCAATAAGGACCCTACGGATAGCGCTTTTGTGGACCTGGAAAAGTAAGTGCAAAGGATCATTATGCAGGGGTTTATGCGGCGACACATCACAGTCTGTGAATGTGGCATGTTTGTTAGCAGCTATATGGTTGACCATCGTTTGGAAGCTCTCAGGTGTTATGTCCCTTAGGATAGCTACATTCTGAAGGGATTGGTCAAGTGCCAATTTATGCTGTGGAGATATGCGCAATAGGTCAAACATGGAGATCTGGGCAGGTGTGCACTTTAGTTGGTTTACTATGCTTGTTTGTGGATCTGAGTTTGCTATAGGATTGGCCGATATAGTAGATGAGGATGGTACTCCTTACAAGATGACTTTGGCGCGACGCATAGTTACAACACATTTGTTACTTTGGTCTTTGATAGTGATCGTAACCACATGGCTATCTGAAGGATTAAGGCAATTAATAACATTATCACTGTTGGCATATGTATAGTTGACTTGTTTTGCTGGTCGACCAGACCTGAAAGCTTTTCCTTTGTTGTGATCACGAAAGGTATCGTTGAAAATAGTGTGATCAGTTGTGCCTTTGGTTTGGGTATTTGTCACATCGATGGTCCCTGTGTCAATCAGGTCTTGGATAGCATGTTTCAATCGGTAACAATTGGATGTTTTATGTCCTTTTACCCGATGG
The DNA here is from genome assembly GCA_018584345.1 of Thuja plicata. Taxonomy (NCBI): domain Eukaryota; kingdom Viridiplantae; phylum Streptophyta; class Pinopsida; order Cupressales; family Cupressaceae; genus Thuja; species Thuja plicata. The sequence goes on from MU224222.1 coordinate 946,977, forward strand.
AACTCGCATAAGTCCTTGTCATTATACCACCTTGGTTTATTTTCCTCCTGTTCAAAGTCCCTAATTTCTGGGAGAGTGATAGTGTTTGATTGTATCAACTTGCGTAAAGCTGATTCTATCGGTTCTCCCAATGGTGTGAAATCTCGTTGCTGGAATTGAAACCATGATCTGCGTTGATTCTGTTGCTGACTGTTTGACACATCGGCTGCTTGTACAGGAGGAGGTTGGTTTTGGGTGTATGCTTGTTGAGTGGGCCCTGTGGGTTTTTGGTTGGCCACAGGTGCGCCTTGCAGTGACACCTTGGGTTGTGCATAGTTGTCTATCTTCACATCAATGACACCATCGCTAGTGACATTTTTGTTTTTGTTCCACCACTTAGCTTTGTTTGTTGCATTCTTATTTGTATTTGTTTGTGTGGGATCTGCAAGGATTCCTCTTTTGACTAAGTTCTGCTCACAATGAACTCCTCTTTCGATGATTTGTGCAAATTTCAGAGCTAAATGTAACTCTGTTGTGAACGACACGTCTGGAATTAGATTGTCAACAAACATGACTATCAAGTCTTGTTAGGGCACATCATATGTTATGCAGTTTTCTGTATTCCTCCATCTATGTAGGAATTTCACAAAAGACTCTCCATCCTTCTGTTTGATATCACAAAGGTCCTTGATGCTAACCTTGCGCTCGATGTTATGATGGAAGTGAGCTATGAACTTTTTAGCCAGTTCACTCCAAGACTGAATGACATGAGGTAAATGTGAGAACCATTCCATTGCTGGTCCGACCAAGCTTTGTGGGAAAAGACACATTAGATATGTCTCATCATGGGCGACCTCGACGCAACTAGCAAAAAACTCTCAGATATGTTCAATAGGGTTGGTACTGCCCCTATATTTGTCAAATTTTGGTATCGAGAAGTGATTTGGGAACGAAGACATGTGGAGAGAATGGTCAAAGGGGTATGGGTATAAATCCTCTATGGTGTAGGATTTAGTTTGCCCCTGATTTTGCATATACATCATTTGGGGTTTGAAGGGTTTGAAGGGTTTGCATTTGTTGCATTAACATGTTTGTTTGATGTTGAGGTTGGTGTGTGAGGATGTTCCTCTACGCTGTAGTGGGTATGAGGCTGCGCCTCTGTGTTGCTTGAATAGGAACATAGGATTTCATCCTAGGGACTTGATATTGATTCCCCACCGAGTGATTTGTAAATGGGGGCACATGAGTAGCCCATGGTGGGTTTTGATGCGTTTGTTGTTGTGTTTGAAACTGGGGTTGATACTGTTGCTACTGAGGTTGGGGTTGAAATTGGGGTTGTTGTTGCTGGGGTTGGAATTGAGGCAACTGAAGCTAGGGTTGCTGTTGCGGGGGTTGGAGTTGAGGAAACTAAAGCTGGGGTTGATGTTGCGGGGGTTGGAATTGAGGCAACTAAAGCTAGGGTTGCTATTGCGGGGGTTGGAACCGAGGCAACTGAAGTTGGGGTAGCTGTTGCGAGGGTGGGATTGATGTTAGAATGGGAAAATATGTAGCCTTGGGTGGGCATTGATTGTGAGTCATTCCTACAGAGATGGATCCCTGTGGACATGAGGTGTTGATCCCAAGACTAGTGTGAATTGACTGCAGTAGCGACATAGTTTCAAAACAGTTGGTGTTTGGTGGGATGGAAGGCATAGCATGAGAGCTTGATTGTCCTGGCCATGAGATGAAAGGTGGAGGCATACTAGTGACCATGGGTGCACTTAGTTGCGAGCCTGTCATGCTTTGAGTGGAAGATGTGCTGGCCTGGGTCGGGTCTTTGGTTTGACTGGGTATAGTCTTTGTTGATGTGGGTAAAACCAATGGTGGAAAGATTTGAGACACAACAAGTAGTATCTAAGGAGGCTGAGTAGTGTTTTGACTTACGAGAGGGTTTTCGGGCCATATAGTCGATACACTGAATTCAGCGGGGAGTTTGACTCCCTTCTTTATTAGCATGGCTAAGTAACGTTCAGGGTTCCTCTATACAACAACGTCAACTACTTTCATGGAGTAAGAATCTTTCTCCACATCTTCAAGCTTTGCTTCTGTGATATCTTGGAAAAAGGCTGCCCCACGGGGTTGTTCAATGAATAGAGCAGAACTGGTATTCATGAAAGGATCGTTCTCTTGCTCTATTTCCCAAGCGGGGAATATGTTGATATATGACTCATCAGGTTGAGTTCTAGCCTTAGACCTTGTGTAAGGTCCTCCATGAGGTGTTTGAGACATAGTGTGGCCAGGTTTTGTAACTAAAACAAGTGATATAAAGCAAACAAGGAAGAAGATCCTTTCTGAGGAAGTCTGAGTTATGTTTTGGACAAGGGTAATTCTAAGGATAGATTTTGATATAAATTGATCTCAAAGTGGTGATGTTAAAAAGATAAGATTTGCCGACATTTTCCTTGGACAAAGTCACTTTGATAAAGATGATGTTTGATATGATGAGATCAAGGTATTTCGAGTCTGAGCTTTCGAACTAACAATATTTTTGACAATAATCTTGCTTTACAGAGAAGGGATAATATTTAATGTTTAGAGATTCACACAATGTTCTTCATGTTTTCCTGGGATAGGCACTAGTTTTGGACACCAAATGAAGAATTCTTTCAAGGTTTTAGGTCAAAATAGGAATAATGTATCTTTGGTCAATTGCGGTATAACTTCACCGATTGCAGTAAAGTAAACGGTTGATTACGGTAGTTTATCACTGATTGCGGTAATAAACACGATGATTGTGGCAATAAAGAAGTTAATTGCGGCAAACTTCCTTCAATTGTGGCACAATGCGGGCAATTGCGGTAAATGAGGAACAGTCTAAAAAAGACTAGAGGATAAGTATCACTGCTTGATAATTTTGGATTTTTTTTTTGGAACAATGCTTCTGATTCGCAAGATAGTTGACGTTTGAAAACCCTATACTTTAACACGTTTGACTCATTTTGACAGTTTGGATGTTTTGTTTTGCGTTTTCAAAAACTGATCAAAGGAACAAGCACGACAGACACTGTGTTTTTGAAGAATGAAGACTGAAAATGTGTATGTTCTACAACTTTTTCAAGTTGCAAGGTTATCACGAGGTCTCAACAATGAACAGTCAGATTAATCTAGGTCAATGGCTTCAGAATACAATGTTATAGGCCCAATGCTTGAATGTCCATTAGCTCACACAACAATTACCATGCTACTAGGACACGAAGGTCCACGACATAGGTGCCCGTGTTTTTGTTGTTTCTAAGTATTATTTTCGTGAAGATCTCTTTCACTATACAAATACCGTGGGACACATATGTTGGGAATCTTGGGGGGAAATTTTGCAACCCCTTGCACTATAATAAGGTGCCTGTTCGGAGGTAAAACGGGTTGGCCTCTAATTAATCAAGGTTGTAGTAAGGGTCCATGGTGTCTCTCCAATCGGTTTTTACGTGCGTGACTCACTTAAGAGCCTAGTTGATCACGCTGGCTCCTTAGGGATATTCACCCGATCCAGACTATCACCAACATGCCTCGCCCGAGCTTGGCTAGATAAGACAGAACTTTGGTTTGCGCCTTGTTTATATACTGATCAGAAGGATTATCGGTTTAAGGTCATTCTCCGAGGAAGAAGCGCATTCTTTGGACATGCCTTTCTAAAAAGTATAAAGGTTTGTAATCTAACAGTTTGTGCAAGTGCACCCAAAACTCAAGACACAAGGTAAATCGATTAAGCTCCAAAGTTTGAAATGTGAACTAAGCTACACCACCATACAAGCACCAATGTTCAATTTTAAGCCCAAAAAGTAGGTGTTGATTGCTTGTTCAATTTTAATGCACCAATTTGAGAGATTTTTTTTGTCTTTGTTCAATTTTAGTCCCCACGTCAATTTTAAGCCCAAATCCGAAATGTGAGAAATGATATGTTTAGCAAGCATTGTTCTTTTAAAACCCAAATCGACAACTGAATTCCTTTTAGTTTTCTTTGTTTAGACAGGTTAGTATCAAAAAGGATTCTTGCAAAATGAGAGTATATGTAACTTTGAAACAATGAATGATTGATACTCACAATAACTTACCCTTTTCTGTTCTCGGTGATTTGCCCGGTCCTGCACAGAAAACCAGAAAATGTCAGTTTATAAATAAATGGACAAAAGATTTGGATTTGATATGCAATATTTCTTGCGATTATGACAAAGTACTGGCAATTGCGGCAAAACCCTGGCAACTATAGAGAAGCACTGTTAATTGCGGCACGGATCAGACAATTGTGACAAAATAATGACGATTGCGGCACGAATCGGGCAATTGCGGCAAAGATTTAGAAGAAAGAAGACATAAGATGATAGAATAATAATGCGAAAGCCTGCAATCAATTGTGGTATTAAACCAGTTGATTGCGGCACAGTTTCATTGATTGTGACAAAATACCAGCAATTGCGAAATAACACAGATATAAAAAAAAAGATAGATTTTTAGATTTGCGACCGTACGACTGTGGTTGATCAATCCAGTTTGTCGTCTGCAAGAGATATTTGGGCTGTTTGATTCACGTCAGGTTCACCAAAATGTACGCCTCCTTTTTGTGATCCGTGGTTCACAAGCTTTCCAAAGGCAAGGGTTAGTAGCAAAGGTTTCACAAATGATATAAATCAAGTACACAATAACTACTAAAATGAATAACTTGAAACGTAAGCAATAAAATGTACAAGCAAGAGAAAGGAAAATAAATAAATGCAAACCCCACGATGCTTGAAGCTTCTATTGTTTCTCTCTACTCCTTCCGAAACACTGTTCTTGACGCTCAGTATTGGCGGGGCAGCGTTTATGAATTGAGAAGCGTCGAGAATTCGCTAATTGAAATGAGTGTGTGATCGCAAGATGGCTTGAATGCTAGAACCAAACTTACATAGTAATGGCGCATGAGAGCTTGAAATCCAGGATCCTTCAAATGGTTATGAAAGGTTTATTATATAGGAATTGGGGATGAAATGAACGGTTGAGATCAATCCCAGAGATAGGGAGATGAACAGTTGAGATCAAAGGGATCTGGAGAAGCCATCAACAAATTCCACCTCTTCATTTGGTAAAGAGGAGATAGAGTTTGGTTGATTGAAGAGCTAATGGTGAGTTACCTTTTTGAACTGAAGAGGTGGGTGAAGTTACCCATGTGGACTGGAGAAATGGGTGGAGTAACCCATGTGATCTGATTGGAGTTATCTCTTTGAAGATAAATGAATATTTAATTCATTTATTTAATTATTGTTTTCAACATGTGAGATAATTGAATTCTTTTTTAATTTAGAATTGCTTTTATTGAATGAAATTAAATTAAATTAAATTAATTAAAATTAATTTAATTGGAAGAATTTAATTAAAACTATAGGAAATTGAATTTAGTTTAATTTTTAATGGTAATTATTCAATTAAGGTTAATTAATTAAATAAAAATTAATTATTTAATTAATTTTGGGAATTTGATTAGATGATTTGGGGAATGAATTTAGAGGAAAATAGATGATTAATTAATGATTAAAAAACCATTAATTAAAAGATAAAAATTAGTGTTTTTAATATAAAGTCGCAAGCCTATCCATTTTCGGGTGTCTACACCACCAAACTTACTTTAATCCTTAATCACATAAAGATGTAAACATGAAAGAGTAGATAAACCATCATACACAAGGAACACCATATTTATGTAGAAACCTTGTTAAGGGAAAAACTACAAAGAAAATTAATTCTCAAATATATGAACCCCTATTAGGGTGACACTACTTAAGGTGATTTTTACAAAGAAAGACTCGCTGCCTGAAGAAAGAAGGCTTATTGCCTGGATGAAGAAGGATAAAAGAGAATAGATCCACCATTGATGCACAACCATAAATTAACCAAAATATTTGTAGATACCTTTTGCTCACTGCTTCTGGTAGCTAATACATGAAAGTTCATACTGCTCTGTACCACACTTCACACTATCTCATACATGCAAGGAGACATATCTTCTTTCATACATCCTCATCGCATAAACACACACTTGCACAACATTTGCACAAGTATACACATATGCCACCCTCTTTCATCAACAATTCATCCTTTATTTATACCATTCTTGCATTTGCAAAGTCTTCCACTATCAGCTAGGTAAGTAATCAAACACAATTTTGACTTCGACTGACACTAAACACTCTCGCAATGGAAAGGAATGAGAAGTGGACCACAATAGGTCTTATTAAGGGCAAAAAATAATGCCATACATGTCACATTCCATTTTGCATTCACTGAAAAAATTAATGAAGTGTAAGCACTTGAGGTTGCCCAAACCTAGAGTAAGAACACCATCAAACTTTGAAATTGTGTGTCTAAAACTTAAAATCTTGTGCCAATTGAAATGAATGAAGATAATGACATTAAAATCTTAGTTCTAAAACCACACCATAAGAAACCATTATGTGAAGAAATGTAGAGCATGCATTTCACATAGGAAACACTATCAGCCACAGTCATACCCAGACAAATACCAATTCCACTATACCACGGTTCGAAGCACAAAAAACTGGATCCAACATCTTCAAATACTGTCCCACAATATACTAAAGCCTCATTATTAGATTTGCGACATGAAGAATATTTAGAGTAATATTTTTAATGCCTCTGCATAGAAAATAGTAACAACAACATGTAGAGACATGTTGATATCAGTGACAACTATACTGACTCATCCACTCAACCAACAACTCATTCTGTTGAATCTTGCAACAATCTCCCCCTTTATCATTAATGACAACACATCAATGACACAAGTTCACTTGTCCCCAAAAACACTTTCCTATTTCAAACATGACACAAGCTTACTATCCCCCTTTGACATCAATGACTAAGGCAAAAAATTACTTACTCATTCTGCTTAGCTCCCCTTGAGATATACATATCACCTCACAATTGTACTTAGCTCCCCTAAGAGGCATTCAATATCATATAATATGACAAATTAAATAATCTAATAACATTACGATTATAGGTATAAATTTTTCATAGTTCATGAAGTTAGTAGAGAATACTTTTATAGTCATTTGTATGTTTTACATGACGTTTTGGGTTGTAATGAGTGAACCACAAGATCAAAATTCTCCTATAATAGACATCAACTATTATTATATTTTTTTTTTGTAGTTTATGAAATTAGTAAAGAGTTCTCTCAGATTCCATTTCATATTTCTAAACAATGTTTTGGATCACAATGAGTGAACCGGAAAATCAACTCTCCTATAATAGACAACAAATCTCACTACAAAGTTTTTCATAGTTAATGAAATTAGCAAAAAGTACTTTTATATTCAATCACATATGTTGCCATGATGTTTTGGATCATAATGAGAACCCTAAGATCAAAACTCTCCTTTACTAGACAACAACTTCCACTATATTTTTTTTTGATGATAGTAGTAGAGGGCACTTTTAGATTACATTGTATATTTTTACATGATGTTTTGGATCATAATGAATAACCGATAAGATCAAAACTCTCATATTATAGACAATTATCACTATATAATTTTTGGTAGTTCATGAAATTAGTAAAGAGCACTTTTATCCGTAAAATCAAATCACTAAATGTAATGAGAAACATATATACACTATTAAATTTGAAAACTAGTTTCTATACTATTCTCCACACAAAAGAATACTACTTTAACAAGGACGCATAACGTCTAGTTCCTGCCTAAGTCCTAAAGATTAAGCCTTAAGATATTTGGCATAGAGTTAAAATAATATAAATAAATTTCAATATCTTATATAATTACCACTATATAGAATTTTCTTTGAAACTAAATGTAATATAAGTCATTAAAGTAAATATAATCATTAATATGTATAACTAAATATAATCATTAATTATAGTTGAACATTAAATATTAAATATTAAATTAAGATTTATATTACATATGCATTGTTATGAATATAATAATTTATTCTATTAGTATAATATATAATAAAAATATTAATATTCAAAAATTACCTCTAAGCTTATGAATATTTTAGAAATTATTGATCGATTTCGCTGCGATGATAGGCTCTGCGAATCCTGCAATCTCCACCATCTCCAATTCTGTTTTTGACGCTGGAGGAAAACTTGGCGGTAGCAACCAAATTGGTGGTGGGATCTCCAACTCCAACATGGCAAGCATTTATGGCAGCAAAGATGGCTTCTCTGACAACGACATTACTCCTACGCCAGGTGTGTTTGCTCCTTACTCCCCTGCATCTAATTGCATTAATATCATTAACGCCCCTGCAGATGCCATACCCACTCCTCCTCTCTCGGCTTTGCCGAGGGAAGATATTATCACTGACAAACTTAAAACCTCTGTGCATTCCTCTCATCCTCCCGCCCGCCCTAGGTCATTTTCGGAAGTCGTAGCTACTGCAGGGATAACAATTCACTCGGAAGCTAGGTTTACTGTTAACGATGGAACCCATCTCGCCGGTAAGAACCCTGGAAGCTCCGAGACTTTCTCTGTTTCTCCAAATTCTGAGATGCTTGCTGAAATTGTTGAGGAAAAAACTAGGTTAAAAAGCTCGGCAATTTTTTTTTCAGCAGTGGAAATTGATAAGGTTCCTCCTAGGAAATTTCTTGATGATTGGTTTCACAATTACTGGAATCTTAAATTAGGTTTGCATATTTCGTTCTGTAGGCAGATTCAAAAAGGTTTATTTGTTATTTTTTTTGTTAACCATGAGGCTCAAGTGGAGGTCTTAAAAAAATAGTATTGGGCTGTTGGCTCGACATCCTTTAGGGCTATAGCTTGGTCCCCAGAGGCAAATTATGAAGAAGTCCTCGCTCTATCGGCCCCTCGCTGGATTTTGATCAAACACATTCCCCGGTTTCTATGGCGGTTTATTCCTCAACTTTTGCAACCTCTGGGAAAGGTCATTCGAATGGATGACACTGTTCGGTTTGTTCCACATATGGACGCCCGTGTCCTAATATCTCTAAACCCTGGTCTGGAAATCCGGCCAATCTCAACATTAACATCGAAAACACTGAATTCTACTGCCCTATTGAGGTTCTTGGTGGGCTCAACGCTTGTTTTCTGTGTCGCAAAGAAGGTCATCAACGAAAGGATTGCCCTATCATTCAGAAAAAAACACCATCTAAAAAACCAGAACCTTCAATGGTGGCTGAAACAGTAAATCAGACGGTTAGTTTGAACATGGCTAACATCTCACATACTACCCCCAACCCTAACAATTCCACCCCTGATATGTCTCAATCCAAACCAACTGACTGTATTGAAGCCCTACCCGCGGATGGTTTTCAAAATGTGACTAAAATCTCCAACAAGAGAAGAAGGAAATCTAATAAAAATCTCGCATCCATCCAAAGCCACTCCACCCCTGCAACGGCTAACATGTTTTCCCCCATCGAAATTGCTTCTCCGCTTTCTCAACCTTCTGCAGATCTCACTCTCTCAGAACCGTCCGCTCTCAACACCTCTAGTAGAACCCTTAAAGAAATCAGCGATGAATATAGTATTGCAGTAATTCTTGCTTTGCAAAACATAACTAGGGAAGGATGCCCTAACTCGGCTAAATCAATGGAATTTGACATTACCTCTGATTGTGAGGAAGATTTTAAAACAGGGCTCCCTTTGTCTAAACGAAGAGGGAGACCCCCAGGTTCCAAAAACAAAAGTTCTAATAAAAATGATGAAGAAATCTCTTCTATTATGGTGAACCCGAATATGGATTCATCTGAACTGCGCATCTCTCCCCATAGTGTTTCCTCATGAACTGTATCTCCTGGAATGTGAGGGGACTCGAGTCTCCCGATAGGAAATATGTCATTAAGAACTTCCTTCAATCTTGTCATAAATTAGACTTCCTTATGTTGCAAGAAGTCAAGG
>MU224222.1:960310-974920 GCA_018584345.1 Thuja plicata
GGCAGATCTGGAAATGCAGGAATGAAGAGAAATTCCAAGACACTCCCAGGGTTCTTACTGAGTTTTCTCTTAAACTCACATTTTTAAAAATTTCCTTGCAGGTGCACACCACTATGATGATGGATCAGAAGAAGCTTCGGAGATTTCTACAGGATGGACATGCCACCTTTTTTGTTTTCGAGCTTAAAAATGGTCATGAATGGAGGAAGAACCTGGATAACCTTCAAGTGTTTGAAAAGACTTTGGACAAATAGAGCAAAGAAATCAAGAGAAACAAGAACTCCAAGAAAGGCATCTTAGCCATGCTGGCTGAGATTCAGAACAAAAAAAAGTTGCTTGGATGGAAGGAGAGCAGGGCTGGACCACCTGGGTTGATGTCACTGATGGCCACCTCCATTAGAGGAATATTGTGTCCCTTTTTTGCATACTATTATTAACACTGGAAACTCCTTTTGTTTTGCTCTTCTGAGCTGTTTTTCCGTTGGGGTTCTGTCCCCTTTTTGATACTCTGGGATTCTTCACTGTAAGGTCTTTTTGAACACTTTATTATCAATACAAAAAACAAAATATTAATATTATATTATTAAGTTAATATTAATATATAATATAATTAATTAGTTACAAATATAATATTATAAACAATAGTAGCAAAATTCAATAATAGAAAATTCAAAATATATTAGAACTATATAAATGTAAAAAGTTGTTAAAAAATAAAGTGTTATCATTGGACAATTGAAATGAAAATATCTCTCTACAAAAAGAGAGATAAATAATTTCTATTACAATATAAAAAAGTCAAAATATATTAAAACTATATCAATAAAAAAGTCGTTGAAAAATACAATGTTCTAATTGGACAATTAATAAAACATTGAATGCTATAATATCCTACTGACTGCTAAAAATATAAATCTACGTAATATACAATGTTTTCACCAATTTTTTTCGTTTTTAGAACATTATAGAAATTGATTATGAAAATCAAACCAATAAAAATGACAAATTTTTTTTGATTTTCATATCTACATTTTATAATTTAATACTCTAACAACCTAATACACTTCATCGATCTAACCAGTCGTACAGAGGAATCCATGGTAAAACTCCAGCGCAGCAATTGACAGATTATCTGATGTCACCTGTCAAATCACAACCACACATCATTCAATCATAGCCATTTCTTGTTCATCTTCAATGTATATAAACCCTATTCACAGCATATTCTACTCAGAAAAGAGAGAAAACAGAGCAGAAGGATTAAAATAACAAATTTGCAGCAATGGGAGTAGGGACGGCCGAAAATAGTGAGGCACTGAAGTTCGAAGAGAGCTTTATTCAGAGCGAAGAGCATCGCCCGAAGCGTTCCTCCGCTTCTCCTCCTGATAATCTGCAAATTCCAGTGATAGATCTGGAAAATAGCTCAACAGAGGAGGTGGAAAAGGCTTGCAGAGATTGGGGATTTTTTCACCTGATCAATCATGGCTTTCCAGAGCATCTTCTCCGCCGCCTGGAGTCCACAGCAGAAAGTTTCTTTTCTTTGCCTCTGGAGGAAAAGAGAAAAGTGGCCAGGGATGCTGATAACTCCTTGGGATACTTCAATACAGAACTTACGAAAAATGTGAGGGATTGGAAAGAGGTTTTTGATTTTATGGGGCGGGAAGAAACCCTATTGCCCGTGTCTGTTGAGCCGCATGATTTCGCTACATATGCCGTCATAAACCAGTGGCCGAACGGCCTTCCGGATTTCAGGTAGCCCTTTGTTCTCTGCTTCTTTCTGGAGTGCGATTTTTCTTTGAATACTGATAAATTTCAAGTTTTTAGGGTTTCTAACTGTTATTTTGGTTTTTAATGTTTTCATGGAGGAGTTTTAAGACTGATTATGGGTGAATGTGTTTGGTTTAGAATCAGGAGGAATTATTAGATAATAAGTACAGGTATATAATTTTGAGTTGTGTGTGTTAAAAAAATATTAATATTAAGGCTTTATTTCAAAAGTTTTGAGTCAAATTTATTGGTTCATGAAAATTGAGATACTATCCATCTTTTAAGAATGAATGGTTGAATTAAAGTATCTGAAATATAGAACAATGAATTTGATTCAAAACATTTGAATTCTAATTTTAATATTATAAAGAATTATTTGAATTTTGTTTTTTATTGTAATTTTAAATTAAAAGTTAATTAAATGTTAAAAAATATATTTTATATTTAAGAACATTGTTTTAATAAAGTATTTGGTTTATTAAAGAGATTATTTTGATTGGTAAAAAATAATATTAGAGGATAAAGTTTTAGATGGTCCAAATAACTATATATCATTTAAATCTATTTTTAAAATAGTATAATTAAGAAAATGTTTAGATATATATCTAAATTTTTAATTTATACATAAATTATAAATGTGGATGTATGATAGCTTTTGGTTTTCATGGTATATATTTTTCAATTAATATTTAAGATCATATTTAGCAATCTATCATCAAGAAGAAGCAAGAAGAAGAGAGTGATGGACTGGAATCATCAAGAAGAAGCAAGAAGAAGAGAGTGATGGACTTGATTGGAGAAAGAGTCTTAAAGCTATTACATCACCTCTCCCTTTTCTTCTCTTTAAGGCTCTTTCTCCACTCTATTCCATCACTCTCTTCTTTGCCATGATTGAAAAATATCCATAGTTAGAACTTTAAGGCTCTTTCTCCACTTTATTCCATCACTCTCTTCTTTGCCATGATTGAAAAATATCCATAGTTAGAACTTTAAGGCTCTTTCTCCACTTTATTCCATCACTCTCTTCTTTGTCATGATTGAAAAATATCCATAGTTAGAACGAAAAATTATTGTGTATCTATTTCATGGATTGTGGAAAACTTATGCCAATTATAGCTTCAAATGTGTTATTTTAATTTAATCCTTGTTTTAAGTTTTTGATTTGTTGAACTTGGGTTTTTAGCTTGGTACAAAGAGACCACTTGTGAGAGGAATCTCTTCCTAGTAGCTTTATTGCAGAGACTATTATTCAAGGCCTTAGTCTCCAAGGTATTTTCACCTTGTTCTAACCAGTGAGCTCAATGGTCAAATGAAGGCCATCTTGTAAGCATGATTAATGGTCAAATGATACAAGATTAATGGTCAAATGAAGGCCATCTTGTAAGCATGTTAATCAATTAGAAACACATGACTTGCCAGTTTAACAAGTGATCTTTCACAGCAATTTTGTGACATAACCTTTACAATGTGCCCTTATTACCTTCCTTGTTACAAGTTAGATAGAATTAGTAATGTCACTTAATAATTTATTTAGTTTGTATATATATAAAATTGTTATTTAATTCAAATAAAATATTAAATTTGACATTGTGCCCTTATTACCTTCCTTGTTATAAGTTAGATACAATTAGTATTGTCACGTAATAGTTAATTTAGTGTGTATATATATAAAATTGTTATTTAATTCAAATAAAATATTAAATTTGACATGATTAAAATAAATATTTAGAAAATGTTTATATATTTTAAGATTTTTTTTTCAATATATTGTTAGGTATATAAGTCGCGATTTCAAATTTTTGACTTGCATTTTATTAGTATATGTGTCAATTAATTTGGTGGTATGGATAGCAATGCTTTTTGGTATTCCCAGTTGTAAGCTTGGCTAGCCTCAAAAGCCAACGACACTTGAAAATTCTGAGGCAAAAAAGATTACTTCCTTTCTCTAGACTTCTCGCTTTTCTCTTTTTGATCGAGCAAACCATTGCAGAGTGTCCAGCTTCGTGACACTTTTGGAAAACAACATAGTAGTCTTCAAACACAATTTGTTGCGCACAACACCATATTCAGAGACAAAGTGTCCAAAGATGGAAGAATTTTGTCTACAACAGTGTTCACGCAGCATCTGGTTTACAACAGTCATTTCCTGAATTTGGTGACCGCAGCAATAGTTATAAGTTGTGTTCAAAAAAATTAGCGATGCCATTCAAAATCTTATTTTAAATGGTAATCCCCAAGCCTAACCCAAAAGATGATCCTGTTAATGTATTCCTTCTTGAGATCAAACCCTGTTTTCTTTTTTCTTAGAAAGAGTCCTGGATTCCCCGAAAAACCAAAAACCATCCAAAAGGGTTTCAAATGCAATCCTCATGATTCACAAAGCATATCAAGAAGAAACCATAGGCCAAAGCTGAGATCTCAACCTGATCACGCGGCTTCTTTTTTTTTACAGCCCGTCGTTTAACCAAATCAAGGTTCAGCCTAGAGGCAAGAAAGTTCCCAAATGAAAAAAAAATTCACCAGTCGAAGGGGAGCTTTCAACAACTGAGTCAAGAACCCTAAAATGGAGGCTTTGTCATCCACAACCGGTTCCAACAAGAAAGGCAATGCAGGATTCTGACAGGACTTAACTCTGATAATCTCTGCCCAAGATTTCTGGCTATCTTACAGGAACAAGGTGGCACATCGGTGGACTCCATAACACACCCATTAGCAGAAGGTGATGCAGATTCCCCACAGTCGAAAGCTATTCTAGCCACCAATCATGACTCTCTAGCAAAGCATCCTTTGGACTAAACAGAGGGCGACGGAAAATTCCACCTATCTTCAGCAATTGCACACAGGGGACAGGTTCTGGAAGGATCATTGTGAAAACCCTGAAAGCCTACTGATGCGATACTTACATTGCTTGCTGACTTGCCTGAGGGGAGGAGAAAACCATGCTACAATCCCCACCTTACATCTGCCTCCATGTTCTCAGCAGCAGAAACCTTAGCTAACCTTTAGCTTTGAGGGCTTCAGCCTAGGGAAGTCCGTAGATGTCTGAAACCATCCCAACAAAGCACTACACCTCTTCATTCTTTTCTTAGGGCAAGCTGAAAATCGTGATTTGCCAAAAACCTATTCATGTATTTTCATCTAATTGTCTTCCTTTTACTCCTTTGTTTCTGAATTTTATTATATAAGATTTTGTTTCTGAACTTTATTATATTAGATTTTGTTTGAATCAATGTTCTAGATCACACCCCATGATCCATCGTCGAATGAGAGATCTGTAAGGAAAAACTGGAAATGTTTATGCAAATAAAATCCTGTTTTTCCCTATCAAAGCTCGGAATGTTTTTCCCTAGTAAACTCTATTTGAGCTAATCTTTGCCTAATCTTCAACCATATTTGGTTAGTACCTTTCTTAACATTGTTAGTAGTCTAGTTCATTTTTAGCCCTGTACAATAGTAGCTTCATAATAATTTATGTTTCTTGGGAAATTGTTGCAGAGAAGCTTGCCTGGCCTACACAGAGGCTGCAAGGGAGTTGTCATTTAGATTGCTAGAACTAATAGCACAGAGCCTTGGCCTACCCAGCAATCGACTGAATGAATATTTCAAAGACGATATAAGCCTTGGGCGACTGAATTGGTACCCGGCCTGCCCAGCCCCTGAGCTAGCCCTGGGTGTGGGTAGGCACAAGGATCCTGGTGGCCTCACCCTTCTTTACCAAGACCAGGTGGGTGGACTCGAGGTGAAGCGCAAGGACAATGGTCAATGGATACCTGCTCAGCCCCTGCCTGACTCCTTTGTTGTCAATGTTGGAGACTGCATACAGGTATTTGTTTTTCTGACTCCTTTGTTGTCAATTTTGGAGACTGCATACAGGTATTTGTTTTTTATGTTGCCTAAACTATTCAGGGTTTCTAATTTGTTAATTCTGGATTTGATTGTGTGAGAGCTTTGGTATCAATGTTTCAGAGCACACTCTATGATCTATCATCAGGATGAAAGAGTGTATAAGGAGAAGGAGAAATGGTAAGTTGCAGACCAACACCATTTTTCTTTCTTGTGCACTCTTTCATCCTGATTGTTTGGATCATCAGAATGAAAGAGTGCATAAGGAGGAGGCAGACCAAGACCAGTTCTCCTTTTCCTTATGTACTCTTTCATCCCGATCGTATGGAATTTATGGATCATCAGGATGAAAGAGTGCGTAAGGATAAGGAGAAATGGAAAGTTGTGGACCAAGACCATTTCTCCTTCTTTTTATGCACTCTTTCATTCTGATCATATGGATCACAGAGTGTGATCCAAAACGTTTTTTACAAAAATTCTAACACAATTGAGTTCAGAAATAGCAAATCATCATAAATAGATTGTAGAAATCTAATGTCTTTAATTAATACTGTGATTTGAATCCAGTAATCCACTGGTGTAAATGCTGCCTGGTGCATTATATTATGACCAATTATTATTTATGTCAAGATTTGAACAGTTACAATGTACTGATTCTTTGAGCTCTTCCATTGTACCATAGCCCTTTGCCTAGCTGTAATATAAGGCATAGGCCTGCTTACAGGAAATTGTTGCCTGTAATTTCAATTCTGGATTGATTCCTTGAATGCCATGGCAGGTGTGGAGCAATGACAGGTATGAAAGTGTAGAGCACAGAGCGGTGGTGAATGATAGCCGAAGACGCCTCTCCATTCCATTTTTCTTTAATCCTTCACACTATGCGAACGTCAAACCTTTGGAGGAGATGGTGAGTGAAGAGAATCCTCCCAAGTTCAGGGAATACAATTGGGGAAAGTTTTATAAGCGAAAGAAGGATAGCAATTTTCAAAATTTGGGAGTTGAGAATATACAAATCCACAACTTTAGAATCTGACAGTTATCAGAATTTTAAAGAATAAATTCTATTAGATGCATAAATAAGTTGCTCCTAAAACAAATTCTCTTAGAAGCATAAATTGTAAACGTTGTAAATTAAATATGGTAAAATAGAATCTACAATGTCCGTCTTCTTATTGTATTTCTACAATGTCTTTATGGAATACTATAGGTATTAATGCATCTAAAACAAATTTTCTTAGAAGAATAAATTGTAAACATGATAAAATATAATCTACAATACCTGCCTTCTATGAAATATTTTATATATATATACATTCAGAAGGGTTGTACTTCTATAATGTGTTTTATAGAATATCATAAATATACAATTTTATTTAGCGTATAGAAAGATTTATATGTATAAATTTTTTTAATTTTAAATTTACACCCATGATGTATAAAAAGACTATCTTTCTACAATGTCTTCCTTCTACTAAATACTAGGATGCGTCTCTACAATGTCTTCTACATAATACTGTATGTATTGACAACCATGGTATATAGAAAGATTGCATCTCTACAATGTCTTTTAAATATTGAAGGAGTTGAATGATTAAATAGTTAATAGTAATACTATATTTTATTTATATTTAAAATGATAATTATTATTATTTAGATTAGCCAAAATTTAACTATGATGAAAACAATTCTTATTACATTAAAATTTTTTCTCTTTATTTTAATTATCTTGATTTCATATTCAATTATTCAAGAAATTTTATTAAAAATAATAATCCAAATTGTAATAGAAAAAAATCTATTTAATTATATTTGAAAGTACATATATTATATAGAAATATACTCTCAATTTATGTATATGAATTATTAAAAAAATATTTTATTTTTAAATTATATTTATAGTAATATTTATTATAAAATTAGTAGATTGTATTAAATAAAAAATTTAAAACATGAAAACTAGATTTAAAATTAAAATTTCCTTTCAAAATTTTAAATATATTTCTCAAATCAACTTAAATAATTAACATTTACCAGGTATGTCTCTATAACTACATCACTTAGTGGAACTTGATAGGGCTGTTTAATCTATTGATTTCTTTCATATTAACATAATTTTTTTACCTTTTCACAAACCTAGTATACATAACAATTAAATATACAACTCCAAGTCAATATCAATATAGTTTTTAATTATAAATTAGACCATACTTCCATATTTTTATTTAAAAAGTCTTCACATTATATCTTTTTTTCTTTTGTAAGGCAAAGTTTTAAAAAATGTCTCCTTTGTCATCTCCCTTGTTAGCTTCCATTTCTTTTCATCAAGGAGCTCACATTGACTTGCTAATTAATATTAGTAGAAAAATACTAGAGTAGGGAGGAAGTAGGAAAGCACTCAATTATTACGAGTGATTTTTTTTTTGTAAATTTTAATGAAGAAGATAATTTTTTTTTATAAAATTCAATTGTTTCCATATCGATGGTTAGTATTTTTATTTTATAATATCATATTATAGTGAAATTTATATATTCATGATAATTTTCAATTCATTTGGTGTTTGTTTTAGGAGAATGCTTAATACAATTATATATTGATAAATGAATGATTTCCCCAAGCTTCACCTATTTCTATTACACACCATTCTTGCATATTTAACTACATCTTATCCATTCATACACATTTCTCTAGATAAACCACTTTGATTGTTTCTACTATGATTAGACATCCATTCAATGTATATACATTTTTTTTGTCTCATCTTTGGTCATTTTTGTTAGTATAGGATAATTCTTGCATCTATGAATTTTTAATATTAAAATAAGAATTTATCTAAATCCCGCTCATTTCACAAGTTGTAAGTTGACTAAACATACATTTGCTTAAATTTGTATTGTGTGTTAGTCTAAAAGACATTCATTTGCATTTGATTCTCATCCTTTCAAATTTGAATATTCTCTTTCATCTTTAAAAGCAATTGTTACAAGAACATTCCAAACTAGCTCACAAAAAAGTTCATCTCGAAAACATTTGCATATTGGCACAAGTACAAAGTCACTCCTCTTCTAGAGGTTTCAAACCTAAGAGAGCTTATCCCCTATAAATTCCAACAACACTCTAAAGGTATTGATAAATAACATTGATCCATATAGAAAAAACAAGCAAATGTGAGTTTCAAGAATCAAAGAGGAGCACAAAGCCAACGAGATCATATCTGCATAGCTCAAGATAGATTAACAAACCAAAAAGTGACTCATACCTGTGATAACTTGACCTAGGTAGACACATAAGCCTTGTACAAAATTTAAGGCGACTCATAGACAAAGAGGCCTTATATTTAGTTTTAAGATAGTTCGTATTCTAGTCTTTATTTAAATTCGCTTCCCTTAGGACATTAAAATGAGTATCTCTATTATATTTATTTTTCTAGCTTAACATTAAATTATTTAATTATCCACACCCATAACTCCCAATTTGTTATTAATCTTAGTTAATTTGTGCTTATGTGTATGCATGTTATTTGATCAGTTTATTCGAAGACATAAGAATGTTTATTTTCCTTTATATTTTGGTGAGCTTGTTCAATCTTATGCAACCTAATCGCCCCCAAGAATTCAAAACTTGAGTTATTAGCTTCTTGCTTAGCTACCCGCTTTTACCTATTGTAATGCACGTCTATTGAAAATGCTTATTTTCTTGAACTTAACCCTTCAATGAACTCACTAGCCTTAGACATTTTTTTAATTTGTAAAGAGATATATGCAACTATCTCTCTCTTGGTTGCACTTCCATTGTTGAAACTTATTGTGAGTAGATGTTGCTACAATTTCATTGACAACCTTCATTGCTCGTTCATATCTTCTCTTAGTAATATCAGTCTAATATGCTTAATGCACATTCTATTTCTATTTGATTATATTGTAGTTGCTTCTTATTATCATTTCATTTCTCTATTTTGTATTGACACACCTCTTTGGTGTGCACCACCACCTCGTGTACAATCATATACTCATTAAGGCACATTTATCCCCATAGACTACGGATTTAGCATTTATAGATACATTACATTGTTGTTTTTTGAATTCCTACAAAGATAGTTTTTGAGCACACACCTTTGAAATTCTCCTTGATTCATAAATTGTGTATGGAGGTTGAAAGACTAAATTAGGGTCTTGACTTGGAGACAAGCTCATAGACAACTTGTTTTGGGTACAATAGATTATATATATCATCTAGGTCATCTCCTTTTTTTTGTTCTTTCTATCCCTTTTCATCGATTTTTAAAATCAATTTCACACACTTCTGCACAATCATTTTAAGTGGGTGCATACATCTATTATTTTTACATTATAATATGATTTCCTAGCATTTGTAATTTGTGGTCCCAAGTACAAAGTACTCTTGGACATGACCACACTTATCAGGGCAAGTGCACCAAGGTGGAAAAAGGGGGTATAAATGACCACTTTTTTTTGAAATCAGATAAACTTGAGCTTGGAGGAGTAATTTAAGACTTGTGCACTCAAAATTTGAAGATATTGAAAGAACATAAATTGTAGTACTCTAAATCTAGTTTCTAAATAACTAAAGTTTTTAAAAAATGGATAAGATAAAGGGGGTCAAATCCTTTGCACACTAGAAACTGTTTTTTTTTTTTTTTCTTTTTCTTGCAAAACATAACATATTGTTTGACATGCACTTCAAAAAAGATATAGTTGCATTTAGTATTTTGAAAAACCCTAGTATAAAGATAGTTAAGAGTGAGTACTAGAAGTTGTCTATTTTTTTTGTAATTTTTTGGAGTATTTTTTTATGATTTTTCAAAGTCGACACAATGAAAAATAGATACATGTTTGTATGCTTCAAATAAATTGCACTAAACTAATCAAAAATTTATTTTATTTTTAAATTGTAAAGAATGAAGTGTGACAATAATATATAATCTATTTCAAATTTGGACAAGTAGATAAAAAGTTATAAAAAAATTGGTTCATGCATTTCTCTGAGAAGTTTGGAAACACTAGGAAAAGAAATTAAAGATTAATATGTTAATGTTGTTCAAATCTAAAAAAGAATACATGATTAGAAAAATAAGGATGTGTGAAATTATGGTGGCAATTTTACAAATAGCCACTTGATAATGTGTAAAGTTCATGACGATGAAGTTGAGAAACTAGATTGGAAGAAAAAAACACACCAAAAGGAGGGAAATGAAGCTCCCAAGCCTCATAATTGCCATCCAAGCCTAATTACAAGCCTTAACACATATGCGTACAACCCCTTATGTGGTTTTAATTAAAAAACTGTGATTGAGTTTTTATAGAAAAAATGCAATTGAGGTTTAACTCGTATGTGTTAGGTCGACAAAAAGTCATACACAAATATATCTACATGTGTGTGTGTGTGTGTGTGTGTGTGTGCGTGCGCGCGTGTGTGTATACACACACATACAGAAGAAAATGAGATACCAAAAGAAGTAAATGAGATACAAAATGAAGTGAATTAGCTACCAAAAGAAGTAAATGATATTCAAAATGAATACCCCTCTCTCTCTCTCTACCCTTTATACTTAATATACACCAAAAAAATATTATTATACAATAAATGAAGTAAATGAGATTCAATATGTGTGTGTGTGTGTGTGTGTGTGTTTCCCTCCCTCCCTCTATTTTGTTCATCTCCCTTTCCCCCTTTCCCCCCTCTCCCTCCCTCTACTCCCCCCTCTCCCTCTCCATCTTTCTCCCTCCTTGCCTCCTCTATACTTAATATACACCAACCAATATTATTACACAACAAATTAAGTAAATGAGATTCAAAATGGATCTCTCTCTCTCTCTCTCTCTCTCTCTCTCTCTCTCTCTCCTTAAAGTGCTAAAACTAAAGTTAGGGGATAATAAACACAAATGGGTTAAGTTTCAAGTTAAGAAAAATTAACTTGTTCATGTTCTTTGTCCCTAAAGTTGTGCACACATCTTCCCTTCCCAAGAGCAATGGTTATAGTGAAAGAAACACTTACGCGTTATGAAAAATATAGTAATATCATACTCATTTAGTAACAATATTTTTTTGGTCAGAAAAAGAGAATGAGTTTAGGGATTAGATACATTTGTCATGGCTTGGGTGTTGTTATGTGAAGTTGCATTAGACATAGCACTAATATTCTGCTAGATTTGTTCAGGTGTTAATTGAAATGCTTGGTGTGATGTTGATGTAGAAGGCCCACTATAAGTAGCATTACCTCTTTCTTGAGATGATGTTGTGTTAACAGTAGAAACAATTGTTGTATTGACAGTGGCTCTAGCCTTGGTGACATTGTTATAGAGTAACTCTTCATCAAAATTGTCAGAAATTGTGACATCATAGTGGACAAGGTTCATAAAGATTTGTGTTTTATTGGCTCGAATTACCTTCTCCACCATCTCCATATTATAAGGATATTTGAAGAAGTCATTATTTTGTGGAGTGAGAATGGGTCTGGTATTTTAAGGTTGATCAATGTATTCAACCTCTTCCTCTGCCTGGTTAACAATTTCTGGCATCCCTAGACCTCCAAGAGGTACCGAGGCAAAGGGATTCTCGTTATCTAGAAATCGCTGACTCATCTTCTTGGCTTGTGAATGGGATACAACCATACAATTTGACTTCGAAAAGGAAGATGAGGATGAACAAGGAAAGATTGGATGAGGAAATATGAACTGAGGAGCAACAGTTTTTACCTTGTTTTGATTTCAAGGGTAGGGCCTCAAAGGTTTGATGTTTTGATTTGGTGAAAGATCGATGATTGATTGGCGAGGAAAGGGCCTCGAAGTTGATTTGATTTGAAGGTTTGGGACAACCTTAGTGCAGAAGAGATCGCGTGAAAGAGCAATGATAAGGCCCTAAGACTCATTTGTGATTAAGGATGAGCATCTCAAAGACACCTTGATTAATATTTCAACCTAGGATTTTCATCATATGGCTGAGTGTTACGATATACCATCATGTTTTGATCAACAAGTCTTCGAAAGATAACATCCAAGGGCTCTGCAAGGGAAGTGAGCTATCGTCAAGGACATGGAACAAATTTTTTGTTGTTGATATTACGGGGGAACACATAGCCTTGATTGTGAGGTTACTGTTGAGAGGTGTTTTGATTCTCCTGATTGCAATTTTGATCATTGTTGTTTTGATTACGGTTGTTACATTGGTTACCTTGGTTGGATGCTTGGACATTTTGAACATGTTTAGCATCACTCACTCCATCATTGACTACCCCTTTGTTCTTAGTCCAGAATCTCAGTTTATCATTGTTTTGATTAAGTAAAAACAGGTTTTGAAAGGACCTGAAACCTTTCACAACAAAAAACTGAAAGATAGAGCTTTAAGAGAACCAAGATACTGCAGTGAAACAACACCCAACACACCAAAGGGAGCAAGCATATGCTCCCACAAAAAAGAAACCAAGACCAGAACATCAGTCAACAAAAAAGGGCAACAAGGTAATCAATTGGTCCCACCCTTATGTGACCTTAAACTCATATCAAAAGGAGGCTTGGGATACTTTAATTTATTTCCTTTGACAGTTTACCATCCTTCCTCCATCAACAACGCATCATTCTACCAAGACAAAGTTTTAGCAGAGAAACCCACAACTTGAGAGGCAAGGTTGTCCACCCCAGCAATCCTGGTAGGGACAAGGACAACAACTCCTCCGGAGAGACCTAGGCACCAGAAGCCACAACACCAGCAGTCAGGATAGCAGAGACAAAGACAACATCAACCATCCGGGTAGGGACAACAGCCGCATCACCTAACAGACCAACATCATTAGTCTGACCCAGGACAACGTCTGAAACAGCGTCCAGGACAACATCCGAAATAGTGACATTAGAAGCATTAGTAGCGGGAAAATCATGAGATGGACAGCCAACCAAACCCCCATTCTTAGAAACTTTCTGAACCGTATAATGGTGGTCATCAACGCCCACCCACCAAGAAGGCGTTTTCTTCGATTTTACCCTATCTGATAAACACCCGACAACAATATGGCCAGTCTCGTGGCACTTTCTGCATCTGAACGGAATTCCCTCATAATCAAGGGTCTGGGTCCAAGAGCCCCGAGGAGAGGCTAGAGTCAGCATTTCAGGGAGACCCTTAGAGACATCAATCTCCACTAGGATACGAGCATATGTCGGGTGAAAAATGTTAGAAGAACCTGCATCAACCATCTGAAAATCCCCAATAGCTTTTCCCACAGCCTCTAGGATAGAGTCTATCCAGAGATACAGGGGAAGATTCACAGCCTCACCCATAAGGGTATTTTATTGAAAGATTCAGTAGAAGGATCAAAATCCTTATGCCAAGGTTTGGCCAACAAGGGAGAATGGCCCCCCCAAGTAAAAGAATCGCGCAATATAGTGTCCCGATCTTCAAAATTGTCAAATTTCACAATAAAAAAAACCCCTTGCCATAAGGAATATATGAATAGAATCAGACAAAAAAGGCTCCCAATGTTTGGAAATCCAAGAATGCAAGTCTGAAAGAGAGGGCCTAAAACCCCTGAATCTAAAAATATCAGCAAGAGAGGAATAGTCCTCTGCTGGTTTAAAAATCTCATCAACTATATCCACTTCCAAATTTACCACTAAAGGATCACTTACAGAGACAAGCGTAACGGATCTAGGGCGACGACCACCCTTCCCAGAAAGAGGAAGATCATAGGAGAAAGCCTCGTTAATATTTGCTTCCACACAAGGTTGTGGACGCACTACAAAATGCCCTCCCCCACCGAAGTCTGCCAACGTACTTGTAGACACCCTAAAATGGACAGGCTTGCGACTTTACATTAAAAACACTAATTTTCATCTATTAATTAATGGTTTTTTTAATCATTAACTAATCGTCTATTTTCCTCTAAATTCATTCCTCAAATCATCTAATCCAATTCCCAAAATTAATTAAATAATTAATTTTATTTAATTAATTAAGCTTTAATTGATTAATTATCATTATTTAATTAATTA
>MU224222.1:978813-1049391 GCA_018584345.1 Thuja plicata
GAAGACAATCCTTATAAAGGATGTCGAAACCCTAAACGGGCAGCTGCTAGGAAATAGAAACTTTCCTAAAACTAACTGAAACTGCCTAAGTGAAACTTAAGCACTAAAGAGCAATTGCTAAATTACTATAACAGATATCATGTTGATTG
The DNA here is from genome assembly GCA_018584345.1 of Thuja plicata. Taxonomy (NCBI): domain Eukaryota; kingdom Viridiplantae; phylum Streptophyta; class Pinopsida; order Cupressales; family Cupressaceae; genus Thuja; species Thuja plicata. Next base: position 978,963 of record MU224222.1, read on the forward strand.
ATTCATCGAATGGATAAGGACATATTTCTTCAAAAGAGAATTCCTTCTTACCTCCATTATGCATGCTCTTGACAAGACTCTTAAGTTCATTGATTTGATTTTCCAAGTCAGGCGCATTGTGACGTGTAGGATGTAGACCAAAAGATTGTCCTCCGAATTGTGATGGCGAAAATCCAACTGATGTAAGTGAAAGTGTAGAATGGGGTATACAATGATATGTCTGAGATGTTGGTGGAGTAGAAGTCTTCACTACCCCATAAGGAATCTTAAAGAGTGATGAAATATAGTTAATTGAAGATTGGTGAGCTGATGTTTGTGGCAATGAATTTTGGCCCATGCCAACACCCAAGGGATTAGATACATTTGTCATGATTTGGGTGCTATTATGTGAAGTCGCATTAGGCATAGCACTAATAATCTGCGGGATTTGTTCAAGTGTTAATTGAAATGCTTGTTATGATGTTGATGTAATTGTTGATGTAGAAGGCCGACTAGAAGTAACATTTCGTCTGTCTTGAGATGATGTTGTGTTAAGAGTAGAAACAATTGTTGTATTGACAAGGGCTCCAACCTTGGTGACATTGTTAAAGAGTAACTCTTCATGAAAATTGTGGAGAACTGTGGCACCACCATGGATAAGGTTCATAAAGATTTCTATTTTATTGGCTCGAATTACCTTCTCCACCATCTCTATATGTAACATATAAAATGTTACATATAACAAATGTGTAACATAAGAACATGTAACATTTGAAATCTATGGGGGAAATATAAGATATTCCTCTTCTATCCCAAGATGCACAAATGAATCAATCATTTGGAAAATGAGAGCAAAGAGGAAAGTCTTAAATTCCCCGTTTTATGGAAATGAATGAATGTGTGATCGATCAGAATGATTAAGGATTTGAATTGAAATGGATAGGAGAAATGCACTAACCTTAAAATATTGCAGATCAAAGAATGTTGTTTTCTGTGGTCTGTAGACTGTTTCTGGAAAAACTGACAGTTGATCTCGAACCAGAACGTAGAGACGAACAAAACCCAGAAATCTTTTTCCGTTCCGATGTCATCTTATGAGAGGTCAACCTTGACCCACAAATGTCAACCCTAACCCAATAATGTCAACCCTGACCTGCACAGATCCGAAAGTGACTTTGTTCGCGGATCTTGAAAGTTTGCCGAAAAGGGTATCCAGATCTGGTCTCAAAACTGCAATCCTAAACCTATACCTGCAAGAAAAAGAGGTTTGTTTGTTGTGGGGGAGGGGTTTGCCTTGGTCAAACCCCGATTTTGGAATTAACCTTAAATATATGTAATTGAAATTGCAGAAATGGACAAAGTAAATGCATAAATTCACCTTGCTTGTAAAAGTCCTTGTGGAGGATTCAAATTCTTCAATCCACAAGTATGTATGCACCAATGGATCTAGAATTTAGAATGTGGGATGTCTTCAATCTCTTGCTTGTAGATCTCCAACACCAAGTCTTGAATGGGTTCTTGAATTTGGAAAAGGTTTGGAAGAAGGTGGATGGAGAGATCACCGAAAGGGCACCTATGTAGCTTGAATCCTTCAATGGCCTCCAATGGATATCCTTCATGAAAATGGATGCTTGAATGGATGAATGCTTGCTTGGACTTCACTTGATAATGCTCCTCAATTGCTTAACGATGCTTAGAAGACTTAGAGGAAATAAGAGGAGAAAGCTCCCTTTTATATGAAATTAGGGCATAATCTTCTAAGGAGGCCGACATAGGATAATTAAATTCCCATTAAAGCCTTTACCCCTAGGAGAGGACCTATATTAAATATAATTTAGGAATCGACGCTTCGGAACCCGAAACAGCCGACCCAGAAGCGGGAAACAACTTTTTCAAAGACCGATATCCAGAAACTGCGGGACCCTGAGATTTGAACCCTGGGTCAAGGTCCAGGTCGACATAGACCTAAAAGGTCGACATTGACCCTGAAGCCCAGAATCACCAATCTGCAGTCCAGAATGCAGAAATCAGGGTACAAGAGTGGAAAGAGGGACAGAACAGGGGGGAAGCCATGTCAAGATCAGGGACCCATTCAAGGCGCTTGCCATGACCCCAAAACACTTACTCAGAAGGCTAAACAAGTCCAACAATGGAAGTGCTTCCATTTTCTGACTATACACTATATAATAGGGATCTTTGAGGAGGTAATTGATTTGTGGATTTAGAATGCGTCCAATATTTTAAGGTTGATCAACGTATTCAACCTCTTCCTCTATCTAGGTAATAGTTTCTGGCATCCCTTGACCTCCAGGAGGTACCGAGACAAAGCGATTCTCATTATCTGGAAATCGTTGACTCTTCTTCTTGGCTTGTGAACGGGTTACGATCATACAATTTGACTTCAAAAAGTAAGATGAGGATGGACAAGGAAAGATTGGATGATGAAGGATGAACTGAGGAGCAACGGTTTGGACCTTGTTTTTATTACGAGAGCAGGGCTTCAGAAGTTTGATGTTTTGATTTGATGAAAGATTGATGATTGATTGGCGAGGGAAGGGCCTCGAAGTTGATTTGATTTGAAGGTTTGGGGCAACCTTAGTGAAGAAGAGATCCTATGAAAGAGCAAAGATAAGGCCCTTCTCTACTTGTAGATAGACTAATGCTCACAAGCAAAGAAGGGAATACGATTGATTGGATTTGATCACTCAAGATAGACTTGTTCTCTAAAGTGATAAGCTTCAATTGTGATTAAGGATGAGGATCTCAAAGACACCTTGATAAATCTTTAAACCTAGGATTTTCATCATATGGCCGAGTGTTAGGGTATACCACCATGTTTTGATCAACAAGTCTTCAAAAGATAACATCCAAGGGCTCTGCAAGGGAAGTGAATTGTTGTCGAGGACATGGAGCAGAATTGTTGTTGTTGTTGTTGTTATTACGGGGGAACATATAGCCTTGATTGCGATTTGTTGTTGAGAGGTGTTCTGATTCTGCTGATTGCGATTTTGATTGTTGTTGTTTTGATTACGGTTATTGCCTTGGTTACCTTGGTTTGGTGTTTGGACATTTTGAACATGTCAATTAGCATTAGTCACTCCATCATTGACTACCCCTTTGTTCTTAGTCCATAATTTTGGTTTATCATTGTTAGATGAGGAAGTATAGTGTTTAATGGTCCCCTTTTGCAAAAGGCCATCTTCATTGGTCTTCCCTTTCTTAACAAGTAACTCAAAAGTGTTAGGGGAAACCATTTTCATTTGGAATGACATTTCAGGTACCAAATTCCTAGTAAAGATATCGATAAGATGATTATCTGGTATCTTCCAATGCATTCAATTGGCAAGATGTCTCCATGTTTGTAAGAAATTGGCAAAGGTTTCCCCATTCCTTTGGTTGGTGTTGCATAAGTCACTTAGTGATGCTTGATGTTCAATATTGTAGGAGTATTGTGCGATGAATTTTTTAGCAGGATCAACAAAGGAGGATATGGATCCAAGAATTCATGAGTCATTCAAGTGCGGGTCCTCCAAGACTCCTAGTGAAGAGCCTTTTTAGATAATCCTCGTTATAGGAGACTTCCCGACAAGCGACATAAAATTCTTTGAGATGTTGAACAGGACAAGTTTCTCCCTTGCATTTGTCAAATTTAGGGATCTCAAAGCTCGTAGGAAATGTCATCATGTTGATTGATTTATCGAATGGTTAAGGACACAATTCTTCAAAAGATAATTCCTTCTTACATCCATTCTGCATGCTCTTGACAACTCTTTAATTATTGATTTTATTTGCCAAGTCAGGCGCATTGTGATGTGTAGGATATGGACCAAAATATTGCCCTCCTTTGAATTGTGATGTCAAAAATCTAGTTGATGTAAGTCAGTGTAGAATGGGGTGTCTAATGATATGTCTGAGATGTTGCTAGAGTAGAAGTCTTCAGGACCCCATAAGGAATATTAAAGAGTGATTAAATATAGTTAACTAAACATTGGTGAGCTGATGTTTGCGGCAATGATGTTTGGCCCATGCTAGCACCCAAGGGATTAGATACATTTTTTGTGGTTTGGTTGTTGTTACGTGAAGTCGCATTAGGCATAGCACTAATAATCTGTTGGATTTGTTCAGGTGTTAATTGAAATGTCTATCGTGATGTTGATGTAATCGTTGATGTAGAACGCCCATTAGAAGTAGCCTTGCCCTTGTCTTGAGATGATGTTGTGTGAATAGTAGAAACAATTTTTGTATTGACAGGGTCTCTAGCCTTGGTGACATTGTTATAGAGTAACGCTTCATTGAAATTGTCGGGAATTGTGACACCATCGTTGACAAGGTTCATAAAGATTTCTGTTTTATTGGCTCGAATTACCTCTCCACCATCTCCATATTATAGGGATCTTTTAGGAAGTCATTGATTTGTGGAGTTAGAATGGGTCTAGTATTTTAAGGTTGATCCATGTATTCAACCTCATCCTCTGCCTAGTTAACAATTTATGACATCCCTAGACCTCCAAGAGGTACCAAGGGAAAGGGATTGTCTTTATTTGGAAATCGTCGACTCATCTTCTTGGCTTGTGAACGGGTTACGACCATACAATTTGACTTTGAAAATGAAGAATAGGATGGACAAGTTAAGATTGGATGATGAAAGATGAACTGAGGAGCAATGGTTTAGAGCTTGTTTTGATTAAGAGGGCAGGGCCTCAAAGCTGATTTTATTTGAAGGTTCGAGACAACCTTAGTGCATAAGAGATCCTATGAAATAGCAATGATAGGGCCTAAAGCTCTACTTGTAGATAGACTAATGATCACAAGCAAAGAAGGGAATATGATTGATTGGATTTGATCACTCAAGACAGACTTGTGTTCTAAAGTGATAAGATTCAATTGTGATTAAGGATGAGGATCTCAAAGACACCTTGAAAAATCTTTCAACCTCGGATTGACGATGAAGGTATGAAAGACAAGAGTTAATGAGTCTTGGTGATATCGAATTGGGGGTATGATCAAGATAAAAGATTGATTAGGTCCAAAGTGACGATAGTTGTGCTCCAAAGAAAGGAAGACGAGATTATGGAAGATTAGAAGGATGAATGATTGATGAAATGAAGAAGGTTTAATCGTACGTTTCAAAGTTTACAAAGGCGTGATTTAGACCAGGGTTGCGCAAGTAATTTGAAATCTTGTTGTTAAAGACAATCATATCGTCTTTCTCCCGATCTTGGGTTTCCTTTTGGATGGAGTCTATGATATGTCAAAATTTCTTGGTGTTTTGATTAGCGATTTTCTTCTCTCTATAGGTCAAAGGTAGTGGAAGTTTAGCTTTCTTATGCTTGGAAGGATTGGACATAGCTCGTTGAGGTGATGATTTGGTTAACCAATGTGTTCAAAGGCAAGAACTAATTTTCACATTCAAACAAGACATTGACTACGCTAAGTGTACCTTGATTCAAATAGGGAACAAACATAATTCTGAAAACAATCCAACAAGGGACAAAGCAACCTTGAAGGATACAAGCAATTATGACAAGTCTAATTGATAGGAAATTGGAATAGTGCAATGTGTATGTCCAAGTGTCTTTTCAAGCCACCAATGTTTTCACTGGTCTAATCACAATTCGAAGACACTCATCTACCTAAGGGATTTGGCTTGGTGATCAAAACCTTTGCCCACAACTTGATGTCCCTTCGACTCACACAGTCATGTCACCCCCAAAAGGGCGCCCACGTTTTTGCCTTTTTGAAAGCTAAACAAAGTATCGTTCAAAGGAGACTACACAATGAGACCGCCAATGTCATATTAGCCATCTCCAAATGCTCAAGGAGATACTTATGGTGAGTGTCTTTAGGAGAGGCTCTTCCCCCTACTTGCATAAAGATTATGACTACTTTCAGAGGTGGACCAAGTAGGCTTCTATTCCGAGGTGTCTAGTAAGGGCATTCCTATAGGTCAAAGGTAGTGGAAGTTTAGCTTTCTTATGCTTGGAAGGATTGGACATAGCTCGTTGAGGTGATGATTTGGTCAACCAATGTGTTCAAAGGCAAGAACTAATTTTCACATTCAAACAAGACATTGACTATGCTAAGTGTACCTTGATTCAAATAGGGAACACACAATTCTGAAAACAATCCAACAAGGGACAAAGCAACCTTGAAGGATACAAGCAATTATGACGAGTCTAATTGATAGGAAATTGGAATACCGCAATGTGTATGTCCAAGTGTCTTTTCAAGCCACCAATGTTTTCATTGGTCTAATCACAATTCGAAGACACTCAAGCAATATCTACCTAAGGGATTTGGCTTGGTGATCAAAACCTTTGCCCACAACTTGATATCCCTTCGACTCACACAGTCATGTCACCCCCAAAAGGGCGCCCGTGTTTTTGCCTTTTTGAGAGCTAAACAAAATATCATTCAAAGGAGACTACACAATGAGACCTCCAATGTCATATTAGCCATCTCCAAATGCTCAAGGGGATACTTATGGCGAGTGTCTTCAGGAGAGGCTCTTCCCCCTACTTGCATAAAGATTATGACTACTTTTGGAGGTGGACCGGGTAGGCTTCTATTCCGAGGTGTCTAGTAAGGGCATTTGTTCACAACTATCCCTGTAGTCCCGCAAGTAGGATCGAGGCCTCTCCGTCCTACGAAAATCTAGCATACACAAAATGTATAAACATGTACGTTCTCTGAGACTTCAATCTCAAAGAGGCTTATGATTATAGTGGGTTGGAAGGGCCAAGTTCACCCGTTCCCACTTGAGTTGTTCCCGTGATATTTTTCCCTCAACGACAGGCTATCTAAGGTAAAATGAAAAAAAATAAAAGTGGATAACAAGTATAGGTCTAGATTTATGATTTTCCTTAAAGGAAAAAAGCATACTCTCCTATTCCATTGCTTCTACCAAACAAGCCAAACATATATTCATTTACCCAAGATTCCTTTGCAAGTGATGAATCAAGTAAGTCTAGATTTCTGATTATCTCTAAAGAGATAAGAGCATACTCTCCTACTACCCAACTAACCAAAAGAAATGAACCTTCCTAATTAAGTTAGGTGCCTAGAAAATCAACTTAAAGTAGACAAAATGTTTATTTGTATCTCCAAGGCAACCTACAAAACTAATGAATCAACAGTCTTAGATTTTTCAAAGTCTTCAAATAATGTCTTGCTAAACAAGTGAATTAGTAGTCTAAAAAATGTTTTGATCTTGGTCAAACGTCCTGCAAAACCACTGTTAGAAGATAGAAAATATCAAAAACCTAGAAAGTCCAATCAACAACTCTAAAATGCAAGATACAATGAAAGGAAACTAAAATATACAAAGGCACTTGTCTGCAGGCGGAGACACTTGTCTGTCAGAGACACATGTCTACAGCCAGAGACGCCTTTGTAGACCATAATGCAAAAAAGACACTCAAACTTGCAAAAAACTAAAACCTAAAAGAATGCAATCTTCTAAAACACTGTCTATTGTACGATGCAATATGCAATAATGAACCTTTCTGTCAATGACACCTGTCTATAGCCAGAGACGTTTGTCCGTCAGAGATTCCTGTTTATAGGCAGAGACGTTTGTTCGTGACAGAAATAAAATAATGACTAGGGTTTGTGAAATTTTGAATTTTAATGAGCTTGCAAATGCATAAGAGTGCTTCTAATGACAAAAATGCAGCAAGAAATAACCCTAAGATGACTGAAAATGCATATTAAAAGTCCTAACATGCGTATGCAAAAGGAGAAAATCCCTTTCTATTAGAGATGCCTGTGTAGGTGCAGAGATCCCCATCTGTCAGAGACGCCTATGTAGGTGCAGAGACACCTATACGGCAGTTCGACAAAAAAACTTGCAAAATACAAAGATAATAGAACAAAACCAGGACATGGGTCCCATTGAGCGTGTCAAAATGTATGCAATGAAAATACCTACAGTTGCACAACAAATAAAAGTATGCAAATACAAGAAATATGAAGTAATCAAAGCATGCTAATAAACTTGAAATGCAACTAAATTTCTGCTACAACCTCTGATGAGCTAAAACAAGGGCACCCAAAACTTTATTTGATTTGCTCTTAGAGATTTTGTGGGTGTGTTCTCCGAACACAATAAAATAGATCCTACTATGATGTTAGCTAAAGGATAAACGAGTGAATGATTTGAGAACAAGTTAGAAAAACTTGCCCCAAACTTCACAATGATGAAAATGAAGATGCAATAGTAATATAAACGAGTATGCAAGGTTAAATAAACAAGTATGCAAGGTTAAATCTAAGAATGAGAATGCAAGATTAAACAACTTACATGAAAAATCTAAATCTAACATGCAATAGCTAAATCTAACAATGCTCAAAGAAATCTAAACTAGTATGAAGACTAAAGTGCTCAAGTGCTCAAGAATGCAAGCCCTCAAGGATGCTTATGTTACTATTAGTTGCAAATGGGGAGTGAGACCTCCTTTTTATAGAATATTTTAAAGAATAAATAACCAAGACTAAGAGGCAAAAGAATGCAAGGTCAAGATTAAGGGGCAAAAGGGAAGTGGCTAAAATGAAGAGACAAAATAAATGAGTGGCTAGAATTAAGAGGCAAAACATGCAAAAGTCAAACTTTACTTTTAAAGGGAAAAATGAATTTGAAATGATTGGAGGAGAAAAGAGATAGAGAGGTGGTTATAATTGTGCACACGATTAGAGGTAATCCATCTTTTAATCAAGATTAGAGGAATATTTTAGAAAATACATGATTAGAAAAAAGGGAAAAGAGGATTAAATTGAAATGATTTTAATTTAATCAAAGTTTAGAAGAACTTTAGGTTGGTAGAAGAATAAAATAAATAAAGTTTATTTTATATTAAGGAATGGAGGGATAATATATTAAATTTTAATATATTATAGTATTTAAATAAAATTTAAATACAAAGGGGAAATGAATTTATTTAATTAAATTAAATAAATAAGGGAAAAAAACAATATAATTAATTAATAAAAATTTGTTATAACGTTAAGAACAAATATTTAAAAAAATTAATATTAATAAGAATGAACAATTTTAGGTGTCTATAAGTACTCTTGATTTAAGTATTCTAAGAGATGAACTTCATAGAAGCCATAAGAAGAAAGAACTTATGTTTTACAAAATGATCAATGTACAATTAGTATGAAGTTATAATTTAGTCCACTAGGTAGGGGCTAAGGTCCCAAGAAGATCTAAGAAAGGCATGAAGTAACACAAATTGCCATGTAAGAAAGAGGTGGAGATTTACAAAGCAATTTAGGATTTAAATACTACAAGATGACTCAAAAGAGAAAAGCAAACAAAAACTTAATTTACTAGAAGGAAACATAGCATACTAAAAAACCATGTTAATATCTATACAAAAGAAATTCAAAGAATGCATAAATGAAAGAAATAAAAGGCTTCTACAAAGGTGTAATTGGTTTGTGAGCTCACAAATATATGACCATGTTTATGAATAGTGACTACAAAGAATAAATCATTCCCATAGCTCACAATTATATCTTTGAGACATGAGTAATTTCTCATGACTAGAGCTTCCTAAAGCATCATAGATTATTGAGGATGAATAAATATCGTTTCAAAAACAATTCTATGAGATCTTTTAGTATACTTGAAAGTACAAAGAAGCTCAAAGTTATATGTAGAGAATATAAATGCCTAAGTATTGGAGTTTAATCTCTCACTAGGCTATTTATGGAGATTTGGCTATGCTAAGTATTATAAACTTGCGATGTGAATGGTATTACACAGGTAAAGGGGTCCTGCGTTGGTTGGGGTACAACGTTGTTGTTGCTGCTTGGTGTTGGGGCGTCACTCCCTCGTCTTTAGTCCTATTTGTGAGTCTTCTGGTTTGGCTGAATGGTCGGTCTATTGTCATTTGCGATATCTCTTGTGTGCTCGTTTTTGCAGGTTCTCTTAAGGTGAATTCTCCCTGGTTGCATGCTCATTTTGAGAAGGTGTTGGGTTGGGCCTGTGAGGGGATGCTTGCTAATGGCAAGGAACTGTGTTCGATGGGGACCAGTTTCAAGTTTGGGAGCTTGGTGGCGATTGGTTTCTCTGTCCCTCTCTATTGTTGGGGCATATTTCCTTTTGTCTCCCTTTTTGCTGTCTGCCTCGACCTTACCCAAAGACAGTTGTGGTGTAGGGAGTGGACAGTGGCTTGGTATGGTTGCTTTGCGGGCTCTGTCGCTGAGACTGGTTATAGTTCCCTCCACGTTGATAGTTGGGTTGCTCGACCTATGGAGACTGTCAACAAAGGCAATGAGGGCTCCTCATTGATATGAAGAGTGTTGCAAGGGGAGCTTGCTTCATGCTGCCCTAGTTGGGTTTGGTGTTGGTATTCTGGGGTGGAGGTTATGTTTAGCGAAGGCTCTCCTGTGTTATGGAGAATGAGAAAGATATATGGCTTGGTGAGGCTTGTGGCTCTACCTGAAGATGAAGTAGTGATTGTGGGAGGGACGCTGGGTGCCCAAACAGTATTTTTTGGTGGTGAGGAAGTATGGAGGAAGCCAATTAGTGAGGTTTTTGCTCATTTCATTATTCTTCTATTGGTGGCTCTCTCATTGCTTTGTGGATATGGGTTTCTTCCTTTTTGGGCGGCTCTTATCTGCTCTGGGGTGAACAAAGATGGAAGCCAACAAATGGTGTCATTCTCCTATTTGTTGATGCGAATGGTACAAGTGCCGACTCCTTGCATTGGGGTTGGTTGTTGCATTTTTGTGTTGCTATTGTGGTGACCCACATATGGATGGCTATGACATCAAGAGAAGGATGTGGAGTATCCATGGTGTTTTGGATGATCTCTTTGTGATTTCTAGTGTTGAGGAAGTGTTACGCAAGCCGACAAATGGGGTCCTATTTCCATTTGCCGATGAGAGTGATACAAGTTCTTGTTCCTGTTCCCTCTATTGGGATCGGCTGTTGCTTTTCTGGGTTGATTCTACTGGGACCGAAGGTGTGGCTGGTCGTGGTCTAGATGATGGGAAGGAATGTGATGCAAGGAGGCTCTTCAGTTTGGGGAGTTGGTGTGGTTGACAGACTGGTGTAGCCTGTGGTTTCTTTGGTTTGCTTTGTTGGAAGTGGCTTTCACTTTCAGCTTTTTTTCTTACTTGTTGGGTGGATGGTCCTTTTTGCTAGGTGGATAGTGGTCTTCTTTTCGCTAGTGGTTATACGATTGCTAATAGTTTTCATGGGCTCGATTTGGTCTTGTGATTTTGGTTGATGTTTGCAACTGGTTTGGGGGCTATTCCCGACCCCGAGGATGAGATTAGTGTTATGATGGCTAGGAAGTCGGCTTGGTATCTGCGGATTGTTGCTCATTTTTTCACAGTTCTTGTGGAGGTGGAAGCTTCCCCTATAGAGGTGGAGATTTGTTGCATGGAAAAGGTGGTTTGTAACTTGATGCGGGCTCCCCTCTTTGGTTGTTTGGATGAGAGTTGGATCAATGGTATGCTCCTCGTTTTGTTAGTTTACCTCTTTGCTGCTCCTATAGAGGTGGAAAGGGGTTTCGCAACTAGGGGGTGGATTACAATTGAGGGGATGTTGTTTGCCACAGGAAGGTCTTCGACACTTTGACATTGTGCAAGGGGAAGGTGTCAGAATTACCAATGTGCGGATTATTTTCTTGGTCCTATTCTTTGGCCTCAAGATGACTTTGATGCCATCTTGTTATCCTTTGTGCCCCACTCTGTGGGTGGGTGGCAGAGTGTTGTCAACACTTCTTTTGGCACTTGCATTGTAAGTGGTCAGTTGTGGCCTAGCTCTGTGTTGTATATGACTTCTTGTGGCCTCGTGTTCTCCTAGCAACATTTCTATAGAAGTTATATGTTGATTGTGTGTCGTTAGTGGCCTTTTGCTGTAAAAACCTACACATTAGTTTGTGCTGCTGATTTCCGGACAGCCCCATGGCTTCATAAGGGTCAGCCCCTTGTTTGCCTGCTTAATTAATAAAAACATAAGAATTTCTATTCCACACATATTCTTAAAAAAATACATAAACTATGTTAATGATGTATATTAAAGAAAAAAATCCTAAAAAATACTTACTAAATATATATTATCTATATCAACGAAAAAATCTCTCTCTATATATATATTAATTAAGATTTTTTCCTTTAATATAGATCATTAACATAGTTCATGTATTTTTTTTTAAGAATATGTAGGTTAAATTTTAATGATCTCTATATTACAGAACAAAAATCTTAAAAAATACTGGCAATATATATGATATATATCAAGGAAAAAATCTTTAAAATATCTTCAGATTCTTCGCTATTTCACATTATCTTCAAATCCTTGGTTAAGCAGAAAAAGAGGATAGAAAAAAGGAGGTGCACTATTGTGGAATCTCCGAATCACTTAATCATAGGCCCCGACTATTCCAACTTTCCAAAGGGCATTAATGCAAAGATTCTTATCCACTATCCCTACCTATCTGTTAAAGTGTTGATCCTGACATGAGTCTACAAGCTTTAAAATTTTCAGTTTGCATCTAAGATCACTACTACAATTGAAATAAATTACCATATTAGTAAATACAGCTGTGTTTACTTCTTATAGTTTAGGTGTCTTCCAAATCTCCGAAGAAACAAGAAATTCTGATGTTAACTATCCCCAAAAGTACATTCAACAAATGCAAAATCCTCAGTAATGAACTTCATGCATATTCCTTCCCAGACAATCTCTAGATCATCAACCTTGTGATTCCTGACATCCGCAAGTGCAGTTCCAAAAGGTGATAATTGGTTTATTTACCAGTGCTTTTCAAAGCCATATCAACCATGCTAAGATTGATTGCTAACTGAATTTTCCCTGTCTATCAGTAACTACCATGGAAATATCTATCCTGACTTCTATAGTAAACTTATTTATAGAAAACATAGTAAATGTAATCTATTTGCAGTAGGCATTCAAAACGAGGATGCAGCAAATTTCAAATTTTAAAAAAGCCGACGGTGAAAAATCTAGAACTCAACTCAGTTATTAAGTGATATTAATCTATGAACAAGATCGACACCTAATGAGCTATACAATTAGCCAAGTTTTCCGAGGCCCATTACCAACCCTTTACCATGCCTGCCTTACATTATAGCCCTCATAAGCTCCTGTGATCTACAGTCCTATTAATCCGAGGTATTGAATGGTATTAATCAATGACTTTATCAAAGTCCTACCGATATAGATTACTGGTTAAATCATCCCAGCCCATCCATGACTGTTTCGCAGATATCTACCTTAAACTTTAAGTAATTTTAATGATCAGAAACAAAGACAAATTTATAAATTTTAATTATCCATTTACAGATCATGAAAACAGAGTTTACATTTTATAGTTTATAGTCTGAACCTCAGACCATATAATTCTGATAATATGTTTACACCTTGAAAATCTAGGCCAATAAACATACTAGATACAAATCTGTCATCAATTGAAACTAATGATTTCCACACCCCACCTCCTGCAATGGTGCCACCATCACAAGTTTTGAGTGCTTTGGCTACTTCGCAGACATCAATGCAGAAGCCTGTAGTAATTTTATTAATAACAGATGAAGTAAAGCATTATCTATATTCAGTAGGCCTACACAAAAATGTCCTAGTCATTATCAAGTTTCATGTATCAGGATGAATGCGATGCAACAGTATCGGATTATATAAAAACAGTACGAGGTGGCTCCAATAACATTAAGGCCAAAACTACAATATTGTCGATGAAAGAGGACGAAGACATATACTCAACCTCCAGCAGTCGTGCAACAGGATACTTCTTCCTGCTATTGTGAACTCCAAATCCTCATAACCCCACTCCCATAATCTTATGCACAATTTACACATTTATTTTAAGCACGGAGCTGTAACGATGAAAACAAAATAGTTCACTATGTCCAAATTACTTCACTGGTTATCCACTTCATTCATAACTACTTTACTGCGAATACACACTGAATACATTAGTTTTATTAATCAAAACTATGGGGTACAAGGGAAGGGTGCCATTAACTGTTATAGCTAATTTCACATATTCTGAATTTCTAAATAGAATACATCAGATTTTGATGATTTATTTTATTGTCTTCTCATGTCTGAGTTTAAACTTAAAGCTATTGTTTCAACTTCTGAGTAGTTATGAAGAATGCAGGATGATTCATTATGTGTTACAAACATCAAAAAGAAATGATGCTGATACCTACTTAAAGATACCCAATAACTGTGCACTAAAACCACCTCAAAATTTTGTACAATTAATCCAATACATATTCTTCTACTAACCAATACATTTTCGTCTAGTAATTGCATATTCTTCTACTAACCAATACATTTTCGTCTAGTAATTGTTTTTACAAATACTTATGTACATGCACTATAGACACCAATAAAGTTGCACAACTCTTCTAATTAAATATTAAAATTAAAATTAAAATTTTAATTACTAGAAATACAAATATACAACTATTAATACATGTATAAATATACATATATTTATAGACTTTTAATTATCATTATGATTGGATGCACAATAAGTCACCAATAATTGAAACATTCAGATAACTAGACCCCTTCCCCGATGTTCATTTACGATAGCTTTTAAAAAATGTATTTGCCTTCGTCCAAATTTGAACAGAGAGATCATCAAAGAAAAACTCGGAAGACATAGTACCAGACCCTCGAAACCAAACATAATGGGATGCCATAAAATCTCAGGCCTGAAAAGCAAAACCATAAAGACAATACATTGCACCCATTGCCGCTAATTGAAAACAGAGATTTTAACCAAGACCTCAACCATTATTAAGGCTTTACTGTCTTCAGTACTTTGCAGATACCCACTTTCTTTGTTCAAAAACAAAATGAACAAATCTATTTACATTTGGCCCTCATAATAATAGCTTGGTCCATAGTGAAGTTTAAAAACAGACACACCATAAAAGCAGAGTTTGTAGTTCCCAACATCTAAACCCTTTGTAAATTGGACCATGATTTGAGTTGGGTGTATTACAGCATTTACAGCATTCTGAGGAACCCACGGACATACTCCGGTCCACTAAACCCGCCCGACTGCTGTGATTTTGAATCTTACAAGAGTCCACCAGCTTATGACTCGTTCTATATAAGCTATAGGATTTTCAGTTTACTTCTAAGATCACCTATCACTAAGTGACCGAAACTACATTATTAAACCAGTAAAATCTACATATCCATAATCCATTGCAGAAAGTTATATACCCTACCTGTGACGATTTTGTGCATCCTCCAGGTCTCCACAGAGATTGCAATTCCTTCTTCCCTCTACACATTCCCAAGTGCACAACTGCAGTGATGAATTTCATGCATATTCCTTTTTAGCTTCATTGTCAGACAAAACCTCCACATCATGGTACTCCTTCATGTCAGCAGAAGCACCACCACCGTTCCCTTTATACTTCCTGACATCCGCAAGTGCAGCATCTCTAATCAAGCCAATATCCACAGCCCCACTCACCATATGATAGCCCCTCTTCTGAAGCTCATCCGGAGGGTCACATGGCAAAGCAAAACCAGCTAGAAAAGCCCCATTCTTAGCCCCCAAAACCCCTCTCTCCGCCCTTAACAGCATCTCCTTGGCCTTCTTGTTTCCCAAATCGCTCAAGAACCCCATACTAGAAGCCATATCAGTTGGACCCATCTGAATACAATCAACACCCTCGACCTGAGCAATCTCCTCGATTTTCTTCACGGCATCCTCAGACTCCACCTGGCACATGACCAGCAACTCATCTTCATACTCGTTCAAATAATTTTCATTAATCCCATAGCGGGAAGCCCTAACGACAGAATGCGCAGCCCCGCGGATGCCCTTGGGCGGGTAACGGCAGTACGAAACGGCCTTCTTAGCGTCCTTAGGGCTCTCAATCATGGGGAACATAAGCCCCTGGGGGCCTAAATCCATGGCCTTTTTAACCATAACAGGGTCATTATCAGGGATCCGAATGATCGCAGGGGTATTCGTGGCCGCCAAAACCTGCAGCACAGGAACGGCCGCCATGAAATCCCCAGGGCCGTGCTCCATGTCCACAACAGCAAAATCATAGCCTGCGTAACCCATGATCTCAGCAACAAGTGGTGAAAAGCTCACAAGAAAAACCCCATAGAGCTTCTCGCCCTCTGCAAGGCGGGCCTTCAGAGGCTTGCTGTAGGAGGCCCTAATGGTGTTGGAACCCGAATTGTCCTGCTTCTTTTTCTTGCACATTATTGGGGCAATTTGGCCTCGATTGTTTTGGCTGTGGGGTTTCAAAGAATTGAACCTTGGTGACCATAATGGAATCCGAGGGCTTGAAATGAAGGCCAATGCCATTGGTTTGGGTTCCACAAAACTACTGAACTTCTTCTGAATCAAGCTCAATTAAATGCAGGATAAGTAGAAGAGCATTATTACCGGCTTGATTAAATAGAACAAGATCAGATTAGGATGGAATATCTGTCCACGCTGTTCAAATTGTCACTGTCGACGTGTGGGAAGCACGCACCCCTGAAGACGTGTCTGGAACTGGCGCTTAAATCCCAAGTATCCTCTTGCAGATTTAAGTCTATGGTCCCATGGAGGATGGCTCACCAAAAGTTGGGGCCATAAAGTTTTTATCATCTTTTTCTTATAGCTTTTCTAATTATATATATATATATATATATATATATTCCTTTTGAATCTTCATTCCCTTACCTTATAGATGTCCCACTACTTCGCATTCATCCTCACTAGACCTTCTTTTAAGTCTTCCTCTTCTTGATAATAGATTATTGAGTGCAATTCAAACTTGATTAAGAAAGCATATATAATTTTTATCTAGATACTCTTTCACATACTTTCTTCTTTCTTTTTCTTCTTCTTATTTTTTTTATAATTTTTAAAAATGATTCCTAAATTCCAAAATGGTTCCTATCGGTTATTCCATTCCATATGACTATCATTAGTCCTTATCATGTATATATTAATACATTAAATGTTCTTGTTGATCATATCCTAAGATTTACTTTCCTTAGACTCAACCTTCTTTGTCACAACCCTTCTTAAATTGCTATCTCAACCTTTTACAAATTGATATTACAATCTTTTACAAATTTACATTGTTTAAGTTTCCCATCCAACATTTTTTCAAGGCTTTGAGTTTTTGGTTCAAAGAAAATGAAATTGTTAAAAGGTTGTCAAATATAAATATAATGTATTTTATTTTAAAAGCAAAATAAATACGTAATTATGAAGGACATGAGCCTAATTATTCAAGTAAAGGTTGATTATAGTGAAAATAGATAAACCATAGGTCCACAAAATGTTGTTGCAAAATCAATATCAAATAACATGAAGAAAGGGGGAGATCATGAAGGAGGGAGTGGAGAGGAGGAATCATAACAATAAAGTAAATTAATGATGTGAATGGGTAGAAGGTAAGGAAAACGAGAGGAGTAGATGAATGGTAAGCAAAAGCATCATGAAATTAATGATGTGAGTGGGTAGAAGGTAAAGAAAATGAGTAGAGTAAAAGAACGGTAAGCAAAATCATAATAAAATTAGCGATGTGGATGGGTAAAAGGCAAGGAAAAAAAGAGAGTAGGAAAGCATGAATGAATCAACATAAATGATTTAATGCATTAACAACTAGGTAAGGTAAACTGATAAAGGAGAATATATAAATGTAATTGATTGAAAGATATACTAACTATGCATTTTCCTTAAAATTAGTCTAGTCTAATCAAATGAAATAAATACATATAAGGATAAATTACCTTAGTTTAATAAATGATAATTATGGGCATAAATAATTTGGAAATAAATGTTATTTTAGGAAAATAGTTGTAAACGAGGATTATAGTTAGCTTCAGGAATGATGTGGATGAATAAATGTAATGTGAAAAAGTTTCATGATTTGATATAGAAAATTAATTATTAGGGGCATGTCTTCTATCTAGAACTACAATATTTTGTTGAATCCATATATGTAGGTCATTTTCATAGGCATAGATTTGATCCTAATGAGAGCATTTTTCGTTGTTTGATTTGCTAAATTATCTAGTTCTTATTAGATGTCAAGGATTGCTAGTATCTAGAAATACCTTGAGGTTAGAATATTATGGGATAAGTTAACCTAGATCAATCACCTTGATAGACTAGCTTTACAATCAAGCTAATCATCAATAGGTAATAAACAAGCATGTATATGTCCTAGAATGATCATATAAAATTTTGACTTCTTTCATTGCACAATTTGAAGTGTTCTTCTAAATGTTCATTGAATACTTGATCCATGATGAGTAATAATGAGTGCAACTAAATGCTTTTAAATGCAAGCTCATAATAATAATCATGCAAAATGTGTACCAAGTTGGCTTCATGTGGGGAACAATATAGGTGGGAGTTGATAAAAGAATAAAATTTATCTTTAATTTTAGGGGTGACTATGGGATCAATCTCGTGTCCATGATACTAAGGGAAAGAGTACCAGTAGCCAAGCGCGTAGCAATAGTCGTGCACTCCTTGTGTACCCAACCCCCAAATTACTAGTTTTAAAATAACCAATTTTTTTAAACTAAAAGCCCATTATTAAGTTTCACGTGTACCAATATCTTATCACTTTCTAGCATTTTTGGTTCATAATTGTCCTATTTGTGCACGACTACTAGGACATTTGTGCACGACTATTGGAACATTTGTCCATAAGTAGTGTGAATTTTGAGTGCACAATTATTGGGGCATATTTAATTAGGTATCATGAGACACTTTGAAATAGCCACTTTTTTACCCTTTGACACTTAACAAGTTCTGCAAGGAACTTTGTTAACACCTAGAAGCCAGAAAATATTGTTTAAGTAGTTAAGTTGCATACAGTGACAACAACAAAAAATCCTCAAAATATGATGTATAGTTTAGGCCCTACAGGTGTGCGAACTTAGCTATAATAACTACAACTACCTTCCCTTGACCTAAGGCATGAAAGTAGTAATATTTTGGTCGGGAATGTATGTTCATATATACAAGATGTAGTAGATTGCTAATATATGGTCAATTGATAAGTAGGAGATATTTTTCCACAACAAGTCAAATTGTGAAATTATGGGTCAATGAGTTTGACTCAAAAACTACACAGTTAAATCCTGATAACAATATCACAATATATGGTCATCTGTATAAAATTAGATCAAATAAGGTCAAATGCATAGAAATGAGAGGAGGTGGAGATATGTGAAGGATCAAAGAATGAGTCAAACTTTACATAAGATTGCCCTCTTTATTAATATATAATTGTGTTGAGACATTCTTTCAAAATGGGCCCAAAATAAAATGGGAATTGGAATGGGTATGCAAATTTTACCTTTACAAAGAAAAGTTCAATATCATTAACCACTAAGTGAAGTAAAAGGGGGAAAAGGAATATAAAAATAAATATTTGATTGAAGGAAAATTGTCAAGCAGATTAGAAAACATGTTGTATTGGGATGAAAAGGTGAAAGTAGGAGATATAAACAATAGATTAGTTAGATTTAGTCTATAAATGAGTTCGAGTAGGACTAGATAGGGTTAATGTCTCTTTCTAGTGCAAGTGTATAACTTGAACCAATTTCTATGTTATGATGAAACATATTGAATGTTCAAAAATAATTTATTTTGCCGAGTTAGCTATTTTGTATCATTGTTGATGTAAGAGTGCCCAAAGAAGGGCCACTTGAGGTAACACTTCTTTGTATTTTTATTTTTGCATTAACTTTATATGTCTTAATTTTATTGTTGCATTCAATTTAGTCTATAACATAGAATTTTTTTACTCCATTTGTAGTTCTACAACAATGTTGTTTCATTGATAAGCATAGCATAACATTACCATTTCTATGTTCTTATTATTGTTACTTGTTATTTTTATATTATTCTTTCCATCCTTTGTTATCATTTCAAGTTGGTTTCGTTCTAAAATTTACTTTAGTGCAATATTCCTTTTGTTAGGAATTATAATAACTTATATAAGTTTTTTTAGATTAAGTGAAAACAAGTTTTGAAGGGGCCTTGAAACCCTATACAAAAAGGTCGCTAAAGATATTCAAAGACATCCCACAACAAGGAATGGATCAAGACCAGAGCAAGGGTTTTAACAACATGCTCCATCAACCTAGAATAAACAAAAAATGAGAGGAACACCATGCACACTCAAGCTAGAGAAAGGATCCAAAATCACAATCGAACTCTATGAACATCCAACATTGAGATTTACCTTTGGCCCCCTTCTTATGGGACCGAAGGATCATATCAAAGGAGGGAGAAGAACGGTTAGGGTGTTTACCTTTTACCGTGATCCAACCTTTGCAGACACTCCATGTCATGCCACAAAATCCATCACCAAAATCTTAATTCCCCTGGGGGGACAACACCCAACACATACATTAACAACTGAGAGCCAGGGCCAACCAGAACCCTAGAGACAACCACTGTAAAAGGGGCAGAACCATCAGACATACCATCAATAACCCTATCACAATCCATTGCAGAGGCAACAGGAGTAGGACCAACATAACTCACTAATGGGCCACCATCGACTGAAGGGATAGTACCAACAGACACACCAGCAGGAACTCTATCATAATTTAACACTGAAGTGATAGGAACAGAGCAAACAGATCCAAAAAAACCCACATCAGAAACCTGGGACAAATTGATAGGAATATCTTGCTCAACCATTTGGGAGAACCTCTTCTGGGAAGAGTTCTTGAGTATCGTATAATGCTGAGAAGAATCACCCTTCCACCATGAAGAGGGCTTCTTCGATTTCACTTTCTCTTGATCACATCTAGCCACCACATGTCCTATTTTGAAGAACCTTCTACACCTGAAGGGAATCCCTTCATATTCCAAAGGTTGAATCTAGCTTCCCTTAGGAGACATAAGGATGTAAGAGAGCTCCTGGTTATAGTTATAGTTAAGTTATAGCCCTTAGATAAGTTATATTTAAATCACTTTTGGTTTAGATTGTGCTAGTAGTTTTAGCATCAATGTTTTGGATCACACTCTGTGATCCATCATCAGGATGTAAGAGAGCTCTCTTACATTCCGATGATGGATCACAGAGTGCGAGCTGAAATGTTGATGCTAAAAATACTAACACAATCTAAACCAGAACTGATTTAAGTTAGATAGGGTCATAGTGCACATACAATGATGTGTTATTTCAAGTAAACATCCATGGGTTGAAAATATATTAAATGTAACTTATATTACATTAGAGGTTGATAAGCTTAGGATGATTTATCCTTAAGTTGTAGAATCTGACTAGGTTATCTTGAATCATTAGTAGATATAAGGAGCTCTACATATTTAGTGTCATTTGTGGGGATGGTATCAAAATATGAAATTATTTAGGTTGTTTAGTAGTTTCCCATGCTTTTCTAGAAGTAGAAATCTTTATTTGCAATACTTCAGACCCTTATAATTTAAGCAAACAACCATCATTTTTACTGACAACGTGCAAGTGAGTTGAATCAAGGACTATGCACATTGCATGTAGAGAAGAAGGGACCATCTTGAAAATTGCTTCCCAATAGAATGAGTTAATCCACCTCAACAATTGTGGATGAATACACCCAACTTATCATTATTTACCAACATTACCCAACTCCCAAGAAATCTCTAATTTGCCACCTCATTACAACATGGAAGATATAACAATTGGCAATGAAACAACTACCTTCCATTTTCCCATTGTTGACTAGGAGAGAAATGTTGCCCTAAAGAACATACCACCCTTAGCTCTTCCAAATTTGCATGGTCTTATTGTAAAGGAACCTGGCACTTTCCTCTTTGAGTTTGATTTCTTATGTTGCATATATGACCACGCTATAGATGCACATAGGTTGATGTTATTTCCTAGAACCCTTAAGGATATTTTTCCTTGAGGTTGTTCATGGATTTGGGAAGAGATGTTGTAGTTGATTGGGTTGCAAAGAAAGAAAAGTTTCTTGGGAAGTACAAGGACTATTGTTGAGGAGGGGCTATGAGAGGGGTTGACATTCTCAAAATGAGTCATAGGGAGGATGAACTTGGAATTTATGTAGAGTATTTCCTCTTTATCTAGTAGAAATCCAAACACAGTAGGTTGGTAGAAGAATCTCTTAGTTAATCTTTTAAAGAGGTATCAAAAAATATTGTGTTGATGCATTGGACTTGATGGTAGGAAGGGACATCTCTCAAGCCCCTTGGGATGATTTGTGCTGATGTTTTAGAAATTAATCCAAGTCCCCAATGAAGAAGGCCCACAACTTAAGATCACTCACTTCAAAAATAATTCTAGGAGTCTTGCAGATGAAGATTGGTAACTTGTTGAAGGACATGAAGCAAGATATCACTAATCGTATGGTCACTCATCTAGGTAATTTTCATACCAGGTAGAAGTAGGAAGAGACAAAGGCTGCACTAACTGGATATTACCCTGACTTCTACCACAAAAAGAAAGGATGTACATGTAAGAGGATACCAAGCCTAGAATACAAACCTAACTTTATGGCTTTGGAGGATGAAAATTTACAAGTTTTTTACCTAACCCATCACAAGACACAAAATTAGAGATAAGGTATTCCTCAAGATCCCTCTTCTTAAGTTGCTTCCTATTCTAACTCTTCTCCATGGCAAAATCAATTCTCTTCCAATTGGATGAACTATGGTCCACCACCATCGAATAATCCTCCTAGGAATTCTCCCTCTGTGATGGCCCTTGATTGAACCAACTTGTATTTCTACCAAAAGAATTAATAAATCATCCTATGTCATCATTGAATAAAACATGTTTTTATAAAAAAATATTCAACAAAATTAATATACATATTAACATTAATTAATGCTTAGTATCTACAAATAATATTAATGATTGACATATATAAATAATATTAATATATATATATATATATATATATATATATATAATTAACTTATTAACAACTAATATGTATATATTAACATATTAATATATTATATTATTAATAATTAATATATATATTAATATACAAACATATTATATCTTTAATAAAACTATATAATATGTAACATATAAAAATTTAAAAAATTTAAAAACAAATTAAATAAAGGCGACTACACTCGCAACCCTAGAGACTGCGACTACACTCGCGACCCTAGAGATTGCGACTGAAGTTGTAGCCACTAAGGGTTGCAACTAAAGTCGCAGCCTCTAGGCATGACTACAGTCGCACCCATGGGGAGAGAGTGTGACGCCCCACATCCACAGGCTAAACAAGTATTTCCCTATATAAATAAAGAATGGGGAAGAAAGGGAAAGGGGGCAAATAAAAAGATAAAAAAAATAAACAAAGGTATATTCAGATCAGACACAAGGCAAGTAAAATGCACTTAATACAATCAGCAGTGACTGGAAA
The DNA here is from genome assembly GCA_018584345.1 of Thuja plicata. Taxonomy (NCBI): domain Eukaryota; kingdom Viridiplantae; phylum Streptophyta; class Pinopsida; order Cupressales; family Cupressaceae; genus Thuja; species Thuja plicata. The sequence goes on from MU224222.1 coordinate 1,002,358, forward strand.
CTATTATTTGATATGTCTATTTTATCTTAGATGAATTTGTATTAATTTGATCAAAAAGCCATATGAATTTTAGATATTTTTTTAGAGATTCTCTCTCTATTGTAGTTGGGAAATATGAATCTTATATTCTTTTCCAAGTTACAACTAAAGGAAGGAAGCCTAATGTAAATATATTGTATATGGAAATCCAAGTATTGATATAATCCTTATTGCCAAAGAGAGATTTATATAATCTCTAATAGAATGTCAATCCAAGGATTGATATAATCTTTATTGTTAGATTGAGATTGATATAACCTCGTATAAGCCAGTATATACTGATGACCAACATATGCATATATAAAAACCCTTGGATAGAGGATATCTCTTCCAAGAAGAGGAATGGACTAGATATTGGCCTTCCTAAGAACCTTAGAGGATGCACTCCAGAGAAGATGGTGGAATAACCCAAGGATCACTTTATAATTTATCCTATATCATTCAAAGCAAGAGGGTCCTTCTCAGAGGTTAGGAAACCCAATCTAGGATAATTACTCTCGAGAATTGTTAGGACTTAGAAATATGTAGGTCTACTGATTTAATTTCATATTTATTTTATAATTTTTATCTCCACTAACTTTGTTATTGCAAAATCATCCGAATAAGATCTAACCAAGAGTAGGGGGACATTACACCCTCATACCAATTCCAAGTTCAACATCCTAACTAGTAGTTTCCTCAGAAAAATGGCTGCAATAGCAATAGATGACAATCAACCATGGGGGAATCCTAATGTAGGGTATCCACAAAAACTACAAGCTCCACCTTATTAGTTGGCTATCATGCTTAACTTTGCAAATCCTATTACTCTACCATCAAAACCCACTCAATTACTAGAGAAATTTGCACTTAACCTCAATAATTTTCATGTTCAACAAGCCTATGACATTGACACACATCAATTCCCTACCTATGTTCTAGATGTCCTAAATGTACACTTTCACTCAGGTATAACTTTACCTAAGTGCTATTCCTGATGATGAATCATTGACTGTGATTTGAAGTATTGAGTGAATAAAAAAACACAATGTATCCTAGAAAAAAATGCAACTAATTCTATGGACTGTTGAAAATTAATTCCCTCAAAAAATTACCTACAAATTATCTCAACATATCAAGATGAGAACACCCCTAGAAATAATCTCAATATAAACAAAAAGCTTGGTAAGAAACAACCTACAATGTTGATTTCACAACTTTAGAAACATGTGACAATTTTTTTCTTGGGACTACCATGACATGAAGGGCCTTGATCCAAATCTTTGCACACTTGAGATATACATCAAGAAGGATTGTAGACGAGTAAGAAAACCCCAATGAAGGATGAACCTTGTTGTACAAGAAATATTCAAAATCGAGTTGCAAAAGCTACTGGCTACTAGATTTATTTATCTAATCTCACTTAGCCAATGGGTCTCACCTCTAGTTATTGTTCCTAAGAAAGGTGTGAAGTGGAGAGCTTGTGTGGATTATAAAGAACTCAAATCAACAACAAGAAATGATCACATTATCTTTCCTATTATTCATGAAATATTGGACTCTCTAGCATGTAAAAAGTACATATCCTTTCTAGATGGTTTCAGTGGTTGTAACGCCCTCGGCAGAGAACCCAAGAGGACAACTCTAAAACTAAGGAAAGAGGTAAACTTAAAAAGAATTTATAAATAACATGATGAATACAAGTTCATGATACATTTACTTAACTAAGATACATCTAATTATATACTACATGAGAACCAAACATAATCAAATACTAAGTCCTCTACCGTTCCCTGACATTGTTACTAGCAAAGTATAATATACATAACTAAGAGTCAAAGGACAAGATAAAAATACGAAATATCTCATTCAAATCATACAATAAAAGATAATATTTAGTCACATGATACTAACGAGATTACATCACGAACCAATTCATTATATATTTCATATAATCACATAATATTACTCAACTCACCATCTATCTGATTCTATCATTGCATTACAGATAATCACTAAATACAAGTTACATTTACAATTTGCATTGATCTTGTCAATGAGAATATGATAATAAATATTTACATAAGATCCAAGATATATATCATGATATAAAGATGTAGTAATAATCAACTGGTCGCATGGAACAAGAATCTGTAGAAATAGGATGACTATCCAGAAAGCTCATGAACAAACTCTGAAGAAACTTGATGGGAAAAATATTTTCCACCCAACCACGTGGAACCCTGAGGCCCACTCCCTTGATATAGGAGATAAAAAAAGGCCCCACGCCACACAAGAAACACATGCACAACAACAAACAATAGAACATCTAAACTAAGGAATAACATAAGGAATATACTTGAGTAAACAATAGGGATAGCATAAGATACTAGAGGCAAATCACAAGGCTAAATGGAGGGAATCCTAAGACACATGTCTTTGAGTTTCATCACATAGCTCCCACTCCTAGGTTACCTTGACAGTCTCTATCCCGCTTTCCACACCCTGACCCCCCAAGTGGAACCGACAACCTTTCATGAGGAAAAGGAAGTTGATTTTCCAGATCAATGCCCCATGGATGACCAAGCCTTTTCCAACCCATCCTTGGTCTATAAAAACACTCAAGGCCATGGGAGAGGCAACTCAATTATCTTTATTAATGTGTAACCCAACCCTGTTCTTTTTGTCATGTTTTCACTTGATTAAAACTCCACAATGGGTTACCCTGAACTGAGCACTTTGGGCCCCAACCCCCATTGCGAGCCACTCTCCCAACAATGCCCTTAGAAAACCACTCGTATGATCCAAAATAAAAATTCAAAAGAAAGCACCACAAATCAAATAACCATAAAAGATCCTTGTAAATACATCATTTTCAATAAAATTTCAAAAGTAGAATTTGAAGCATAAAACACAAAAAAAATCAATAGGATCCATATCTATATGTCATGATAATCGAGGGGACATCAAAGCTAAGTAATATAAACCTCATGATGAGAATCTCATGGAACCCCTCTAGATTCCAAAACATAAACCATAACCAAATGCCACATAAATTGTGAAACTATCCTCTTAGGATCCAATCATCACTATCATAATACAACCATCATCAAATCGACAGTCCAACCATAAAATATCCAAGAGAGGAAATAACCCTCATATGATCTCAATTACATAGTATGGATGAAATAAACATGTTACATTCACATAAAAACACTTGATAAACCAACATATGAATACATGACTACGTTAACACTCAAAATATCAAATGAATTTTAAATCAACCAAACAAACCTTGCCTCTGGTAAACATAAGGGAATCCCATACATCATCCCCCACACCTCTATCATTACATTAGAAAAAAACACATCTATAATAACACAAATAGTCACATCAAGAAAACAATGCAAACTCTAATAGAACAAATTAACATCAAACCAACATTCGTAAACATATCTATACTCAAAATGCAAGCTACAAATCTATACTCAAAATGCAAGATACATCTCATACCTAGACCTTACAAAAACATAGAAATGCTATATATATTTATTCTACTCTTATTGTTACCATCTAATCTACATCACAAGTTACGTTCAAAAGATAATATATCAAACAAACAATTAAAATTCTAACTTAAGAATTACATCAACTAACAAACCAATGAATCTAGCAAACACATTAACTAATGCAAATCTAAAAAAATCCAAGGATTGCAATGATAAGTGCATCAAAATAATATAAAGAATACATTGACTATGTGAGTCAAAAGAATACTGTTTAACTAAAACTTAATCCATACCCCTCTAACTAAACATATCAGTTATTTTCCTAATCAACAAGATAATTTTATGGTTAAGATACGAAATAGATTATTAGAGACAAATCTAATTAAATTAATTAGCATATCTTTAACTTTAATTAATACTATCATATATACATTATCAAAAGTAATATCCAACTCATAATATTAACTAAATTGCCATCAATTAATCCACATAATTAAATGTAAGTATCCCTTTAAATTAACCTACATATACTATATGATACTATATGAATACAATAACTAAATAAACAACACTAATTAAACAATGATAAATGGGTGTGAATGCTTATATCTAAATGAAAGCTATATACTTTAACGAAGATTATTTTCTATTGAGTGCTCTGCAACCTATTCACAGAGTTCTTGAGGAGGCCTTCTCCACTGGTGGAAGGTCGTCCTCTGTGTGATTGATACAAATGAACATGTTAATGGGATCCTTATCCCCTAGTAAAGGGCCTTCTTCACATACCATGAGTAACCATTTTTCTACCGAGGCAGAGCCAAGATCTTTCAAAGAAGCTCTCAAAAATTCCCAACTGGTCGCAGATGGAGTGTGGTTCTTCCAACAACCCTCAACCTCCAACCATGTAGAGAACAAGCGGAATAGAGGTAAGGGGCCCTTTGCAAATTCCCTCATTCTTAAAACTAATTTGTAGATGGGTATCGCTATCGACGCTGAGAAATGTAGATTAAATAATAGTGCAACATTTCTTGCAGCCCAAGATGTCTCTAAGCTTCCTTCTCAATTTTTTTTGAATGAATGGTTGTATTTTGTTTGGCCTAGTAAACTAGGGTTTCATTTGACCTACTGGCGTATGATTCAAAAAGGTCTATTTTTTATTTTTATTTCTAACCCTAATAGCCAGAAGGAGATTATCAAACGACAATTTTGGAGGGTTGGATCTTGTAATTTTAGGGAAATCTCTTGGTCACCTGAAGTCGTCCAGGATGAGATCCTTTCCCTCTCCAGGCCTAGGTGGCTTAGCATTGGTAATATCCCTCCATCTCTTTGGAATCTGACACCCCATGCCCTTGAACCCATCGACAATGTCTTGATAATGGATAAACTTGACCAACTTCTATCTCATACTGATGCTAGGGTCCTTATCTCATTGAATTTGGGTCTTGAATTACCAAAAGAAATTTTATTTGACCTAAATGATCAGTTCATTTCTTATCATGTTACCTTCCTTAGAGGTATTAACACATGGTTTTTAATGTAAGAAAAGGGTCATTTGAGAAACTCATGCCCTTTTCTAAAGAATAAACCCCATCCTAACCCTAAAATAGTCATTTCAAAGAATGGTGACCTCCATAAACTTAACCATCCCAAACCTTCCTCCAAGAATAACTAAGTTGTCGGTGCCTGCACTCATCCTTTCGTTACTTCCCTCCCTTTGACCCCTCAAGATATATATGATAAACTAAATCAGTTGAAAGAGACTTTTACCAAAAAGGTGGAGACTCCGGCCTTCCAAAAGGATGAGTCACTTGTCGGTGTGCAAGATTTACCTGATATCACTTCCCTAAAATTTGGTATTCATCCCAAGAAACCTTAACCCAATCATAGAACCAAAAATCCTCAGCAATTGGCTCTTGATAAAATCAAAAGAATCTCAGACCCTTTGGACAAACTAAAGATGCCCATTAGGGTGGATGCATCTTCTCTCCATCAAATTTCCACTGAGAATTAGATTCCCCATGGGAGTGATTTTTTTTCTCCCTCCCTCAAGGATGATGGAGTCAATAGGGGAAAGAGTGCTCTATTTGGTTCTAAAGACCTTAAAAAAATGGGAGATAGAGTAGAAGTGCAAGAGTGTGGTGCTGAGATTGCAGCTACTGGTAATGGCTTGGAAGTCCTCCAAAGTGCTTATGAGGATGAGGATAAGTTGTCTAACCTCTCTCTTGTGGTTAGCTCCTTCCCCCCTCCATCCATCCCTAAACCACACCTCCATTCTATCTCCAAGCCTATCATTCCTTTCCATATTGCCTGCTTGACCCTTGAGGGAGTGCAAAAGGAGCAAATTTTGGTACAAGCTGATGGTGGAATTTTGGAGGAGGGTGAGATCAAAGATTTGGGTATGGTCATTCCCAATGAAGAAGAGAAGGGAAATCAATCATTTTTCTTTAAGGCTTAGAAGGAGAAGAGGAGTGTCAGAAATAAGAAGGTTGATAGAGGAGTTGACCCCCCTCCTACTGATCAGGATGGGTCAAAACCGGTCCCCAAGAAGAAGAGAGTAAGGACTCCTAGCCCATCAAGTATTTCTAAGGAGAACAAGCATCCCAAAAAATAACTTCCAAGATATTACAAGAGCTTCAAGTACCCAATGGATATGGACCCTTGATTCTTTTTCATGGAAGTTAATATTGAATCTTGGAATGCTAGAGGATTGGAGTCCCTTGACAGAAAATATATTATCAAGAGATTCCTTAGGATGAATAAGGGCATTGAAATCTTCATGCTACAAGAAGTCAAGGTATTTGGGTTCACATTGGAAGTTATCCTTAAATGCATTTGGAGAGATGTTAAATACTTCTTTACCTCACATCAGAAAGGAAAAGAGGGAGCTGCAATTATTTTTGGCCCCAAGCGGTGCAAATATGTGAATAGATGGGGTTTCTCTCCTTGTCAAAGACTAGTCTATATCATCTTTATTATGAATGGTGATGAGTTTGCAATTTGTAATGTCTATGATGCTAATGATCACCGGGATAGGATCAACCTGTGGAAGTGGATGTTCTCATTGGAAGACATACCACGGATCTTAGGGGTGGATTTCAATATGGCTAAGTCACCACACGATAAAGTGGTGGGAACAAATTTGAAGGGAAAGGTAATGAAAAGTACTTTTGACATAAGATGATTAATAAGCACAGAGTTTTTGATCCCTTGGTTGGGAATACGGCTAGTAATAGGGGCATATTATTAGCATAACTGATGCAGTGATGCTAAGTGATGCATTGATGAAGATTGGTATAGATTTGATGATAGGTGAATCAGTTATTTGGTTGTCATTGATGTCAACTACTTGACTTAGTGTTTTCAGTATATTACTTGATATTGTGCAAGTGAATCGTGAGTTGCAATATATTTCTAATGTTTCTCTTCTTATGGAAGGTTATATCATGTGTGTTGATGTTAAATTTTCCATCACAAAATTTGATATGGAGAATTCAGTTGGTTATGATGGAATGGACTCAAATTGGGTAATTGTTAAAACAGTCAGTGATAAATAGTAAGTGATTTGATTTTGGTTTCATATCGATGAAGTATTTGATGGAGCTGTAATAGGATATCATTGTAAATAATGCCAAGATACTATATGTACAAGTGTGAATCATAATGTTAACTGGTAGTACTAGTTTAATTGACTAGAAGCAGTGTTAACAGAATGAACATGTAAACAAGACAGAGTTCTTGAAAATGCTATGAAGATTTGTAGATTGGTGATGGAATTCGTTATAAAAAAGGACCGGTGATGATTTTCGTAAAGTGTCAAGTTAGTTCCATGATTTGTGGGGCTTACTTGACAATACATTGATCGATGTATACATTTGAGAAGGCTTCTTCAGGAAGTTTCTTTTTGGTCAAAAGAGGTTTTATGAAATGACTCAATTACCAAGGTAAAATTGATGAGCAACCCGACGCGGTCAGAGAAAAATGTTTTATGAGTGTCTAGATACATTGTATCTTATCTAAGATGATTTGGATCATTCATATCTTAGATCTAGCATTTGTTGTAGGTCAGTGGAAGTGATTTTATAAAGAAGAACAGTTGAAGGAAGAACACAAAGAGAGAGAAGAAAAGTGATTGTGAATTGCAGAAGCATTTGGAGACAGAAAGAAAAGAAATCAAGTGTGATCGAGCTGGGGAAGAATATACAGTCTGGTGATGTATTTGAGATCTTAAAAGGATTTGATCATGCATAGGTAGTGCAGTTTTTACATATCATTTCATCTGTTTCTTTCTAATCATTGTAACAGTGAAATCCCCTAACAGGGTAGATCCTAACAGTTCTTTATTGTAAATATTCTAATAAGGTGGCACATTAGCTTATGTTTAAATTCCTCTAACAATGCTACTCCTAATAGGGAAAATATGCTAACAAGTCTTAGGTAAATCCCTTAACAGGATAACACCTAACAATGTTTTGTAAACCTTTAACAAGGTAAGCTTCTAATAGGGCGTATTCCAAAATATTAAAAATTTTGTGGGTATCATCTCATACCATGGTTTTTTCATAGTTGGATTTCCACGTGATAAATATGGTGTTTATATTGTGTGGTTAATTACTTGTGGATGTATGCATTGAAAGTTTACTTATGTTAGTTGTTGCTATATGTTTTGGTGCATAAATTTTAAAGAAGTTGAATTGGTGAATTTGTGTGGATTACTGATTCACCCCTCCCCTCTCAGTATTAAGATCTATATTAACAATTGGTATCAAAGCTTTGGTTCCTTGATTGTGAAGGCTTAATAGCTTTGGGAAAGATCCTGAGATGTATAAGAAGGAAACACCTAATTTCTCTAAGGAAAACTTCTATACATGGGTAAGTAGGATGAAGCTACATTTGTATGGATTTGGAGAGAATTAATTGGATCATCTTACAGTGAAGTATGTTCAACCTTCTGGCATTTTAACTCCTGATGAAATAAAGAGAAAGTTGGAACACAATTATGTTATGATAGAAATTGCAAGTGCTTTAGCTGATGTTGAGTTTGTATATATCAAAGAAATGGATAATGCTAAAGATATGTGGGATAAGTTGGCAATGGTCCATGGTGGTGATGCTCATCTCCAGAAAGCTAAAGTAGATAGTCTCAGAGGAAAGTATGATGAAATGAGAATGCAGGAAGGAGAGAATATTGGTTAACACAACAAAAGACTTAAGGAAGTTGTCTCTGCTATTAAAGAAGTTGGTGGTCAACCTTATGATGGTGATGTGGTAAGTAAAATATTGAGAACCCTTCTACCACGATATGATATTAGAGTCTCTACAATACAAGAACTAAGATCTATCTGTCCTACAAATGTGACTTTAGATTCTTTGATTGACAAGCTTACTACTTTTGAGTTGAGTAATTTTGATAATAGTATGCCTAGAATAGAGTCTTCTTTCAAATCCTCTCTAACTATTGGTTCATCAAGGAAATGAAAGGAATTCTCTAATGGTTCTAAATGGAATTATGATTATGATTCTATCCTATATGAGGAAAGATAACAAGAATAGTTGGAAGCACTTGTAGCGAGGAGATTACCTAGAGGAAAAGGAAATTATCAAGGTAAACTACCCTTAAAATGATTTTCATGTAATAAAATTGGTCATATTGCATCTAGATGTCTTGACAATGATAGAAAGGATAAGTTCAAGAAATTCAGGAACTTCAAAGATAAAACTAAGAAAGCATGCTACCTAGCAGAAGATGGAGTGATTGATGAAAAATCAGATGGAAGAGATGATGAGGAAGAGATAGTCTTTGTTGTAGTCAAAGAAGATCCCTCAAATGGTGTAGATGGAGATAGTGAGGAGAAGGCATTAATCTCAAGCATGAATTACATTGGTGATTGGGTAATAGACAGTGGGTGTATACATCACATGATCGGTGATAAATGAAAAATTATTTCAATGGAAGAATGTGATGGTGGTGCAGTCAGATTTGGTAATTAATGGTTCACCTTGTACTGTAGTAAGAGGTAAAGGTTCTATAACACTTAATGATACTTCCAATTGTGATGATGTTTATTGGGCTGACAGCTTAACGTATAACTTGTTAAGTGTTTCTTAGTTGAATAACCAAGGTTTCAGGTTGAAATTGAGTAATGGTGTGTGCAAGATCTCAGGAACATCTGGAGAGTTGATTTCTACTAGAAAATAGACTAGAGGTAACCTATTTCAATTCAACTCTACTAATAAACATTGCTTGATTGCTAAAGTTGAAGACAACTGGCTATGACATAAAATATTTTGTCATGTTAATTTCGATAATCTTATAAAGGTCAACAAGCATAAATGTGTTAGAGGTCTGCCTACATCAACTAAGCCTAAAAAGTGCTATGTGTAAAGAGTGTCAGTTGGGAAAGATAACTAGGTCTAGCTTTACAAGTAAGGTCTAATCATCTCAGAACATTCTTGACCTTGTTCACACTGACTTGTGTGGACCGATGAGAACAAAGAGCTACTATGAAGATAAGTACTTTATCTTATTTGTTGATGACTACTCAAGAATGATGTCTGTTATGTTTTTAAAGGATAAATCTGATGCATTCTACATGTTTAAGGTGTATAAGGATCAAGTTGAAAAAGAAACAGGTAAATCACTCAAATGTCTTAGATCTGATAGAGGAGGTGAGTTTAATTCACATGAGTTTACAACATTCTATGAAGAACATGGAATCAAGAGACAATTATCAACACCAAGAACACCTCAATAAAATTGAATTGCTGAGAGAAGGAATATATCAATAATTGATTGTGCAAAAACACTGTTTTTGATTATGGAAAACAGGTTTTGATGGGTTCCTAAAACCCTATAGAAGAAACAAACGAAGTCTAAAGCATATAAACGTTACAATCCAAACATCAGAAAATAGTCAAAATAAGCAAAACAGATACAACAACCAAAAAGCCAAGATCTCATATCCAAAAAGGCAGGAATAAAAGCCAGGTCCATCCTTTAGGCTATTTCTCTAAGGATCTCCGCTGCTCTGATCTCCAGCTCTATCATTCTTTCAGCAGCTTCTCTGATTTCAGCCAACTCCTTGTCAGCTCCCTTGTCTGTCTTATTCTTTGCATTTTCATCTTCTTGGAGTTGGTTCCTGTCTCCTTGCTTCTGCCTTTCTTCCAGATTACCATGTTGCTCTTGAAACTTATCAATTATGACCTTTATGTTGTCGTTAGAAGCTTTTAGTATATTATAACTCTGCTCTACTATTTTGACCATAGTAGCTTCAATGTTTTCAATTCTGTTTTTCAGTTCATTCACTCTGTTGTCCAGCTCTCTGTCCTCTGCAATGTTTTTATTTTTTTTGCTAATGTGTTCCTTCTCCATGTTGTCCATCCTTTTTTTCATGTCATTAATTTCATAATAGGTCCATTTTGTAGTTCTATAGCTGTCTATTGCACTGTTCTTTGCATTATTGAGCACATCCATTTGTGGTATTTCCCTTGCATTGTCACTGAATATCACCATGGTCAGGTCAATGAGTTCCTCCATCTATAATCTTCCTTCTTTATTTTCCTTTACCAAGGTTTTTACCAATTCTCTCTTAATGCCCATTTTGGCCGAGAGAGAATCGAAGTTTCTCCAGACCACTTTCTTATCTTGACCTGTAATACTATAGGTGAACTGTTCTTCACCATACTCAGCATAGCTATGCCTATTCTTGTCCTCTTCATCATCCATACCCTGACACTCCTCTGTTTCATCTTTCTCCTCTTTTATCTCCTGTTTTTCCATTTTTTCCTCCTTTGTTTCCACTATGATTCTTTTGGATCTCATGGCCCGCTTCCCCGAGTTTTCCCCCTCCTTCTGAGTCAGAATTTTGATGGTGATCTTCCTTTTAGTAACCTTTTTCCCTTTCTTCTTCAAAGTTGTTTCTTCTTCTGAATTCTCCTTCCTTATTTCCATTCCTTCCTCTTCCTCATTATATTCCCTGTCCAAAGAGACTTCAATGTGCTATTTTAAATTCTCTTTGTTAGCTCTGTTTTTAATTTTCTTATGTTGGCTAGTATGTTCCACCTCTGAATCAGAGTGCATGTCTCTGCTATCCTCTGTTTTAGAGGGGAAGTATTCCTCCTCAGACTCCCCCATGGAAGCCCCATCCTCTTTATCTTGGATTTCCTTTCCCCGAGTACGGGATTTAAAATACTCATAAATCAAAAGAAGTAAGCCCTCATGGAAGGCTGGATTACTTATCTGTTTCTCTTTATAATCATTTATGTTTTCATTAATAGATGAATATATGTAGGAAGGGAGGGAAACCTTAGCCCCATACCTAAAATGGTTGAGGAGCACAAAATGATGGGTGCTGATGTGATCAAATCTGGTGTTGAGCGTGAGGAATTTGATTATCGCCCGCAACACAAAGCACCACAGATGTTTGATGGAGCTCGGGTGATAAAAGGTGCCTTTCTTGACCAGGGAACATTTTTCGGCTTCATATTTGAAAAACTCTGTCAGAGCTTTAGAAGAGATTTTCCTATCCCTATAGAACTTCTTTCCTATAATAGGAATGCCTGTAACCGCATAAACTATTTCCTTAGTCACCATGAATGTAACCCCATCAATTTTCACCTTACCTTCCTTCCAGCTGTTAACCATCATCCTTGTGACTGATGGCTTCCACCCATAAAGGCATTTGATATAAGTGGTTACTTCCCCATTTCTCAGAATTTCCCACACCTTTGATCTCCGACGCCATTTCACAGTTTCTCTCTCCAGTTCTCTCCTGTGCGCCTCTCCCACCATGCCTGCAATTCTTTTGTTTCCTCTTTATTGTGGAGATTGTTTGAAGTATGAGGTTTATTTGGGGTTTTGAGATCCTTCCTTTAGCTTTGTAAATGTAATAATTGCTTAAATCCCGCCAAGTGTGCCGATGGGGCATTAAACTGACTTTCCCATCACAACAATTGTACTTGCACATCCCGTGGGGATTCTTTTTGCCTCTATCTTTACTCTCCATAATTAGCCTTTTAGCTTCTATCATAATTAATCTTTAATATATCTGAGTCTGCCCGGGACCCGATCATTTTCCATTATGTTGGCAATTTCTGGTGGTAAATGTTTCCCGTTCTTCCATTGTTTAACTTCTTCACACGTGACACCCAAATTTGCCAGCGTGTCTGCCACCTGGTTTGCTTCACGATATTCATGTGCAACGTAGATCTTATTGAAGGACTTCAAAATTTGAATACATTCCTTTATGATATTGTCTATAGTCCAGGAAGCTCCGGTCTTTTCATTAAGACAATCAATTATATTTTTTGAGTCCCCTTCCACCCATAAATTTTTGATACCCATTTCCTTGGCAAGCTTAAGAGTGTGATGTGCCACACTAGCCTCAGCATAGTGGTTGGTTTGTGATCCCAGGGGTGCTGAAATAGCTACAATTCCTTTGCCATTCAAGTTTCTGATGATTCCTCCCGCCCCTGCCTTCCCAGGGTTCCCCTAAGCTGCCCCATCAAAATTAGCTTTGTACCACCCTTTCGGTGGTAAATACCATCTGTAGACCAGCCTTTTTTTGATGCTGTTTAACCCATTTAAGTGAGTAGAAGTGCTGCTACCTTTGCAAATGGTGTAGTTTTCCTTAAGTGCATTAGCAATTTTTTGTGCTACAACCTTAACCAAGGTGATCTGTTCCCTAAAAATTCTCTTGTTTCATTCCTTCTAGACCCCCCAGCAGATGTGTGGCATAGCCCAAACCCAGAGGTGATGGCCACTCCCCCCCAGTAGCCATTGATAAAAAAGATCTAGAGTGGTGCTAGGGAAAACCTAGGATGTCTCAAAAAAACCCAAGAAATGATGCCATATCTTCCTGGCAAAATCATAGTGAAGAAATATATAGTCCACATTTTCACTATGACATTTATAGAGGATACATCGATTAGGAATGTAATGTCCCCTTTTAATAAGATTGTCCACTGTCAAGATGCCATTTTGAAGCAAAGTCCAAAAGAAAATATTAACTTTAGGGATGATACCAGGGAACCAGGCCTTCGCCCAAGCGGGTATAGAAGTAGATCCTTGCATTGAAACATATCCTGAGGCCACTGTATAGTTGCCATCCTTGGTCTCCCCCCAAACCAAGACATCCTCATTGAGAGAAAGGGGAGTGTGCCCCAGATAGACCATAAGGGGTTTGAGATCCTGGGACACCTTAGTGAGATTGACCCATTTATTATTGATTCTATAGTCATTGACAATGCTACCAAACCTGTTCATGCAATGTTCTGCCCATTTTTTGTAAGGCTCCAAATTCCATAGAGGTCACTATCTGAGCCAGTCATCATGCCAGAAATTTACCTTCTTGTCATTACCCACTTTCCATCTCATTTTTGCTGTCACTATTCCTTTGGTCCTCAAAATGCCATTCCAGATGTGGGAGCCCATTGGGTCAGAGTCTCTGCTAATGAATTGTTTGAAGGTTAAGTCAGCTGCATATTTATCCTTCATGATATCCCTCCATTCCCCTGTTGAATTGAAGATTATCCAAATCTGTTTGGCTTGCAAAGCTCTGTTGAACTTCTTTAGCAGCTTGATCCCTAGGCCTCCATATTTTTTAGGCTTACATACCTTATCCCAGGCCACCAGTGGGTATTTCTTGTTTCCATCTTTTTCTTCCCATAGGAACTTTCTCTGGATGGCTTCCAGAGTGTCAGCCACCTTTGCAGGGATGGTGAAAATGCTAAGAGCATATGTAGGGAGGTTCTGGAGAGTGGATCGAATCAAAGTAACTTTCCCAGCCCAACTCAGGGTGATGCCCTTCCATCCCACCAATCTCCTATTGAATCTATCTATGAGGCCTCCCTAGAAGGCCTTTGGGGGTTTGTTTCCAAGTGGGAGGCCAAGGTAGGAAGCTGGAAAGGAGCTAATGCCGCAACCCAGAATACCTGCCATTCTCCTCTGTCTGTCCTCTGGAGTGTTGATGAAAAAAACCGAGCTCTTGTTCCAGTTAATAAGCTGCCCCATAGCATTGGTGTAGGAATTGAGAATATTCCTAACATTTCTATCCTCCTTTACTGAAGACTCCCCCCCTAGAATAGTGTCATCAACAAATTGTTGATGAGTAAAAGTGAAAGGTCCTGAAGAGGGTATTATCCCCTTTAATTGCCCCCTGATTCTATGTGCATGAATAAACCTTCCTAAGCAATCAGCCAAGATGTTGAAAAGGATAGGAGAGAGGGGGTCCCCTTTCCGAAGCCCACGAGAGGATTTGAAGAATTTAGAGGGAGACCCATTCACCAACACAGCAAAAGACGGGGTAGAAATCAGCTAGGAAATGATCTTTAAGACCTTACCATTGAAACCAAAAGCCCCCATAATTTTTCTTAGGAAGGTCCAGTCCACCCTATCATAAGCCTTGGAGAGATACAGTTTGAGCAGGAATCCTTCTCTCTTGCCTTCCTCCAAAGAATGAATCACCTTGTGCACCACCATAATAGAGTCCAGAATTTGCCTTCCAGGGACAAAACCCGATTGTTGGGGAGCTATAAGAGCCGGGAGGGTCTTAAGAAGTCTGAGATACAAAAGGAAGTGGATCAAATGTTTTGGAGAGGTGTAAGTACTGTTGTTTATACTTTGAATAGGGTAAAACTTAAGAAAGGTACAGGAAAAGCACCTTGTGAGATATGATATGGTCATACTCCTAGTGTCAATTACTTTAAATTTTTTGGAAGCAAGTGTTACATAAAGAAGGATGATCAAAATGGTAAGTTTGATTCTAAAAGTGATGAAGGAATATTTCTTGGCTATTCTACTAGAAGAAAAGCATATAAGTGTTTGACCAAGCATACTAACAAGATGATTGAAAGTGCAAATGTTAGAATTGATGAATTTTCTGGAAAATAATGAGGAAGATAGAAAGAAGGAACCAAAAGACTATGACAAGTTTTTTTATGTTCAACCAATGGAGTCAGAAACAATAACACATGTGACTGAAGTGTTGAATGAAGCACAACCAGTGAATAATGATGAAGGTAACCAAAGGACTGAACCGATACTCCAAAGGTATGTGAAACTCAATCATGCACAAGATCATATTATTGGTGACAAAAATGCTGGAATAATGACAAGAAGCAAGGTAAGATAAAGCACTTGTTTGATATATAAACTTGAAACTAAAACTATTAAAGATGCTTTGGACAATGATGATTGGATTATGGCTATGAAAGAAGAATTAGAGAAAATAGAAAATAATAACACTTGGACTTTAGTACCCAGACCTACTGACAATAATGTTATAGGTGCTAAATGGATTTTTAGCAACATGTTGAATGAGAAAGGAGAAGTGATCAGAAATAAGGCAAGACTAGTTTGCAAAGGTTATGCACAAGAAGGACTAGACTATGGAGAAAATTTTGCACCTTTTGCAAGACTTGAAGGTGTAAGGATATTGTTAGCATATGTTTCTTATAAAGGATTTAAGGTATATCAAATGGATGTAAAATTTGCTTTTCTGAATGGTGTGTTAGAAGAGGAAGGATACATTGAACAACCTAAAGGATTTGCAAAGGAGAAAGGTAAATATATGGTATGCAAATTGCATAAAGATTTGTATGAATTGAAGCAAGCTCCAAGAGCATGGTATGAAAGATTTCATGCATATCTTATTAAGATTGGTTGTACAAGAACTAGTGACAATAGCATTGTATATCTGAAATATGAAAGTGAAGACATAACATTGATTGCTGAATTTTTTGTTGATGACATTATATTTGGAGGAAATGAAGCTTTGGGTAGGTCATTTGCAGAGGAAATGAGGAAGGAATTTTCAATGTCTATGATAGAAGAAATCAAATTATTTATTGGGCTTCAAAAACAACAGAAAGAGAAAGGTATATACATAATTCAATCAAAATATGTGATCGAGATTCTGAAATTTTTTGGCACAAAAGATTCAAAACAAGTGGGAACACCTATGGTCACAGGTTATAAGTTATCTAAGGAGGATGAATCAAAAGAGGTAAATGAAACTTTGTATAGATCCATCATCTATAAACTACAATATGTTGTGCACAGTAGACCAGATATTGCACATGTTGTTGGCATTGTTGCAAGGTTTTCATCAAACCCAAAGGACTCACATTTGGTTGCAGTAAAGAGGATCTTTATATATCTCAAAGGAACTGAAGATTATGGCTTATGGTATGATAAGGATGGAAATTTTTCTTTGAATGTATTTAGTAATGCAGATTGGGTAGGAAATGTTGATGATAGAAAGAGCACAAGTGGTGGAGCATTCTTTCTTGGTGGAAGATTAGTCTCCTGGACTAGTAAGAAATAAAAGTGTATTTCTCAATCTACTGCAGAAGCATAATATGTTGTTTCTTCTCTTAAATTTCAAAAAGTAGTATGGATAAAACACATTCCTGAAGGAATTCATGAGAAGGTAACTGAACCTATTATTATCTATTGTGATAACACTAGTGTAATAAATATTTCCAAGAATCCAGTGATGCACTCGAAGACAAAACACATTGCAATAAAATATCATTTTCTAAGAGATAAAGTACAAGAGAAGGAGGTAAGGATTGATTATGTGTCTACTAAAGAGAAAGTTGCTGATATATTCACCAAGCCATTACCAAAAGATACCTTTGAATATCTTAGAGGTAGATTGGGGGCCATTCCCCTACCTGAAATTAATTAGAGGATGATGTTGATTGCATCAGTTCATATGTGTTTATCAGAATATCATAAGTATGAATTGATATAGGGGTGGACAACTCCTAAGGGGGTAAGTCTTAAGTTGAGGCTGAAACAAAGTAATGAGGAGTGCACATGCAAGATTCAATACATTGTACTTAGTGATGACTGAATGATTTGACAACTTTGACATTATTGTCAAAGGGGGAGAATATGTATGCACTTTCCATATGGGGAGATATGTAATTTGTTCAAGGGAAAATATGAAGGAGTATATGAAGATGATATAATAGGCAAAGACAAAAGTGGAAATATTTTTGCAGAAGTCAGAACAAGGAGAAGCTATGAGAAGAAAATGTTGGCAAGTGATGTTTTTGGTATGATATGAGACACTTAATGGTTTTCATTTATGGCAACACATCTGATAGTATGATCGAGTTAAGAACATTTTTGGAGATTCAGTTCTGAAATTGACTAAGTATAGAAACATAAATACAGAGTATAACAACATTTTTTGGACAACGAAGATCATGTATGATGTTTGATGACTAGCGAGCTTAGAGGAAGATACTATGATGTATGTATGACCTACAGTTAAGATCGATTTGGTTTTGGTGATGATTATAGAGAGTTAGAGATATTTGAAGACATGTGAAGACAACATAACAATGTAACAAATAAGTTGAACAATTGCGACGATTGAGGGAGCATGAGATGGAATCCAAGCATGCTAAGTTGGATTGGTATTGTGAGTTACCTATCCTTTGGTAATACAAGAGCACCAACATTATATTTACTTTTTCTTTTAGTATTTAATATGTTTTGTATTGTAATTGGAAGTTAACCAAAGGATGTAATGCATATATATAAGAAGAACATTTTGTAAAGAGAAGACGCTTGGGATATATGGTAAATGGATGGATATGTGTGATGGAAGATCAGAGATCAAAGATTGACAGATTTTGTTGAGAGCTATAACTGGAACTGTCTAAGCATTGGAGATGTTTATTTTTGTTCATTTCTGAGAATATTTTTTTGAAGTATTGATTGTAAGAGCTATAAGCTTAGTGTACCCCTAACAGGGTGTTGTATACCTTTAACATGGTTTCCTCGACAACAAATAATGGTGTAATGAGTTGTGTGTTTTTGATAAAGGTAAATACAGGTTTTGAATGGAACCTGAAACCATTTACAACATAATAAAAAATATAGACAACAAAAACCCTTACAAACATCGATAGCCTACTACACAACAAAAAGCAGGACCCCAGCATACTCAAAAAGAAACCCAAAAAGAGTTACAAAAAAGTAGCCAAAAAATAGTTTCCAGCACATCTACCAAACAAATACTAGCACAAAATAGAAAGAGAAACTACTTGTTACTTTCAAAGGCCTTCTCAGCCTCTTTCTACAAATCTTCCATCATGTCAATGGAATCTTTCAAAGCTTTCAACTCCTTATGCATTTCTGGAAGTTTCCTTTTGAGGCCGCTTCTTGTTCTGGTCCCCAGACCTGAGCTCCCTGCATTATCCTCCATCATGATAGTTGTGCTCTCCAGCATGTTGTTCTCCAAATAGGCATACAATGCCTTTAGGTTAAGCACTGAGACTTTAAGTCCCTCATTGTTGTGCTTGAGAATTTTACTGATAATATGCCCATTGTGGCTTATTTTTTTGTTCATATCTTTCAGCTTCTCCTCAACCAAAGTAGTAATTCTAGCCATTGTCTCATCATTCAAATTATTTTTATTTACCTTCATCAAAAGATCCTTTTCCAGATTTTCCAATTTATCTTTAAAGGGTTCCATGGCTTCTTCCATTTCCTTTAGGTGTTGCTTCATGTCATTCATGTCCTTGCTGATCCACTTCTCCATGTTAGCGTCATGGTCCTCTTTACTCTTGGGGATTTTATCACTAATGTTAAACCTGAAATTAATCTACTTGCCTCTTCCCTTTCTCTATTTTTTCTTGTTTCTTTCTCCATCCCTAAGATTAAGTTGCTCATTTAATTCATTATTTTCTTTGCCCTCATTATCCTTCTCCTCGTCTTTTCCACCCTTTTCCTCCTTCTCTTGGTTTTCTTCTTCGTTGCCCCTATTATCAAAATCCTCTTTTCTCTCATCTTTCTCATTCTCTGTATTCAGAACCTCTTCCTCATTCACAGGGGCCTCCTCCTCATTCACAAGATCTTCCTCCATGTTCTCTTCCTGTATCATTTCTTCTTCATTTCCCTGAGGGGAAAGGATTTAGTCTTCATCTTCCTCATCTCTATCTAGAATCTCCTTCTTCTTACTCCTATCCCTCTTCTTAGAGTCCACCTTTTTCTCTTCCATCTTGATTCTCTTTACTTTCCCTTTAACCCTTTCAGTTGTAATGAGTTGTGTGTTATTTTCTTATGTTCTTTTCATTTCAGCAATCATATGGGTTATGTGGAATTGGTTTAAGTTTAATTTAAAGTGTTGTAATACTGATTCACCCCCCTCTCAGTATTACTTAATCCTAACAATTGGTATTAGAGTTGTTGGCCCTTGAAAAGAAACTTTAACAACTTAAGGGAGATCAAGATGGATTCTGTAAGTTTGCAAGAGAACTTTGAAGCAACACTTGAAGACCTTGATAAAGAAAAAACAAAGAATGGTGACTTGAGATTAAATTTAGGAAGAGATGAGGGATTCATTAAAAAACTGAAAGAACAACTTGAACTTTCCAGAAATTAGAGGCAGGATTTATGGTTAAGATAAAATAGGATTTAGACAATGATAATTCAGATCAGATAAAGCAACTTGAACAAGAGAATGATACCTTGAAGCTTGATCATGAAACAATGGATAAATAGATTCAACAAGAAAATAATGCTAAAGACAAGATTGAAGAAGCTTTAAACAATGCTAATATTCTGATGGGACAAATGAAGACTGAGCTTGACCACTACAAGAACAAGTAACTAGAATTGGAGAAATATAATCAGATCATTAAAGGTGAACTTGTTGAGACAAAGAAACACATTGAGAGACTTCACATGAGCAGTGAATTGATCGATGAACAAAAAGATAGACAGAAACCTAAAAGAGATATGACATGTGTTGGATTCAATGAAGATGAATGTTCTAAGACTCAAGAAGAGAAATCTGATGTGAATACTGATGGAGAAAAACCTATTCTTGAAGAACCTAAAGAACATAGCAGACCTTTCAGAGGTAGATGTTTTGGTTGTAACACGTTTGGACACATGAAAAGAGATTGCAGAGGTAATGCCCCTTTCAAACCTTTTTCTGGTTATTGTTTTAATTGTCATCCATATGGGCACGAGAAAGTAGAATGTAGGAAACCTGAACAATCTAGATACAAACAATATAATATCAGAGGAGAATCAACAGTTAAACCCACATGTTACAAATGTAATAACGCTGGGTACATTCCAAGGTATTGTAAGTTGCAAGTAAATAAAAATAGACCTCCTATATGCTACAAATGCAAAAATCTAGGGCATATAGCAAAGTTTTGCAGGTACAATAGAGAAAACAACAAAGGAGTACCACCTCCTATGGACACAAAGAGGAATGACAATGATAATGGTAAGAGTCTTGCATAATACAAAAGTGAATTTGACAATTGTTTCAAGAAAGTTGAAGATAAAAATAGTGGTAAGGTGTAGAAAGTCAAAAAATCAAGTGAGATATTGGTTCAGGGAGAGACAGTAGATGCTATTGAATATTTTCCTGATGGTAACACTGTTACATCGACCTAAATGGATGATCATGGCCTTAGGGGGAGCATTGGATAAAGACACCTAATTATATCTAGCCCCTGATTATGAGGAATATGCTCAAGAAAGCTTGTTTATGATATATGAAGACATTGTGGAACTTATATTTGAGAGTGCAACATCAGATGATTCATATTCTATGATTGCAAGATTTGTGATTGACTGGACAATGTACAAAGTAAAGTTTATTGGGTAATGTGCATTTCTCACTTAGCGATGAATAAAAGACATCTGAGATTATTATTTCTTCACCATTTGAAGAGAAACGACCAAGGAGAGAAGAGATTAGAGAGTATCAGACTACCAAGTGTTACATTGCGTGATCGATCAAAGCGGAAATTTGGAATTCAACGTGTTTAAGGTATTTAGAATATCTACTTAAGTAGAAGTTATGGATGCATCGTTGATTTATGATGTTGTAGATCAACCTAGATATAAATTCAAGAAATGTCCATTTAAGTCTTGTGAAGATGACCCTGAAGGAGCATTTTCCCAAACACCAAACAACGTCTTGCACGTAGAGGATATTAGGGCATATTCATTGCAAATATGACACATTGGGAGATGATGAGATTACTATAGATTTGGAAGATATTCTAGGTAATGATGGTAAAATGAAGGATGGATTCAAATACATAGACAACCTGAGCATCATGAAAATATTAGAATTGTATGACTTCAGCAAAGGAGAATGGATCAAAAATTTTCTTAGCAGAGTACATGATCAATTCATCTAGATAGGAGAGCAACCTATAATGATCAGTAGTCAGTTGATTCATGATATAACTGGGTTAGATAACACTAGAGTTATCCCTGTGGAAGAGAAGCACATAAAGAAATAAGTTGAAACCCTAACATACTCTAAATGGAAACAACAGACTTATTTCAGTCTCAGCAGGAGTCATTATGATGGATTATAGGATGATAAAAGAAAACACTACATTTAACCTATGTGAGGTTCTGACACAAGAATTTTTGGAGAATGTTAAGCTAATCAAGAAGGATAAATCTAAGACCTTTAGATTTGGCTCACTTTTAGTTCATATGTATATCCATATTGAGCATAAGTTTCTTGGAATGCACCCTTGAGCATGGAGAGACAACATACCCACTGGTATTCAGATTTCATAGAGCTACAAAAGACAAAACAACACATGGGTAGATGGTGAATTGTTTGGCTTGATCAAGATTCTTCGGAGGCAAATGAAAGAAAGATTCAGAATTCCTAAAGAGTTGGTTGAGAGATACAAGGATATAATTTGTTTCATGGTTGAAACTGATTGTGTATGTTTTGAGGCAGTTGTACCTAGAAAGAAATGGTGTTACCCTATGGGTTATGAAATCAGTTCAGAAGTTTTAGTTATGCAAATTGAACATGTCTTGGAATCTAAAGTTGATACATCTGAGGAGAGATGGGGCACATATGAAGATAAATCACCTAAAGTCAGAGAAGAGAAAACTAGAGGATTAAGGAAGAGAAAAGTGAAGAATATAATTGATGATTGTGTAGCTAAGACATGTATTACTAAAGAAGAGATGAGAGAAGTAAGGAAGAATATAGCAGAGAGATCTTCTGGGATGGAAAGTACTGCTACTGGAGCCCTTCCACCTCCAAAAATTGAGCAGGCAATTAGTCCACTTTCTACTATTATTGAAGTTATTACACCCTCACCACCACATAAGACATCACAAGCAAAAAAAATTGTTCCTCGGAGAAACACTAGATCCACTAAACTAGACTCACCTCCTAAGAATCAAAGGACTGCGATGAACTATAATTGATTAAATGTTTGAAGATGATAAGTTGATGATCACCAAGATGCAAAAGTAAATGCAAGACATTAAATCAGTTAATATATTGTATTGTCATTCATGTCAACTTGATATGATCTGATTGGTCATACACATATTGTCATAGACTTCAAAGAACTAAAGAGAAAATTTTTATGTTATCGGTAAAACATAAAAAGCCAGTGTACACCGTGTGATAGTAAACATTGACGGACAGTGCACACCAATGAACAAAGAACACCAAGCAGTTCATAGTGTATACCGAACATCGCAGTAACTGAGCATAACTAGAGTGGTCATTGAGCTAACTAAAATTATTACCAAGGACAACTAGAGTCAATGATCGAGCTAACTGAAGTTGATTACCGATTAGAACTGAAGATAGAGAATGACAAAAACACTTAGCTGACATGAGCTATATTTAGAGTTAACTGATTTCATCAATTAGTTGAACTAAAACAAAAGGGAGATTTAAAACATAGATAACAAGGAGATATTTGTGGAATAAATCTAAAGGAGAGCTTTACGTATTAAAGCAAGCATGGCGAGAATTGTGGATCAAGAAAGTGATCTATGATGAAAACAAGAACATTGAATGGCTAAATCATGTCTATATAAAGAGGCAAGTAATTCATTATGAAAGAAAGGAATGCTGCATAGAATTCTGGTGAAGATAGAAGTCTTCATGCAGATTTGATCATACAGGCTGTAGAACAGAGCCAATAATTCTGCAGACATCGAGCAATAGAAGAAAGAGCATTCACCAAGCATAAAGAAGAAAGAAGGGGAGAAAATGAATTGAAGATAACATTGATTAAAGAGGTATTATTGGATTAACAATAGATATAAAAATATGCAAGTTAAAGTTGTATTATTGAACATATCATTTACTGTTTCAGTTTAACCATTGATTCAAAAAATCTCTTAACTGAGTGGGATTTAACTATCCTTAATGTATTGAGATACTCAAGAGTATCAAAAGGTTTTGTTGTTGACAACATAGTGAATTCTAGGTCAAAAGGCAAACTGTTAGTTTTGAATCCTCTAACAAGGTCACACTTAACAATGTGTTTGTAACCTTTAACAGGGTTGGCTCTTCACTGAGCTCACTTCAAAAGAGTAAAATTTTTGGGTTACTGGTCCCAAGTGGTTTTTCCCTTAACAAGGTTTCCACGTTAAAAATCCATGTGTCAAATGTGTATATGGTTCATTCCTTTGATGTTTTTCTTTACACATTACTAAAATTGGATTGGCCGGTAAACACTAAGTTTAATTGCTGCTACTCGATAAAGGCTAGAAAAAGATAAACAATATATCTTACTGAGCAGTATATATTTATTTTAATTATATAAGGCATACATCTTGAAGAACTAAAAGATAACTAGAGGATATTATATTTGTGATATAAGTTTTTGGTTGGAATATTGGAATTATTTTTAAGGCCACTGATTCACCCCCCCTCAATTATTCTAACAATTGGTATCAGAGATTTGGTGCGTGGAAGAGAGTTTAAAGACTCAAGATAAAGATCACAAGATGAGTAAAAGGGATGTGCCTAAGTTGAACAATGAAAACTTTGCATCATGGCAAAGCAGGATAAGACTCCATCTATCAGGTATTGGAAATGATGTTACACAATACTTGGATGTTGAATATGTTGCACCTACTGGACCTCTAACTGTTGATCAATTGAGAGAGAAACATGAACACAATTCTATGATAATAGAACTTGCTTCTTCACTATCTGATGCTGATTTTGAAGAAGTCAAATCATGCACCATTGCAAAGAAAATGTGGGACAAACTCAAGCTAGTACATGGAGGAGATACAAATGTGCTGAGAGCTAAAGTTGAAAGCCTAAGAGGAAAGTTTTATGACCTAAGAATGAAATAATGAGAGAACATCACTCAGTACAGTAGTAGAATCAAAGAAGTTGCTAATGCTATCCAAGGAGTAGAAGGAGTACTTGAGGAAGAAACAGTGTTACGTAAAATTTTGAGAACCTTAATGCCTGTTTATGCTATTAGAGTATCTATAATTCAAGAAATGAGAGAAATAGAAAATAACAATGTTACTCTTGATAGTTTGATTGGTAGAATTATTTCATTTGAGATGAACAACTATGACAACAGTGTCTTAGCAACTATTGATTCTGCATTCAAATCTTCTATGAAATTAAGCAAATTGAAAGTAAAAAACACACTATGAGAAATGATAGTGAAAGTGATAGTGATGAACAAGAACTTAATGAAATTGAAGCACTAATGGCTAGAAGATTGTAAAGAGGCAAAGCTAGATACAAAGGTAAATTACCATTGGTCTGTTTTAATTGCAAAGAAATTGGACATTTTTCTGCAAGATGCCCTAACAAGAGAAAGGATGAAAGAAACAATGACAAATATTATGAAAAGAAGTTTGACAAAAGTGATGACCGAGACTATAGAAGAAAATGACACTCTAACAGAAGAGATAACCAAGATTACAAGGACAAGGGCAAGAAGGCTTGTTACCTGGTTGAGAACAAAGCTGAAAATACTGACATCGAGTCTGATGAAGATGTTGAGGTAGTATTTGTTGCTATGAAGGATGATTCTGATGAAGAATAAAGGTATGTTGAAACTATAGTCATATCTAAAGCTAGAAAAAATGATGTTTGGATTATTGATAGTGGTTGTACTCACCACATGACTAGAGATAAGGAAAAGTTTGAAACTTTTGAATATTATAATGGTGGATCAATTAGGATGGGTAATGACTCACCTTGCCAAGTTGAAGGAAAAGGAACCATCATGTTGAATAATATGATCAGATGTGAAAATGCATATTGGGTAAAAGGACTTAAATATAATCTATTGAGTGTTTCACAAGTGAATAACACAGGACACCGAGTTGCATTTGAGAACAAAAAGGCAAAGATCTACAATGGAACATGAAGGTTGATCGGTATTGGTGAACAAACAAAAGGTAACCTATTTTATCTTGATAAGGTTGAGAGCACTTGTTTATTGGCTAGAAATGAAGACATTTGGTTGTGGCATAAAATGTTATGTCATGTGAATTTTGACAACACGGTTAGGATAAGCAAGAAAAGAAAAAGTAAGAGGCTTACCAAGTATGTCAAAGCCCGACCATGTCATGTGCAAGAATTGTCAAAAGGGAAAAATGAAAAAGTCTAGTTTCAAGAGAAAAACCTACACATCTAATACTATTCTAGAGTTAGTCCATACTGATTTATGTGGACCAATGAGAACAAAGATCTATTATGGTGATAGATATTTCATTCTATTTGTTGATGAGTATTCTAGGATGATGACTGTTATGTTCTTAAAAGAGAAATCTAAAGCATTTAATATGTTCAAATGGTATAAAGCTAAAGTTGAAAAATAAATTCGAAAATAACTGAAATGTTTAAGGTCACATAGAGGAGGAGAATTTATTTTTGATGAATTCACTAACTTTTGTAATGAGCATGGAATTACAAGCCAGGTTTCTGCACCGAGGACACCACAACAAAATGAGATTGCTGAAAGGAGAAATAGATCAATTGTTGATTGTGCCATAACACTAATGATTAAAAAAGGCATCACACAAACATTCTGGAGAGAAGCTGTAAGTACAACTGTCTATACACTAAACTGAGTTCAATTGAAGAAAGACACCAATAAGACACCATATGAGCTATGGTATGGATACACACCAAATGTGAGTTACTTTAAAATTTTTGGAAGTCAATGTTATTTATTGAAAGATGATAGAAATGGGAAACTTGACTCTAAAAGTGATGAAGGAATATTTCTAAGATATTCGACCAAAAGCAAAGCTTATAAATGTCTTAACAAATCTTCTAACAAAATCATTGAAAGTGCAAATGTTAAAGTGGATGAATTTGCTGAGAAAAATGATGAAGAAAGCAGAAAGGAACCATAAGATTACAAAAAATTTGTCTACATTGATGAACTTGGCACTCTGCCCGAGCAACATTTTAATGCTACCAAGCGACAAAATAATGCAACCAAGCAACAGGCTGCACAAACCGAGAATCAAGAAAATGCTCACAATGCTGAATCGAGCAATGATGAAGATCAAAATGAAGGTCAAGATGATGATCATTATGATGAAAAAAATCTAAACCTGTACTTGCTAAATATGTCACAAGACACCATCCATAGGACCAGATCATTGGAGACAAAATAATTGGAATGAGAACAAGAAGTAAGTCACTTAACACTAGATGTTTGATTTGTGATTTTGAGCCTAAATCTGTTAATACTGTACTTGAGAATCAAGAATGGGTTAGCACAATGAATGAAGAGTTTGAACAGATTGAGAAGAAAAAAAATGGACATTCTAGTACCTAGACCGAGTGACAAAAATGTTATTGGCACTAAATGGATATTCAAAAACAAACTGAATGAGAATGGAGAAGTCACAAGGAACAAAGCAAGACTGGTATGCAAAGGGTATGCACAAGAAGAAGGTATTGAATATGGAGAAACCTTTGTACCCGTTGCTAGAATAGAAGGTTTAAGAATTCTACTTGCTTATGGTGCTTTCAAAGGATTCAAAGTATACCAAATGGATGTTAAATATGCATTTCTGAATGGAATACTAGAAGAGGAGGTATACATTTAACAACCTGAAGGGTTTGTTGATCCTAACAAGAGGAACATGGTTTGTAGACTACATAAAGACTTGTATGGATTGAAACAAGCACCAAGAGCATGGTATGAAAGACTTCACTCTTATCTCATTAGTATTGGATTTGTTAGAACAAGTGACAACAGTAATTTGTATTTGAAAGGAGAAATTGATGATAAGATTTTGATTGATGAGATATTTGTTGATGATATCATATTTGGAGGTAATGATATATTATGAAAGTCATTTGCTGATGAAATGAGAAAAAAATTTGAGATGTCAATGTTTGGAGAGATCAAAATTTTTCTTGGTCTACAGATTCTACAACAGGATGAAGGCATCTACATCACACAATCCAAATACATCAAAGAAGTTCTGAAGATATTCAAAATGGAGGACTCCAAACCAGTTGGAACACCTATGGAAACTGGATGCAAATTGACAAAGGAAGAAAAGATAACTGAGGTAAATCAGACCTTATACAGATCTATGATTGGAAAAATAATGTATGTTGTACACACTAGACCAGATATAGAACATGTAGTTGGTATAGCTGCAAGATTCTCGGCTAATCCTAAGGAATCACACCTGACTATTGTTAAAAGAATTCTGAGATATCTAAGAATACCAAAGACTATGGTTTGTGGTATAATAAAGAAGGAAAATTTGAGCTACAAGTTTATACCGATGCTGATTGGGCTGGAAACATATATGATAGAAAGAGCACAACAGGAGGAGCATTCTTTATGGGTGACAAACTTGTCACATGGATAAGTAAAAGGAAAGGATGCATATCTCAATCAACTTCTGAAGCAGAATATGTGGATGCTATTGCAAATTGCTCTAACATTGCATGGATCAAGCAATTCATGAAAGATATGAATGAAGAAATTCTTGAACCAATAATTATCTATTGTGATAATACTAGTGCTATAAACATCTCAAAGAACCCTGTGATGCATGCTAAAACAAAGCACATAGCTATCAAGTATCATTACTTGAGGGAAAAAGTACAAGAGAAAGAGGTGATACTGGAATATGTACAATCCAAAGAACAATTAGTAGACATATTCAAAAAACCATTACCAAAAGATACATTTGAGTATGTAAGGAATAGACTAGGGGTTCATCCTTGTCTACTGGTTACTAAGCTAACTAGGAGGCTGCATCAGCCTACACATTATCAGAAGATCAATCATGTTGATGCAAGATAAAATATGAACTGCAATGACATATCAATACAAGAAGGTACTTATCTGAACCGCACACTAGAGATATTGTTGGCTAGTACAAAGATGTATTGCTGATAGACAAAAGATTCATTGATATATTTTTATTTGGCATTACTGTCAAAGGGAGAGGAATATATCCATATGAAATATCTGTCAGGGAGAGAAATGAAATATCCATCAGGGAGAAGAACATCAATCAAAGGGAGAGAAAATATCAGAGAAAGAAGTTTCTACAAAGGGAGAGAAATATCAAATGATGACAATGATGATTCAAAGAAACAACCATCCATCTAAGGGAGAGAATTGGAGAAAAGTTAACACTGCATATCTATCTAGAAAAGGGAGAAGAAAGTATACAAAAAAGGGAGAGACAGAAGCATAAGAAAAAATTGCTACACCTATCCATTGAAGGGAATGAAGAAAGGGAAAGCACTCTGTAAGAATCAAATCTAAGCTAGAAGAGCTTACTGAGATTCAAATATTTGAATTGGTTATAGAACAATAAGTTTGGTATGCTATGACATATTTGATATTGTGTTGATATTGTGGTTCCATCAATGCCAAAGGGAGAGATTGATGAACTATAATTGATTAAATGTTTGAAGATGATAAGTTAATCATCACCGAGATGCAAAAGTAAATGCAAGACATTAAATCAGTTAATGTATTGTATTTTCATTGATGTCAACTTGATATAATCTGACTGGTCATACACATATTGTCATAGACTTCAAAGAACTAAAGAGACAACATTTATGTTATCGATAAAACATAAAAATCTAGTGTACACCGAGTGACAGTAAACACCGACAGATAGTGAACACCGAAGGACAGAGAACACTGAGCAGTTCACAGTGTATACCGAGAACCACAGTAATCGAGCATAATTGAAGTGGTCACCGAGCTAACTAAATTTGTTACCAAGGACAACTAGAGTCAATGACCGAGCTAACTAAAGTTGATTATCGACCAAAAATGAAGATAGAGAACGAAAAAAACACTTTATTTTCATCGATCAGTTGAACTAAAACAAAAAGGAGATTTAAAGCACAAATAAAAAGGAGAGATTTGTGGAATAAATCTAAAGGAGAGCTTTACAGATTAAAGCAAGCATGGCGAGAATTACAGATCAAGAAAGTGATCTACGATGAAAACAAGAAGATTGAATGGCTAAATCATATCTATATAAAGAGACAAATAATTCATTATGAAAGAAAGGAATGCTAAATAGAATTGTGGTGAAGATAGAAGTCTTCATGTAGATTTGATCATACAGGCTATAGAACAGAGCCAAGAATTCTGCAGACACCGAGCAACAGAAGAAAGAGCATTCACCGAGCAGAAAGAAGAAAGAAGGGGAGAAAAGGAATTGAAGAGAACATTGATCAGAGAGGTATTATTGGACTAACAATAGATATGAAAATCTACAAGTTAAAGTTGTATTATTGAACAAATCGTTTACTATTTCATTTTAACCATTGATTCAGAAAATCTCTTAACAGAGTGAGATTTAACCATCCTTAATGTATTGAGATTCTCAAGAGTATCAAAAGGTTTTCTTGTTGAAAACATAGTGAATGATAGGTCAAAAGACAAACTATTAGTTTTGAATCCTCTAACAAGGTCGCACTTAACCATGTGTTTGTAACCTTTAACAGGGTTGGCTCTTCACCGAGCTCACTTGAAAAGAATGAAAATTTTGGGTTACCGGTCCCAAGTGGTTTTCCCTTAACAATGTTTCCAAGTTAAAAATCCATTTGTCAAATGTGTATATGGTTAATTACTTTGATGTATTTCTTTACACATTACTAAAACCGGATTGGTCGGTAAACACTAAGTTTAATTGCTGTTACTCGGTAAAGGCTAGAAAAAGATAAACAATATATCTTACCGAGCAGTATATATTTATTAGAATTACATAAGGTATACATCTTGAAGGAATGAAAGATAACTAGAGGATATTATATTTGTGATATAAGTTTTTGGTTGGATTATTGGAATTATTTTTAAGGCCACTAAATCTATTAGAGACAGAGGGTAGTATACCTAAGGAATTGTATGATAAACTGGAGATTAGAAAGAAGCTTGCACATATTGAAGATGAGGCTATCATAAATAAAGCTATTGAGGATATGTTTCCAGTAGTTTATGTGCAGGAGAGAGAAAGAATATTTAATGAGCTCAAACCTTTGTTGAGAACCAAAGAAAGATTAGTGAAAATTATGAGCAAGAAATATGAAGAATTCATAGAGGAGACTCAAAATACATTAGATCATATACTTATGAGTAATATTCCTGAGAAGACTCCACCTCCTACATCTACTATACCTACACCTATAGGAATTG
The DNA here is from genome assembly GCA_018584345.1 of Thuja plicata. Lineage (NCBI taxonomy): Eukaryota > Viridiplantae > Streptophyta > Pinopsida > Cupressales > Cupressaceae > Thuja > Thuja plicata. The sequence continues at coordinate 1,033,341 of MU224222.1, forward strand.
GAGAGAGCTCTAAGACAGTTGAAGCAAATGTTGAGAAGAGTGAAGTTAGCACTGACACACAACCAAATTTCTATGTTTCTGGTGTGCCTGTGAACCTTGACACTTCACATGATGAGAAAGATCCATTTGAAGGAAATACTCATAATACAGTGGTAGATGAAGTAGAATAGAAAGAGGAAGAATAGAAACAGGTAGAGCATAAAGAAGAATCAAAATAGAAGAATGAGATAGACACATCAAAAGAAGAAGAGGCAAGAGTTGAATTAAAACCTAAAATTGACACATCTACTATTCTATTGTTGGCAAGTAAGGACAGATCTGTAAGCACAAATGTTGACAACATGGATGAGGATGAACTGATGAGACTATCCTTCATCACATTCATAAAGGCAAAAGAAAGATCTGAGTAGAAAGGAGACAAAAAGACTAAGGTAATTACTAGAGCAATTGATACTGTGGATAAGCTGCTTCTAGTCCCTATTGTTTTTCAAAGTAAAGATGATGCAGAGAACCTGAAAATGGCACTAGATGATTTTGATGGTCATTATGAGTCCTTAGTGAAGATCGCTGAAGAGAAGGCAACAAAAAGTTATCTAGCTAAGAAGTTGAAGGAAGTATGCCAGTCTATTTAATGCGACTTGGGAATTTTGAGATAAGCTACATCAAAGGACAAAAGTTGTGTCACACATGGAAGGATGTTATACAAATATTGTATGAACCCTATCAGACACATACATAATATACAAGACATTATTGCAAAGGACAAGGCTACTCTGAACAACATGATAGACAATTGTGATACCTCCTCACAATCTGTAATGGAGATGGACAAAGAGGTAATTTTTTTTTTGGATAAGTTGAATTTATTGGATATAGAGAAAGGGAGAGTAATGAAAAGATTTAGGTTGCTGAAGAGTCTAATCACTCCTAAGCTATCAATTCTTGAAGTACATCTATCTGATATGGAGAAGACTGCAGATTCACTAACAAAATCTATAACCATGGAGTTACAAGCATCATAGACATCATCCTATGCATTGAATGGACTAATTCATGTTAGTCAGTTATTGGTAGAGTCATGGAATGCAGAAGTGAAGATCTTGGAAGATTCCTTTCAAGATATTCTAAAATTGGTGAGAAGGCACTAATTCTACATTTTTGTAAATTTTGGATACACCTTTTCCATTATTTTCAAAGGGGGAGAAGAGAAAAAATGAGAAAAGGAGAAGAGAAAAAAAATGAGAGAAGAAGAAAAGAAGAGAAAAAGAGAACATTTTTGTATTGGGACACTTAGTCATTTTTTGAAAAGTGTTGCCATCAATGCCAAAGGGAGATATTGTTGGAAATTGATGTTTTTGGTATGATATGAGACACTTAATGGTTTTCATTTATGGCTTGACACATCTGATAGTATAATCGAGTTAAGAACAGTTTTGGAGATTCAGTTATGAAATCGACTAAGTATAGAAACAAAAATATAAAGTATAACAACCTTGTTTTGGACAACGCAGATCATGTATGATGTTTTATGACTAGTGAGCTTAGAGGAAGATACTATGATGTATGTATGACCTATAGTTAAGATAGATTTAGTTTTGATAATGATTACAGAGAGTTAGAGAGATTTGAAGACATGCAAAGACAACATAACAATGTAACAAAGCAGTTGAATAGCTGCGACGACTAAGGGAGCATGAGATGGAATCCAAGCGTGCTAAGTTGGATCAGTATTTTGAATTACATATACTTTGGTAATACAAGAGCATCGACATTATATTTAATTTTTGTTTAAGTACTTATTCTATTTTGTATTGTAATTGGAAGCCAACCAAAGGATGTAATGCATATATATAACAAGAAAATTTTGTAAAGCGAAGAAGCATGAGATATATGGTAAATGGATGGATATGTGTGATGGAAGATGAGAGATCAAAGATTGACATATTTTGTTGAGAGATATAACTGGAACTATCTAAGCATTGGAGATGCTTGATTTTGTTCATTTCTGAGAATACTTTTTTGAAGTATTGATTGTAAGAGTTGTAAGCTTAGTGTACCCCTAACAGGGTGTTGTATACCTTTAATAGGGTTTTCTCAACAACAAATAATGGTGTAATGAGTTGTGTGTTATTTTATTATGTTCTTTTCATTTCATCAATCATATGGTTTATGTGCAATTGGTTTAAGTTTGATTTATAGTTCTCTAATATTGATTCACCCACCCTCTCAGTATTACTTAATCCTAACAGAAAAGTGATGTTGATAAGAGTGTTTCCATCAATGCCAAAGGGGGAGATTGTTAGCATAAATGATCCAGTGATGCTAAGTGATGCATTTATGAAGATTGGTACAAATTTGATGACATACAAATTAGTTATTTGGTTGTCATTGATGTTAACTACTTGACTTAGTGTTTTCAGTATATTACCTGATATTGTGTAAGTGAATCATGAGTTGTAGTATGTTTCTAATGTTGCTATTATTATGGAAGGTTATATCATGTGTGTTGATGCTAAATTTTCCATCATGACATTTAATATGGAGAATTCAGTTGGTTATGATGGAATGGACTCAAACTGAGTAATTGCTAAAATAATCAGTGATTTGATTGTTGTTTAAGATCAATGCAGTATTAGATGGAGTGACAATAGGATATCATTGTAAAAAATGTCAAGATACTATATGTACGAGTGCAAATTATAATGTTAACCAGTACTAATAGTTTAATTGACTGGAAGTGGTGTTAACAAAATGAATAGGTAAAAAAGACAGAGTTCTTGAACATGCTATGATAATTTGTAGATCGGTGATGGAATTCATTATAACAAAAGGATCGGTGATAATTTTCATAAAGTGGCAAGTTATTTTCTTGATTTGTGAGATACACTTGATAACACATTGATCGAGGTATACATTTGAGAAGGCTTCTTCAGGAAGTTTCTTTTTGGCCAAAAGAGGGTTTATGAAATGGCTCAACTACCAAGGTAAAATCGATGAGCAAGCTGACGCGGTTAGAGGAAAATATTTTATGAGTGTCTAGATACATTGTATCTTACCTAATATGATTTGGATCATTCATATCTCAGATCTAGGGTTTGTTGTAAGTCAGTGGAAGTAATTTTATAAATAAGAACAATTGAAGGAAGAACATAGAGAGAGAGAAGAAAGTTGATTGCAAATTGCAGAAGGATTTGGAGACATAGAAAGAAAAGAAATCAAGTGTGATCAAGTCAAGGAAGAATATATAGTATGGTGATATATTTGAGATCTTCAAAGGATCTGATCATACAGAGGTAGTGCAGTTTTCACAGATCATTTTATCTTTTGCTTTCTAATCATTATAACAACAAAATCCCCTAACAGGGTAGATCCTAATAGATCTTTATTGTAAATCCTCTAACAAGGTGGCACACTATCTTGTATTTAAATTCCTTTAACAAGGCTTCTCCTAATAGGGAAAATATCCTAACAGGTCTTAGGAAAATCCCTTAATAGGGTAACACCTAACAATGTTTTGTAAACCTTTAACAGGGTAAGCTCCTAACAGGGCATATTCCAGAAGAGTACAAATTTTGTGGGTATCATATCACATCGTATTTTTTTCCTAGTTGGGTTTCCACATGATAAATATGGTGTTTACATTGTGTGGTTAATTAATTATGGATGTATGCATTGAAAGTTTACTTATGTTAGTTGTTGCTATATGTTTTGGCGCATAAAGTTTAAAGAAGTTGAATTGGTGAATTTGTGTGGATTACTGATTCACCCCTCCCCTCTCAGTAATCAGACCTGTATTAAAAATGGCATACATGGTCTAACTACCAGAAAGTGACCAAGAGTATTTATTGTAGGTTGGACATGTTCTATGTAAAAAAAACTTCTTTAAAATTCAAGAAGGATGAGGGTGGGGTGTGTGTCAAGGTGATCCCTTATACTCTTTCTGATCACCACCCTATTGTAGTAGCATTTTTCAATTGGGCTCCACTAATAATGATAGATGTAAAAAATGACTTTCTCTTAATACCAACCTGCTTAAAGATAAGGATGTTTTGACAACTATTGATGTTATCGGGATTTTTAATAAGGGGATTGTTAAGCACAATAGTGCTATTGGTAGATGGAATCAAAACATCAAAAGTTGGAGGAGTCTCTTTCAAGTTGTGGGAACTAAGAAGGTGAAGGATAATAGGAGGTTGGAGTCTGAGGTACATGAGAAGATCTGTGTGGCAGAGGAAGCTCTTCAAGAGAACCCTTCCAGTGCGAAAACCTTAGGTATTACTGCATAGTCCAGAGATGCCCTTAGAATGCTCCAAAACTGTAAAATCCAGGGAGATAAAACAAGAGAAAGAATTAATTGGATCTCCCATGGTGACAAAGGGTCCAAATTATTTTTCCAGCTCTTAAAAACCAAGGAGACCAGATAAAGGATTGACTCTATTTGGGAGGATGGTAATGAATTGAAAGAGTGAGAGGATATTCTCAAAATATTTGCTATGTACTATGCTAATATTTTCTCCTTGGAAGAAGTTGGTAGCAATATGGAGGAGGCCAAGAATAAAATTAAAAACCTCATCCCTAAAAAGGTCTCTCCTAAAGAAGCACTGTGCTTAGAAAAACTAAGCTCTCTTGAAAAATTCAACAATGCCATTCTCTCCTTAAGTAATGATAAGGATCCAAGTTTGGATGACATACTTGTTGAGTTTTACAAGTCCAACTTGAATTGGATTGGCAGTGAACTGCTGGAAGTATATAAAGAGGCTATTGGTATGACCTCTCTTGGATCATACATTAATGGTAGGCTTATTAAACTCATCCCTAAAGAGGGTGATATGACTCTTATTAAGAACTGGAGGCCTATTATCCTTTTAAATCTTTCCTATAAGATCCTTGCCAAATTACTGGCCTTCAAACTTGAGAACATTCTTCCTAATATCATTAACCCAACCCAGATTGGTTTTGTTAAAGGGAAATATATTTTGGAGAATCTGGTGAACTGTTGGGAGGCAATGGAATGGGCCAAATACTCAGATCAATAGATTGGCATCCTACTATTGGATTATGAAAAGGCTTATGACAAAGGTAAATGTGATTTTATCAAGATGATACTTGAGAGTTTGGGATTCACTAAATTATTATGAAAAATGGTACTAACTCTTCTAAATGGAGCCAGAGCATTGGTTGAGGTTAATGGTGTTAGATCTAATCCCTTTGAGCTCACCAAATTTACCGACAAGGGTACACCCTAGCCCCATCCTTATTTGTTATTGTAGATGATGCCCTATTTTACATTCTTATGGATAATTCCATCTCCCCTAAGGTTCATGTGGTGTCCCATCCTAATAAGGATGAGCTCACCAATGTCCAGTTTGCAGACGATATTGCTATTATTTTTATGCTTGAAGAAACTAATTTGAGTAATCTCATGAGTAAGATAGATCTCTTTTGCACTGCTTCAGGTAGCAAGGTTTCTCTCCCTAAGTCTATCCTCTTAGGATGGCTAGAGCAACCTCCATATTGGTGTAATAAGTTGGAACTAAACTAGGGAGGTCCAAACCACCAAGTTAAATATCTTGGGACCCCCTTCTCAATTAATCCCAACCTGCAAGAGATGTGGATTTGGATCAAAGAGAAGATTGACAAGAAAATGAGTAAATAGAACTCAAATTTCCTATCTCTGATAGGAAGGTTGCAAGTCTACCAAAAGATTTTGTCCTCATATACAATTTGTTACTCTTCATCTTGGCTTTTCACCTAGGCTTAGATTAATTATGTCTAGAAGAAAATAAGATATTTTCTGTGGTATGATGGAAGAGGGAATAAAAGGAGACATGGGGTTAACTTGAAATGGTGCACCATGAGAAAGGAATCAAGGGGCCTTGGAATGAAAGAACTAAGGACTCAAGGCTTGGCTCTAGCTGTAAAATGGATTGCAAAATATTCTTGCAAAGATGAACCTTGGAAAATCTTGGTTAGAAGTAATATTTCCAGGGCTACTCCAACTCAAGCCCCCTCTTGGAAAGGACAACATCTTAATGACATGCTATCTGGTAAGTTTTCTATTAAGGTGGCAGGCTCCAACATTTTTAAAGCCATATGGAAATGTTGGGAGCATGTTAGGGGACAAGTATCTAATAATGGGAGCATTGATGAAGATAAAAAGGTGTGCGATGATAAATCTATTTGGGGGATTCTCTGGCATGGTAACAAATCTTTGGCTCTCCTACAAGGTAGCTCTGCCAAAAAATGGACTAAAAAAGGCATTAATAAATTTTCTAATATTATTGTGCAAGGTGAGCTCATCCGCTAGCAAGAACTAAGTAATAAATTTGATCTACCCCAAACCCAATGGAGAACCTATGCTGTTCTGAAAGATGCTTGTTGTTCCCTTAACCTCTCAAGACTTTGAAACATCATTGAAAACAAGACCCCCAACCTTAGATGGGTTGATGGTACTCTCTTCCCTTTCACTAAAGCCTTGAAGGAATTTACAAGCTTCTTTCAAATAACCATGATATATTTGATCATCTCAACTCTTGTTGGAACCCCACCTTGGAACTCTCTGATTGGTCTAAATACCTCCTGGCCCTATGACATAGACCTTTAGAACCTAAAATTTTATGCTTTATCTGACGCCTCTTCCTACATAAATTTCCTATTAAGATGCCTTCTAGGAATGTCAACACTTGTTATATTTGTAGAAGTGTAGAAACTATCCATCTTGTATTCCTTGATTATTTCTTTGCTAAAGAGATCTAGGCTATGTTTGGCTTCTATGTGAATATAAATTTCAAATTGATGCACATCCTTTCTGGCTCATTTGTGGGGCTGAAGAAATGTTGCAATGTTTTTTTATCTATACTATCTACTGTCATATTATGGGTCATTTGGAAAATTAGAAATGAGGACATTTTTCAAAGTAGAGTCAAGTTCCTTAGTCTCTACGGAGACTCATTTACCACAATGTCTCAATGCAGGTCACTGTCATCATGAAGTTGGAGGAGAAAAAGTTCTTGGAGCTGCTAAATGATGAATCAATTAAAATGGATAGAAATGAGATAGCCTATGGATACACCACAACCAAAGAACAACTTGAAGCTCAACTTTTTGAACAGGCTCTGAAAATATTGATAGGTAAACTCCAGGTAATGCTAGAGAAGGAAACATTAGAACAAGGGGAAGCAGTCCAGGCAGATCCTGTAGCAACACCCCCCCTTGAGGCCAATATTCCTCCACCTAGAACTGCTAGGCAAGAACATAAGATCCTTAAGTGGACTGAGGATCATAGAGGATGGATTGCTTGGATATGATCCTTTTTAGTGTTGGTGCACTGAGTTTTTAGTTCACTTGTTTATGTACAGATGTATTAAGAGCGTATTCTAATACGCAAATGTAAGTAGACATGTAGTATGACTCTCTCCATATACTAACCTCCTTATAAGGAGAATACATGCTATTGTAGTTTTGGAGCTCATGGTTTTGTTGTAATGTTATTTTTCAATTATATTCAATAGAGAAAAGCTATATACTTTAAGTAGTTATACTAAATTAATTCCTATACAAAAATTGTACCTTCTATCCACTAAATTTAATTCATAAAAAAATATGAATTGACATAAGTGTTAGATTCTTACTAACCCATTGCAACTAATAACTTCAGCTAAATGTCTTTGCTTCAATGCATAAAACCCTAATAACTAGGTAATGTTATTTCGCATAACCGAGCTACAATTTTAGGGTATCTTATGCCATTATCAAGAAAATAAGATTGGTAATGAGTAAGACTTATCAATATTTCACTCAAGCTATCACCCACCCCATCCATAGACTAACAACAAGACTTAACACCCTAAACTAAATAATTACACACAAAAATCTTAATAAACAACATATATTCACCTAACTAGCTAACTATCACAACTTATGAATATAAACTAACCATAAAGTTAAGGAATGCAAACTTTCTAACTTCATCATAGAATATAATCTTAATTGTAAAGAGATTACACAAATACCACCACATCAACTAGCATATAACTCACACAATTATAACAATAGTAACAAAATTCAACCAAATAATATCAATGAATAATAAAATCAAATTGCTTTGTCTACTCAATAATCAATTTTCTAAAATAATAATTAAAATAATTACTAGAAACAATATTATTTAAAACATCCTAGAAAAAGCTTAATTAATATATATATTGATCGGTAAAAGGCCCAAGCCAAAGTTTTGTATTAAAATTTATAAAGATACATTGTCTCTGTTCATTGCGGGCACTGGTAGGAAAGAACAGAGAAGACCAGTCTAGCCTGGGACCAAGGTCCAGAATAAGTCTTATGTTCTAATTTACTAAATAAAATAGGAGGCATTCCTCCTTTTACAATTTGATCCCTTGCTAGGGATTTACCACATCCTAGCTATCCTTAACTATACATAGAAGTTTTTCAGAATTTATGAACCCTCTTTCGCCCTACTGCTGCATTTTGGGAGGTCTTTCATATCATTCCTTGTCCATTCTCTTCTGAATAACTTTTTTCCTATACCTGCACATACATCACTTCCAACAAACAACTATATCTACCTAGTTTATTAGTAATATGCTATATCTTGAATAAAACTCCATTATATACCATCAAAATACAGTTACATGCATTTCTATATAATTTACTTATGCCGATCATAATGAAATTTTATCGTTGCTATTCCTATTTACTTTGAGAAAGAAAAACATAATCATTCATCTAAGTAGAGGATTGCTAAATTACTATATTCATCATTAAACAAAATGCAGTCTTTAAAGTATTACACTTCGTCCATAGATTCCTTACGTATCTGAGTCTATATTAATACACATACTGCTACTAAGGGTACCCCTAACAAAATAGATCAAAATTATAGTTCATATATGCCAGTTATGGTTATGGTTCTGAGTATAATCTCAGATGTCAAAACAAAATGGCATTCTCGGTAATAAGTTATGTAAAACTAATGCTTAACATTCTAGTGATGAAATCTAAAGTGACCTTCCTATCTTGGCAGAAATCATCCGTCCTTACCCCAGATCTTACCCTTCGAGGAAGAAGGGTCCGCCCCGCAGGACGAAAAGCTATCCTGTAGTTTGAAGAAGTCATCATTATCATCATCATAGATAATTATTGCATGGGCCTTGCTTTTTCCCTCCTGAGCAGCTTCAAAACCTGCACTACTTTCTTCATTTAAATATGTGTTAAACCAATCAGGCTTCTTTGGGCGCTTGATATCTAATATGACCATCATAAATTTTAGGTTTCTTCTCCTACTAACTAGGGCTGAGTAGAAAGCCTCCCTAATCTCAAGAAATAAAATAGGGTATCAAGGGACATAATTGTTCCCTAAGAGGGCTCTCTCATAATTCCTTGCTTTGGGAATCATCAGAGCATCATCTATATTGTGGAGGACAATGTCGATTCCACCTATAATGTGTGCTTTGAATATCTTTTCAGAAATCAATTTTGCTATCTTTTTGTCCCTTTCTATAAACATTTCCAAGGAAAGGAACATTGATGCTATGTTCGAGTTCACTCTAGTCCTGTCAGAATATTTTAAGTAATCTTTTCCTAAAACTTTAATAATAGCCTCTACCACTAATAAGTTATTGTGTTGGAGGATACCCCGAATCCTTTGTTTTGTTATTTCATTCTCAACTTCTGTTTGTCATTTATCTCCCCTGAGTCTGATAGGGGTATCCATATTCTTTTTCTACTTTGTTTCTATATGTATAAGAGAAGTGTAGCCTTATGTCTTTCAGACGCTTTTTCATATACTAGCTAAATGCAGTATTATAGTGTATATGATATATATAGACTTCGACACAAATTTCTATGTTGTTAGAGTAATAATATTTTAATTTAATATAACTCCTTACCTATCCCAAGGTTGTACATGTGAAATGTCCTTTTGAGATTTTTGGCCATGCTAAAAAATATTTTTCGTAATTAAAGTCTATACGGAGGGGTCTAATATTATTGATGCAAGGTATACATATTGATCGTCAAAAAGTGGTGCAAATCCTATATGTTGGAAGCTTAATGAAGGGGTAAGATCATCATTAATGAGTTAATAATTATAATCCTTTCGCTTAGCTGTGAGGTAGATTTTACTAAACTTCAGTTATAGTATACAGTAAATTTTCCATTAAAATTAAAAGATTTTGGGCTATGTCAGATTAGCGTATCTAACACGATCTTTTGTGTGATACTTCCTTAGATTTTGATAGTAAATGGTGTTAAACGGGGAATGCTTTGCATGTAAAACCATTACTATGAATATTTGTGTCAAGAAGTCATACAATCAGATACTTTCTTATTTTTATTAATTCTATTCCATCTCGATCATCTTTTCCTTTAATTGCAAAGAGATATGATACACGAGACAGATTTATTAATGACTACTTAATTAAGGCGAGAGGGAAAATTTCCTACGCTTCTAGATGCAAAACCTTCAAATAAATGAAATACCAATAGTTCAAAAAATACCTTAAGGATGAAACCGATCATGATCCAAGGATAATAGTTTGAATGATACTTTGTTTCGAGAAAGGCATCAAAAATGCTTGAGGAAAAGGAAAGATAAGAGAGCAATTTCCAAAATTCCAAAGTTTGTTTAAGAAAGGGGAATATCAATAGGACAGGTGTAAATGATGCAATTATTTTTGCTATTGTATATATTAAAAGAAAAGGATGGAGCCTTAGCTCGTATTCCGCAGGATCGGAAAAGGAGCTTCCAGGATGCTTGACCCAAAAGGGGTATCGGGAAAATACATTTGTCAAATAGTTCCCGTGAATCCAAAACTTTTTTCCACATTAAAGATCCTATAAAAGGTATAATGCGGGGAATTCATAGTTCAACGAGGGAGGAAGGGTTAGTGGGCGGATACCAAAACCCTGACATTAGCTGTGGAAGTTAAAAGTTGGGGGTTAAAAACCAGGAATAAGACATAGGGGGAAGTATCATGACCCCCTTATTTGGAAAAGAACTACTAGGGATAAGATTTCCGAAAAGGCGCTACTTTGGAGATGTCGAAAGGAAGGATAATGGATTCATTAACGTGCAAGTTTCTATATTGCATTATTGTCGATATTCTGGAAAACCTTTGAGAGTGCTAAAAAGGTAGGAGTCCGATAGGTAGAGGGAGAGGGAACCGAAGCCCTCCAGGGGGAAAAGGGATCAAGGAACTTAGTGGCAAAACAAAGATCATTTTTCTGAGGGATACCTAGACATCAAATCCCTACAATAGAATATGTTATAGTGTTTAGCCGCTACATTGTATGAGGAGTTTGGTATTATGATAATGATAATACATATAGAGTACATGTAATAAAGGCGTAGGTAAAGGTGTCATAGCTAAGTCTTAGAGTTTTTCCCCTGCGGAAAGAAACTGTGAAACATAAAGCTTCATCTATATAAAAATGACCCTGAACTATCATGGCTATGATCATCTAAATGGTGTAAGTAGCGATTGGAAAGATATCGATGATACCAAGTTGAGTTTTTATGATTTAGAAGATTTGTACCGGTGAGTGCATATCCCAGCCTTACATCGCATTACTCAAAAGTTGGTTGAGAGTGGGTTAATCCAAGCAATAGGGTTTTGAGTCGCCATCCAAGCTCCCAAATTGATAATGGAGTGCATTGTAGGATTCAACCCCAAAATTTGACAGATAAGGAATTCAAATGATGAGGCTATTGTTACCTTAGATAGACAGTCAATGCACAATTTTTTTGGCCTTCCTTCCGAGCAAAATATACTGACTGGGAAATGAGAGTGCCCTAAATTTTGCGGAGTGGTGGTTTTTCACCGTTCAGACCATCAATGCTGAAAGAAGATATATTGATTAGGCTCAACTTCTAAGTGATAGATTAACTAGAATGCTCAATCTTGCTAAATGTACGTCTACCTTTTATATGTCTTCCTATATCATATATGCCTTAGCTTGTGTATGTAGTTGGCCTGACCTTCCAAGTTTAGAATAGTATGAGGAGGATATACAGGTTTATGATTATTATGCATGTTTGCAAATGCATAATAGTAACAGGAGTTTCTGACGGGTAAATGATGCATTCATCATGAAATTATGTAGGGAACTTCAGGGATGCCCTAAGCGGAGAATGCCCCCAGAGGCTACATCGGGGATAAATACCTATGGTAGTCACTTTACTCAATTTCTGACATTCACTTATTTTAGGATTGGGGCATTTGACAATTATCCATGTAAGTTACCCAAATATCTAGATGATAGAGTCATACTGGTAGAGCTTTGTAGGAAGATCTTGGAGGTTAATATTAGGTGTGGTGAGTGACATAAGGCGGGGATACAATTTCCCATAACAGTTGGTCCTTCTACCTACTCCTCTAGTTCTAACGCCCATAACCTAGTTAAGTGTGCCAAAGCCAAGTATTCATTTGAACACTACAACGTGCTCCAAACACACTTTGATCCTATAAACTTTGTCAAGGATAATTTTTAGCTAGGATCATCCTTCCACCATATCCCCACCCCAGAGGACTACTGGGTGGATAGCATGGATGATTACAACATGAGGGAGTGGTCATGGCCACGACTCACAGTTGAGAAAATAAGACTCTATGAATTAAATATTGATGTGGAGGGGGTTACAAAAGATGGGATAGATATAATTTCACCCCAATATGTGGGAAGGATAAAGGGAACACCTTTAAAGCCCATCAAATTTGATGGGTCAGAACTGGATGATCTCGACCAAAGGATGGCACCCATCCTAAAATGAATGATGGAGTGGGTGAAATGGAAATAGACAGGTAGGTGAGGAAAAAGCACCACCAAATCCATGCCCACCAGTAGAGCATCCAAGAATGAACCACCAAATCCCAGTGAGAAAAAAGCAACTGGTGGGGATGATCAGCCACCAGAGAAAGTCCATATGTTGGAATAGACATGCGAAAGCGGGTCGCTACCAGTAATCAATCTTGACACACATGAAGACTCCCACCCTGGAGAAGAAGGAGAGCATGAAATGGTTTCTCCAGGAGAAACATATGAGAAACCCCAAGAGCCAGGGGCACAGTCAATAGGGATGCAGAGGGCTACACAGAAGGAGAAACTAAGCCCCATCCCCCATAAGGTACCATGATTCTTTGCCCTAACCTCAACCATACAAACTCCACCCATAGTGAGGAGGTTATTTGATATAGAGAGTCTGGCCAACGCGTTGGGGGTTCTATCCACCCCATCTTGGATAAAGCAGACAATCAAAAAAACAGGAAAAGGGAAGAGAAAAAAAATGCCTCTGAGTGACTTAATCACTCAGATCATGAGGGGTCCAACAGTGAAAAAGGGAAAAAAGAAAGCCTAAATTTTGTCTACACTGGGGAAGGATCCCTGGACAGGGCATGTTCAATTGGAGATCGCCCAAGAAAAAATGCAGGAAGATACCTCACCAATATCCTTATCTGATTATGAGGTGAGTAGTCCCTCTCATCATGATAGTTCAGTAGATATGTGGGAGTTTACACATCAAGAGATAAGGGAGAGATTGGACAACCTAAAGGGGGACAAGGAAAACCTCAAGTCTACTGTAGCTCATCTAACAAAATATATCAGAACAACATTGACCCCTTTTTCTTCACAACCTGGGCAACCATCCAATGATACATTTGATCCTTTGTCATATACAAGTTAGGAGGTAATAGCACAGTTACATGAGGATCACCATCTGGGACAAATAGGTAGGGATTGGATACAAGATCTAAAGGCCAAGGGGATCCCTCTAATTGAATGCCTTGGGGCATATTATAAGGTCTATGTTCATCTAAAGGATGTAGTGTGGAATGATATTCAACTTCTCATGGAAGAGAAGAGAATAGTAGAGGGTCTACAATTATCATTAGAAGAGTTGATGAATATGAAGATAGAGGATGCCATTGGAAAAAGGGTGATAGAGACAATAAATATGGCTCTTCAGAGGTGGAAATATTCTCTTTCTTTCAAGAGAGACACTATAACGAAAGTTCACAAATAGTTAGAACATATGGCTGAAACCCTTCAAGCAGGCATTACACATATGGAGAAGTATTTTACTGAGATGGGATATAGTTCTCATCATGGCACTGGTGACAAGCTAATTGATGTTGAGGGTATGGAGAACATATATCAGCTCGGTATAGACAACATTATCAAACCTACAGATTATCAGAGTGGGAGTATCGCCAAACTAATGACTCTTGATGTGCAACTTACAACAACCACTCATGATGTCTAGGATATTTCTCTACAAATAAAGCAGATAAAGGATGACCATCTCATATGGACAGTGAGGAATGATCAAGTGATCATCCCAAAGGATGAAAACATGACTTGAGTACTCTCCGCTATGGATCGATATCTCAAAATAGCGCAGACTGGTGAAGAAGGCAGACCTCACAAAGAGACTTCCCGATCTTAACAGAATAAGTACTAGCTTTGTTTTTTTTTATTTTACAATCTTTAACTCTTAATTCCTATATACTGTAATGTTTTATATTATCTAAAGAAGACAAAGGGCATGTCACTCCTGTTTTATACTATGATTGTAATTAGATGAAAGATTTCTCTACATTCTTAATGAAGGGAAAATGAGTCTGATTAAGGTAGTTTACACATGTTGTTATTTTCTTCATGAAATGGTTCATTGTGAATTTTGGTGGAACATGACTATTTACTGAGAAAATCTTCTATTCCTTGATTAGCTAGTTCATCCACTCTTTTATTCCCTTCTCTATAAATATGGTTAATTGTTAATTTTTCAAAATCCTGGCAAAGAGTTCTGGCTCTAGCCAACATAGCATCTAATCTCTAGTTAAGGAGAGAACCTTTTCTCAACTCATTGATGATAATAGCTGAGTCGCCTTCAATTTCTAGTTTCTTGCATCCTAAATGTCTACATAGTAATAGTCCTTCTACTAGAGCATGTAATTCTGCCCCATTATTAGTCTCCTTTCCTACGTATTTAGTTAATTTTGCCACCTCCTTACCTTCCTGATTGGGAATGGAACACCCTATGCCAGCCAAGCCTGTGTTACCTCTAGAAGCACCATCAAAGTTTAATTTAAGCCATCCTTCATTAGGCGGTGTCCATTTACATTCGTCTCTCTTATTTTTTGTTATTGTTCCTCTGTTACCAATAAAAGGAGGGATAACAAGACTATGCCACTTCCCTCTCATTTTTCATCCCAGTGTGACATAGTCATTTCCTTTTTAAACTTGTTCATGTTATGATTATTTGTTAATTCTACAATAGAGGCTTCAATTTTATTAATAAGTTGTCCTATCTCCAATTTCTTGTCCTAAAAGATCCTTCTATTTCGTTCTTTCCATATTTCCCATAAAATGATTGAAGGAGAAATAATCCATAGTGAGCCATAAATGCTCCCTTGTCTGAGGAAGGGCCAAGAGTTTAGTAAATCAATTATATTGTTTGGAAGTACTGATACCCACCCACCTTGAGAGCATACCCATGTCCAACATTGAGTTGAGTATGGACATCTAAGAAATATCAAGCTTAATTAATAATTAAAACATCCCAAAAAATTCTTATATAAATTAATTCATAAACATAACCAGTATTAACAATAAATATTACAAATAAATTAATCTATTAATAAAATTTTCATTGAAATACCAAAATTATTTTATCTATCTATTAAACAAACCTAATTTAAATCTAAATAACTTATAAAAAAAAAACCTATAAAAAAATCTTTTAATTACTGTGTGCTAAAATGTTGACACACTTCTATGGGTCATTCCATCCAAGGTTGCTCAAGAATGAGGCCTCAAATATCGAGTCATAGCTCTCTAGTCATGGAGTGCAAAGGTTTGTAATGGAGGCCCTCAGATTGACCTAGTTAGTGCCCATGCAAGTAAACCATGAAATGAGAGATTCAATGCATGAAAATGACAATTATTCTAAATGATTGCAATGCATAAAAGGAAATTAATCTAAATGATAACAATGCATGATTATTCTATGAAAGGAAATATGGATGCAATA
>MU224222.1:1064186-1094357 GCA_018584345.1 Thuja plicata
AAAGTGCTTTAAGTGGGGATTTTTATTTATTTAATTAAAAGAGGGGTTTTCTTTATAATTAAATAAATTAGAAGAATTTTATTTAATTAAATGGGAGGAATTTAATTTAATTGAATAAGATGAATTTAATTAAAAGGGAGATTAAATATTTTAATTAAATAAGAGGAATTTTATTTAATTAAAAGGAGATTAAATCTTTTAATTAAATAAAAATGATCAAACCTTAGGAAATATTGAAATAATTATAATTTGATCAAGGAAATTGATTTGAATTGAAAATGTTCCAAAGCATTGATTCAGAAATTTGATAAAATGATAAAATGATAAATGGGGCCCATAGTCTAGGAGACCATTTTAGGGTGCATACAATTACAACTTAAAATATAAGAGATTTTTAAATTAATAAAACAACTTTTGAAAAGTTTCATAAACTAAAACAAAACTAAAAGAAAATCTCCACTACTAAAATGGAATTTATTCCATTATTCCAAGAAACTAATTAAAAGTTGAAGAATGGTTTCCTAGAAGACAAAATTCTAATAACAAGAGAACTCAAGTCAACCAAAATTCTTAAATTCTTGCTTTTTTAACAAAAGCTAAAGGTAATACCAGAGACATGCAAGGCAAAATCAAGATTGTTGGAATAGTAAATTAATCATTGGTCAAACACCACTGACCAATAATTATCCAGAACCTTCTACCACTGCACAATAAAGATGGAAACTTCCAACACCATCATTCTAGATGGTTCTCTTATTCCAGACATTTCTAAAGCCCTCTATAAATAGAGGCTTTATGTAAGCATTTGGCATTAGATCCTTATCTGATCATATTGATAAATATAGAGGCCTCCTATTATATCTTCTCCTCTTTGTTTCCTCTCTGCCCTATTTTTTCAACATGGTATTAGAGCCCAATGTTTTATAACTTCCTGGAGAGTTAAAACAGGCCGTGTGAGTGTTCTGCAATTCTAAGATGTGTTCAAGGTCTGAGGAGGCCTTGTTGTTAGTCAAAGCTTGTGAAGGTTACCGGAAGTGTTGAAGGAAGAATCGCTGCAAAGTTTTTCCCCAACCATCTTTATCAATATTTGCAGTAGAAGGAAGAGGTGTAGTTTTGAAGCGATAAATCATAGATCACTGTAGCAGTCGGGACGAAACTATCAAAAAGAAAAGAAGGATATAAAAAAAAATGTGAACGTTGCTGAAGTGTTTCAAGTTGCTAGTAAGCTTTGGTGCAGAAAGTTTAGATTGGTGGTGAGATGGAGTGCTGGAGCATTTAAAGTGTGAAAAGAGTGCTGGAGCATTTGGTATTGCGGAAATAATGGGTAACCAATTTTCAGCAGTTTTGTCAAAGGTGGTTTTGAGGGTATGGCTATGCATGGTGATCTTGGTGAGCTTATTCTCTTTTGAGTGCTTTTGTCGAAAGGTGTGTGCCATTTGAGCATTCTAAGTGAAAGTTTCATGCTGTGCTTATTTGGGCAATTCTATTTGATGTATTTTTCATGAAAAGTGAGAAAATATGGTCCGTGTTTGATGTTGTGTGTCTCCCTTATTTTTCCCATGATTGTCTTTGCCCACTTTCCTTGATAAAATAGTTTGGGTTGGAGGTGAGAAAATTTGCTTATCTAAATGTGCCATATTTTTAACTGAAGTTGAAATACCCCTCAAGATATTAATATTCTCATTTTTTGAAGTGATTGATAGTATTTGGGAGGCTCTTGAAAAAAGGCCAATTCCAAATAGTATGCAATCAAGAAGTCAAAGTGTATTGTACCTGATTTGATGTAAGGGGTGCATTATCGGTTGTATCCGACACCCAAGAAGTTTTTGGTTTAACTTATTGATGAACCATGTATCCAAAAAGGAGTCCTATAGAGCTGGTGAGTACAACGGCTGGGCACCCATGTATCTTGGTAGATGGATTTCTTTTCATATGGACTCAATAATCACTTTTCATGCAGGTGCAAATCGAGAAATTCTCAGAGTGATGATGGTTTCCCTGTAATGATAATTTATGGTCATAAGAACCAGTGAGTGCTTGGTTTGTGGTAATCCTTAAACCATTTATTGTAAGGTTCATGGTCATCCTTAAACCACTTTCTAATTTCTTATGTGAGGTTTGTGGTGAGCTAAAACCACTTGAGTGCAAAGTTTGTGGTGACTGAAAAAGTACTTCAAACTTGCACATTGGTTAGGGGTAATCCGTGAAAACCCAACAGTGAGGGATTGGGTAAACAGTGTGAAGAAATTAATAAGTGATTTGTAAATGGGTACCGAACAAGGCTTTATGTCGGGACCCATCATTTCTAGATTATGGGGGGATATCTAAAACAATTGGATGATTAATTTATGGGGGGGGGTGTTGGAATAGTAAATTAATCATTGGTCAAACACCACTGACCAAGAACTATCCAGAACCTCCTACCACTGCACAGTAAAGTTGGAAACTTCCAACACCATCATTCTAGATGGTTCTCTTATTCTAGACATTTCTAAAGCCCTCTATAAATAGAGGCTTTATGTAAGCATTTGGCATCAGATCCTTATCTGATCACATTGATAAATAGAGGCCTCCTATTATATCTTCTCCTCTCTATTTCCTCTGTTTCCTCTCTGCCCTATTTTTCAACAAAGATGCATACATATAAAGCATCATATTTGACATAATATGGTTTAATCTTCAGACACATTAATTCCTGATAGAGCAGAGGATAATTTATTGGCCCAAACATTTCCAGAAGATATAAAACATTTCTAGCCATCAAACATGGTAACAAAAAACTATGGTAAAAGCCAAATTCCATACCTCGACTGTGAAAGGAAAACCAGAGAAAGAATTAAATAGACGATGACAATTATAAACCCAAGCATGAACTAAATTCTCAACCCAATCCATTGCAAAAATTGTATCTCCTCTCCAAAATTTGGTTCAATGAAAATCACCAAAACAAAACCGATTGCCAAATGCCATCTAAATCCCATGAACGAGGTGAATGCATATGCAATCTCCATATGAAATTACCAAGTTCAATAGTATAAAAATAAACGAGAACCAACCCTTTTTCCAAACTTCAATTCCCCCCCTAGATTGAAGATATGGACAAAAAATCCCATGCAAACGACAGTTACAGAAGTATATAATACAAATGGTCTAAAATTGGGGATTCTATTCTACATGGCAGTAGCAGTTACACTTTCCAAATAATATATAAAGCCGGCCAGCTTTAAACATCACATATTAAGGAAAAAATTAAACTTGCAAAAAGTAAGTCAACTTTAACTATAACATTTTTTTGTCTAGGAATCACTCATTAGTATGTGATGTTTACAACTGGGGTGCAAAGCCATATGAGGAGAAACCACCCCCACAAAGGAAAAAATCCTATTAATGCATTAATTAATATTTAGAGCATTTATGGTCAGTTATAATAAATAATAATATTCAACATTTGTATTTAATGTCATGTTGTCATATTTCTTTTTTAATTTATATTAAATTAACATAATAATAGTAATGGAAATGATATTTAACATCTTCACATCAAAAATGATATTATATTATTGTATTTTCATTTCCTTCGATCAATTCATTAATTACTTTATTTAATCTAATTAATTAATTGATCGTCATAACAAGACAAGGACGACAAAAAGTACTTAAAAATTAAACACTGACATAAAAGAGGGTATTACAGTGGCTATAGCTAGATAAAGATTACACCTGAAGAAAATGACAAGACAACATTTACTTTTTGCTAGGGAACCTACACATATGCAATCTTTCCCTTTGACTTTTGTAATGCTCTTGCTACATTTTAGAGGGAAGTACTTAACATTGTCTCTGATTTGGCACGTAACTGCATGGAAATGTATATGGTTGACCACCACATATGATGATATCTATGAAGAAGCGCTATCCAATTTGAATAAGGTGCTGCAAAGATGTTAGGACCATAGCTTATCATCGAGCAATGAGAAATGTTATATGATGGTGGAAGAAGGTGTACTTCGTAGACATTATATCTCAAAGCAAGACATACAAGTAGATCCTACCAAGATATACGTGATACAAAATTTGTCAGTCCTACTAAACAAAAGGATGTTAGAAGTTTTTTGGGACATGTAAGATTGCATCACCATTATTTGTTATGGTAACAAAAGATGTAGAATTTGAATGGATTGATGCATGCCAAGGGGCCTTGCTTGCTTTGAAGGATACATTGACCATTCAGGCACATGTCCTAAGATGTCCAAATTGGACACTCTAATCTTACATCCACGTTGATGCTTCCAACCATGTTGTCGAGGCAAACCTTGGACAAAAAGAATGAATAGTTGAGTATGTAAGCTATTATGTCAATAAAAACTTACATGCAACAAATCTAAATTATATAGTTACAAAAAAAAGATGTTGGAGGTTATTTATGCCATTAAAAATTTATAACTATTAGAATTTAAATATGTAAAACTATTACATTTAGGACATAATAGATATCATTTATACCATTAAATTTTTTATAACAATTCAGAACTAGAAGCACAAAATAGATATTTGTATAGATTGTGGAAATCTATTAGCATTGAACTATTCTATAGCTAGGTACTATGTCTTTGTACACATATATCATGCAACAATCATGTACTTGATAAACACACTTGTTGTAAGTGGTCAGATGGTCATATGGTAACTCTTTTGCAGGAGTTTGATATTACTATAGTAGACAAACCTGATAGAGCCAATGTTGTTGTAGATTTCCTTTCTAGAATAACAAATGCATATTCTGAATATAAGTCATAGATGACTCTTTTCCAAATGAGCATCTCTCTTCTTTGCAAGTACAGACTCCATTGTATGTTGATATAGTGAATTACATTGTCTCTAAAAGAAGACCTACGCACTTATCTCCTAGAGAAAGGCATTAGCTAGTGGAAAAGAGCTTCTCATACTCATGGATATCTGGCTACTTGTTTTATATAGGGCTTGATAATGTGATGAGAGGATGCATCTAGGAAGATGAGATCCATGACATACTCCATGGTTACCATGATGAACCCTGTAGAGGTCACTTTGCTTCCAAGAAGACTACTTTAAATGTCTTCAACATGAGTTACTACTGATCAACATTGGGTAACTTGACTCAATCACATATAGTAGACATTGTGACAAATGCTAAAGAATGGGTAGACCTACCAGATATGATAATATGCCTCTATGACCTAAGCTAGTATTAACACATTTAGACAAATGGGGATTGGAATTTATTGGTACTATTCACCCACCTTCAAACAACAAGGAATACATCCTAGTATGTATGTATTATCTAACAAATGGGTGGAGGTTAGACCTATGAAGCATGCAAGGGATAATAAGATTGTCAAGTTTCTATGTAAAGATATGGTGTTCCAATATAAATTGTAAAAAATCAAGAACCTCAATTTACCTCAACCTTGATCCAAGCATTGATGAATGAATACAGATTGAGACACATAAAATATACACCTTATCACCCACAGTCTAATGGACATGTATATGTAACAAACACAAAACTAGAGGTAATCCTAACTAAGATAGTCTCTCTTTAAAAAAAGGATTGGGCCTCTAGACATCCTAAAGCTATTTGGGACTATAGAACCAACTAGAAAATAAAAAGCAACTTTACACCATTTGTATTAGTGTATGGAAAGAAGGTTGTTCTCCCAATAGAAATTGAGCACAAAACACCGAGAACAACATTGGAACTTGGCATGCACTTGTCATAGGAACAACACGAACAGGTCAATCATTTAAATGTCCTAGATGAATTCATAAAGAAGCACTTCAAAATATTGAGATTATTCAAATTTAAATGATCAAATGGAATGATAGATGCATTAAGACAATATAATTTCATGAGGCATATTGCCCTACTTTATGAATTGCGATATAAATATCATAAGGGGAAGCCTCAAATTGGATGGTTGGACCCCTATAAGATAGAAGAGGTGTTTTCTAATGGTGTGGTTAGGCTCCTAGACATTGACTCAATGAGGTTTTCATTGTTGATCAATTATCATCGTCTTCAATTATAGAAGAAACCCATAAGCAAGGGTGAATTCTTGAAGCAACTTGCATGAACACATTTCTAGTTCATACTACAACATCTGCACCGAATAATCGACCATCGGGGACAAATGATTTTTATGAACAAATTCTGTTTGTAGCTCCGTAATTAAATTCTAACACTTGGGGGCACTTCCTCATTCCTTGATAATTTTTCTCACCCTATTTATTGCCTCATGTTGTCATTAATCACTTTGAAATGGATCTATTCCTGCAACAAGACACTCAAAACCTGTTTGACTTCAGTTTATGAAGGTTTACTCCAATCTACATCCACATCTTAAGTCCATGCCATCTTCTCATTTTACAAATCACCTTTTTGTCACCTTAGTACACATTGATGAGAGCCATTTATGTCCCATTTTATGCCATATTTCATCATATTTCACATACCTCTATATCTATTATTATATTCCATTTTCCTATTGAATCATACCATTTATATTGCTTATGATTAAAATACATAAGAAGTATTTAATATAGTTAAATATGATAAAATTATGAAAATTTTATTAATTTGTCTTTACTAATAAGCATTGGAATATAAACTAGTCTTCAACATATTATTTTCAATGCCTCAATATTGAAACTTTTGTTGTTGCTACAGGTTAGTTGAATGTTAAGAGGCTGCTACAAAGATAAATCCCTCTATGTGCCTTAACTTTCAACCACACCCTTTACAGTTTACTCTTCATGTTGCTAAAATCCATAACAATTTCTTGAAGTCATGAAGAAAAGAAATCCATGTGAATATTATCACTCAACCAAACTATTCCACAATATATGCATATGTTTTAGCTGCCAGCTAGATGCTTTAAATGTTTCCTTCCTATGTTACCAATGGTCTTCGATAGCCATGAAGGATAATTCACATGAAGACCATGTTCTCCCTTAGTAGTTGTGTGGATGCATTTCTCAACAATAATATCAAGCTGTCAAAGAGTTATTCTCCATGTTTTCATCTCTTGAAGTTGCAGATAGAAGGTGGTCGAAAATCATTATCTAATTAGTGTTTTTGTTATAGATTCAGTTTTGAAGGAATGGCTGCAAGACATTTTATTCTTTCTCTGAACCGATCAATAAATGACATCCATACGCTTATGAACCACAGACAGGAAATAGATATTCTATTTTGTTTTGTAAAGGCTATATAATCCAGCTTATGTAACAGATAGGGAGATCAGAAAAATAATAATATATCACTGTTATTTTATGCAGAGTTAATCTTGCGGGTTCTGTGATCACTTTCTTCAATCAGTTCGCTGGGAGGAAGGGCACCCACTCTGCAACTACCGAATGAATGTATATACATGTTTATTTTTGCAGGTTGTGTTTTACCATTTTTGTATTGTGTGGATTGACTAAAAATTAGAGATAGCTACGATTGTCTATATATTAGAGCTATTGAAATTTTAATTTTATAATATTGTTCGACAAATGTAATTTTAGATTTATAACAGCTATTAATAAGAGTTTGATTAATATTAGATTGATACTAATATTGATTTGGGAAGGTAAAGACACAAGAAATTGAGCACGGTGGTAAGCATATTTGTAGGACATCATGTTTCAAAGGAGCCTATAGAGAACTCAATAATGGAGAATGACCTGAAGTGAAGTAGGGAGATACAAGATGGATGAATCATTTCCATAGATTGACCAACTTTAATGTACACATTGCGAGACAATGTGTCTTAAACCTTGAGGATAATGTAGCTACAGTTAAGTGAATGAGGGTAGATGCCACTACAATGATTATAGCCAAGTATCTAGCCTCCTTATGGAAGGAGAAGATTACCCAAAACACCATGATGCCGTTTCAGCTAGGGTTGAATTCGCTAGAGCAGTAGATGGTACATTGGAGACATCTAATCATGGTGCTAAAAGAACATCACTCCCATTCAAGTGGTTTAGTACATCCATTCATATTATCAGATATTTCACTTGCAAAGGGATTTGTCCTTGTAAAATTCTCATCATTTGAAGATCCAAGTCACATGATGTGGCATGGGAGACTAGTTAATCTACTTGACTAATTTTCACATTTTCTATCTCACGTGGTACTGGAAGTGCACATTCGTAACGAAACTTCACTCTCACAACATTATTTAATCACATTAATGGTTAAAAAAAGTCTGGGTATCCATCATGAGAAGAATTTTTATAATTTCAGAGGCTTAAACATAGAAATGTAGGTCCTAGGGGTCCAAAGTTAAAAACAAAAGAGAAGAATAAGGAAGTAGGGAAAAGTAGTTAACAACCAAAGGACTCTGAGCATGAAACCTTAAGCTTCCCAATTGAAGAGGAGACGTCTGAGTATTCATAATCCTTAAAGTCTAAATCTTCTAAAAGTGAGGAAGTTCTTGTCAAAAACCCCTTCTATAGCCAAAACACGTAGCCAGAAATTGGATCAGAAAGTTGAAACCCTGCTTTGAAGAAAGAAGGATGACAAGCATTCAAGAGATGCAAAGAATAGAAAAAAAAAGAGAAATCTCCCGTAAAGGAGAAGAAACAAAAAAGAAGAAAAATTCCCTGTTGTTACAGACAAGAAGGTAAAAGGTAAAGTTTCTCTTGAGAAAAGAAAAGAGAAAATAGAGAAACTTTCTTTTGCTTTCTCTAAGAAAAAGGTAAAATCTTCATTCAACAAGGGAAAGTAAACAATAGAAAAATTTGTAGCCAAGAAGAATGGATCAGTCTATGTTATCGCAGGTTTTCAGGACAAGGGATGGGGAAACGAGTTTCTGGGACGGATTTTTTTTTCCTAGGGCAGGGGATGGTAGGGGACGGGAGTGAGAACTACTATATAAAAAATAGGGAAAATTTTAAATATATAGGAAAATTTTAAATATACATATGAAAACATGGATAAAGTATGTTTATATAATACATTATAGAACCTTAACATATAACATTTGTGTTAAATAATTTAAACTAAGAGTTCACATAGGAGTGGAAGTCAAACAAATTATAAAAACTCAAACATTATTTAAATTAATTTTATGGGACAACCACATGATGGGTTTTCGAGTTTATGGGACGTCCCCGTTTCCAGGGCGACTCAAATTATGCCAGAAACACGTCCCCAAGTAACATTGGGATCAATAGAATCCTCTACAATTGCAAGGAAGAAACATAAGCTTGAGTCACTCCTCATATTTGAAATTAAAGAAAGCAACACATTCTCCCACTAATGCAAAAACAAAAATCTGAGTCACAAAAGGATACAATAATTGTCAGTGCTCTTGTAATGGATAAGCCACCACGTGTGATTTCTCCTTTTAAGATTAATGAACAAGGAAAAAATAACCCTTTCCTTTCTGCAACCAAGCCAAAAAAGAAAAGTAAACATCAAAAACCTCTAGAAAATATCACCTGTTGAAATTCAAAGGTAGGCACCAAAAAGGTCCAAAGCAAGGCCAAGCAAGTGTTAGAGATTGAATCTGAAACCAATATTGTGAGGGAACATATGTTTAGAGAAAAGCCACCTTTAGGAGGAGATGGTGTCTCCCCGAACACAAACATGTAATCATATGACAAACCTATACCAGATTGGGCAGCAGGAGAAGAGGCATCAGTTAAAGTTTTGCAACAACTAGAACTAGGTTAGGAGGTGGATATGCTAGATATAGAGGTCTAAGATTCCATAAAGCAACAAGATTCTAATTTGGACAAACTAGTAGAGATGGCTCCAAATGAATCTGAAGAAAACATTTATTATGAGCAACCTACACAAATTTCCCATGTGACTAATGTTCCTCATACTTATCCTATGCCCTCTTGGCTTGCCATTGCCCTAAAATTTTGGAAGAGAGTTCAACTGTTACAACTACAAGAGAAGAAGTGGACAGAAGAAAATAAATAATTGCAGCAAAAGTATGAGAAGGCATTGCAAGATAAGGATAAGGAGATTACCAAATTGAAAGGAAAGGTAGACCAGATGGCTAAGATGGTACCTTGCATTATCAATTGTAGAACATCCGCCAGGGTGTATGCTCTCTTTAAGAGAACAACTATTGAGTTTTTAATCCATGCAGATTTATTGCGACCCGTCTTTCTCTTTGGTGATTGCTAGATAGTTTTTCAACATCTATAGCTCTTTTACTCTTGATTTGTAGAATTCCCTGTGTGAATTTTATCAGCACAACCTTGTTGTCCCATATAATACTAAGTGGAACCCCTTATTATATTGGTTATTTGCAAACTAGAGCATTATACCCTTACATAAGGAATGGGGAAAATAGGGGTAAACAAAATGAGTTGCTATAAGGGGATAGAAAAAGCGGTTGCATTGTCTGTAAGGGCTGAATCTGGAAATCTTTATGCTCTATTGAATAACTGGTCATCCCAACGAGCATGCTTGATGTTTAGTGGCAAGTATGAAGAGCTAGGTGGGACAATCGTGTCCTATTCAAAAAATTGGCATAGATCACTGGTAGGGGTGTACTAGGACTACTTGCAAAGAGTGGCAGGAACTCAATGGTGAAATCAAGAGAAAGGAGCCACACACTTTATACAATTATCATGCTGGCATTAGGAGAGTTAGAAGGTATATCTGCAATTGGCTAGGGACCGAGAACTCACTTGGTTACTCTTATCTTTCAACCACCATTAGTTTGGTGGGTAGTGCCGAATTGGAGAGGGACTGAGGAGTATAGTTCAGAGGTAGAAGACCCCATGGAGAAAAGGTTGAATGAGAAAAGTGACTTCTACCGAACCCACATAGACAACATATTAGGATGACAACACTCTGACATTTGAGAGCTAAAACTGATGAAGAACCAGTTGCACCTATCTGCTTGGGGACCAACAAAGGGGTGAGTATGGGGGAGTGACGAGTCCATGTTTTGACTCATTTTATGATCTTCTATTTTAGATATATTGCAAACTTTTATCCTAAACTTGATACTTTACATCACAAAGACTAATTATGAGCACTCTAATATGTTTATTTAATGGATGATAGTATGATATATAAACACCTAAATTGTGTGTAAAATGCGATGGATTTATGTAACTAGTTTCATGTGGAATATTTTGGTATACTAACTTGAGATGTGATGCAGGAGCATCCTAGGATCCTTGACAATCCTGTATCAAACAAAAATATGTTTGCTTTTTTTCTTTAGCTTGTTTGGAGACTGCTCGGTGAAGTGCTCAGTTACCCTGTTGCTCAGGTACTCTTTCTATCTTGATTTACCGACAGGTCTTAGTGTATGTTGGTTTCTGTTGCTCGGGTATGCTTTTACCGAGTTGGTTTCTGTTGCTCGGGTATGCTTTTACCGAGTGGTTGTTGTTACTCGGTGATCTGTTCCCAAGTTGTTTATCCTGATCTGGCCGACTTCTACATTTAATTTCCGTGGCGTAATTAATGTGGGGTCTCTCATTGGGGATTGTGTGGACCTAAATCTGGGTCGGGGGGTTTCTCCAATGTTTGTTATTGTAGGCTGACCTGTTGGTTGCCTTTTGTATTTAAGTTGTATTTTGTTCTTAGCTTAGGGCATCAGATTGAGGGAGTAGATCAAAGTGTTGGATATGAGAATCTAGATCGTGAGTTGTATGTCTCAAAGAAGATCTGTAGTTGATCTTGAGTAGTATCTTTGTGTTTGGCCGTAACCGAGAAGGCCTTACAGCCCGACATGTTGGATGTAATTGATTATCTATGATAATAGAGCACTGAATGTTGATTATATTTCTGTGTATTTGGTTGTTTCCACTGTTATGGTTATTGGCTGCAAGTTTGGAAATTCCTTCGTTGGATTCTCCATCCTTGACTGCATCAGGTGGTATTAGAGCAGAGTTTCAATCGCTAGAGAAGGAATTAGATTTCAAATTGTTGGAGATTTGTGGAGTGAAGATACCTCTGAAGAAAAATCGCGAGATCATAGAGGAAGAACCTAAGGAGGAATTCAATCTTGAAGATTTTTGAGCTTTGCAAAAACAAGTGCAAGATCTCTGAGAGGAGTTACAAAGAAAGAATGTGTCTAGAGAAAACTGAAATAATGGTGAAGAGTCTGATGAAGAAGATCATTTCAATGAAGATGTTAGAGATCTAGACGAGGCTAGATTTCTGAGAGCTATGTCTAAAATTCAGAAAAGACCTAAGATTGAAGTTTCTACATTTGCTGGAAGCCTTAGGCTAGAAGAGTTGATCGATTGGATTAACGAGATGGATGAATACTTTGAGTATGAAGAAGTGGAAGATCTTGACAGAGTTCGGTTTAAAAAGACAAAGATAAAAGGTCATGCGAACATATGGTGGAGAGAAGTTCAATTGGAAAGAAGTCAGAGAGGTAAAGACAAGAACATCAGATGGAACTGAATGGTTTAAAAGTTGAAGAGGCAATTCATTCCAGTGGATTATGAATTGGAGATGTTCAAGAAGATGCAAGGTTTGAGGCAGGCAAACAAGCCAGTGCAAGAGTACACCAAGGAGTTTTATCAGATCCTAATTAGGACTGGACATTCGGAAGTTGACAAGGAGAAAGTTGCTAGGTATATCTATGGCTTGAGACCTAGTATTCAGGAAGAGTTACTTATTGTTCGAATGAAAACCATAGGAGATGCTTATCAGATGGCATTGAAGATTGAGGAGAAGCTGAACAAGAAGTTTGAGAGCAGACAGAATAACAGAAACCAAGGTGGTAAGATTGATGAAACAACTGCTGAGAGTAAGGTGGTGGATAATCCTAAGTAGACCAAGGTAGGATCTAGTAGTAGTTAAACCACTAAGGATTACAATCGTGGGTATGGAAGAAGAGGAAGAAGTGATTTCACTGGTACTTGTTTTCAGTGTGGTGAGAAGGGACATAGGGCCTGGTCATGTCCTCAAAAGAAGTTCACCCCGACGACCGAGGAAAGCTCAGTGAATGCTGCAGAAGAAGGTGAAGTTATGATCACTAGAAGGCTGGATGCATGTATTAATGAACCGATATTATTGATGGTCATGCAAATACCTATGTGGTGAGGCAGGATGGATCCAAGCATAAACTACTACCTTTGTAGGAAGCAGGGACTAAGGGATGTGGAGTTATTAGATGTTGTCCGAATGACAGTGACAAACATGAGGAAAAATGAAGTGATGAGCCTATGGGTGAAAGGAAGGAGAATTTGAAGGGAGAAGAGAATGAAACCTCTGAGGAACTTACAAAGATTAAGAAATAGATGACATTTTTGGCTGAGATAGTGCATCAGATGTTGACACTAGTGACACACAGAGATGCAGATGATACCGAGTTGATCAATCAGTTGGATGAGAATGTGGCTCATCAAAACACTGATAGTATCAAAAGTACCGAGGATGATCGGTGTCAACTACTGTAAGTTGCAGACAGAAGATATGACAAAAGTTCCAGACTGATGAATTTGTTGAATGGGACAATGGATAGAGTCAAGACAACATGGAATGAAGGGCAAGAGGAGATATGGGTTAAGAACAAGTATGGAATGATTGTTCTGATTCCCTTAAGATGTTCATGATTTCCTTTATGGGAACATCTTCTTTACCTGGGGCGTCTGATGCAAGAACATCCTAGGATCCTTGGCAGTCCTGTATCAAACAAAAATATGTTTTCTTTTGTTCTTTAGCTTGTTTGGAGATTGCTTAGTGAAGTGCCCAGTTACCCTGTTGCTTGGGTACTCTTTTTATCTTGTTTTACCGACGGGTCTCGGTGTATGTTGGTTTCTGTTTCTCGGGTATGCTTTTACTGAGTTGGTTTATGTTGCTCGGGTATGCTTTTACTAAGTGGTTGATGTTGCTCGGTGATCTCTTCCCGAGTTGTTTATCCTAATCTGGCAGACTTCTGCAATTAATTTCTGTGGCGTAATTAATGTGGAGTCTCTCATTGGGGATTGTGTGGACCTAAATCAGGGTCAGGGGGTTTCTCCAATGTTTGTTATTGTAGGCCAACCTGTTGGTTTCCTTTTGTATTTAAGTTGTATTTTGTTCTTAGCTTAGGGCATCAACTTGAGGGAGTAGATCAAAGTGTTGGATATGAGAATCTGGATCGTGAGTTGTATGTCTCAAAGAAGATCTGTAGTTGATCTTGAGTAGTATCTTTGTATTTGGCCATAACCGGGAAGGCCTTACAGTCCGACATGTTGGATGTAATTGATTATCTATGATGATAGAGCACTAAATGTTAATTATATTTCTATGTATTTGGTTGTTTCTGCTATCATGGTTATTGGCTGCAAGTTTGGACAACCCTTCGTTGGATCCTCCATCCTTGACTGCATCAATATGCAATATACAAACTTTCTGAAATAGTTCCTACAACCAAAGACAAATGTCATGCAGTTCCTACAACAACATGGTAGAACGCAACAATGTTGATCTATCCATCTAGAATCATTGGAAGCAGTCCTACTAATTGAAGACTTCCTCAACACACAAATATTTTCCTTAATGATTGCTATTAAAAGTTGTTTTGTATCATTGCTATATGGGTATTTATGTTTTGAAAGTGCTAATGATGTGCAGTGCTATTAGAACTCTTAGACTCTTTATGTTTCCTTAAGTAGTTAATAATCTTCTTCCCAAATGAATTGAATGGGTGATAGAGAGTGATATGTTAGTTAGTTGTCTATAATTGAGTTCAAGCAAAGGCCAAATAGAATACATATTGAATGTTCATTAGTAATCTATTCTTGAATTAGCAATTTTCTATCATTGTTAATCTGAAAGTGCATTGCTCAAGCCAAGGCACACTTGAGGTAACACTTCTCTCTAATTTATTTTTCATATTAATTATATGTCAATTTAATTGTTGTGTGCAAATATGTTTATAACACAAAATTTTGCAACTTCAATTGCAGTCATATATTAGCGATGTTTCTTAGATAAGCATAGCATAACACTACCTATTTGCATGTTCTTGTTATTATTACTTTTTTTTCCCTATATTGTTCTTGTCATCATTTTTTATCATTACAAGTTAGTTTCTCTTTGCAATTTACTTTACTACAATGTTTTGATTAATAGGCAAAAACATGTTTTGAAGGTACTCGAAACCCTGTATAAAGAGAAAGTTTAAGATAGAGCATTAAGAGTTCCCAAAACACAACTGAACGGTCAGAACAAAAGGCCAAAAAACCCCAAGAAACACACAAAAGAACTCAACCAAAAAAGAATTCAACAATCCAGAGAAAAAACACCCTAACCTTTGCACAAGATAAACCATTAGAAATCTGCAGCATAAGGAGGAAGAACTACAATGTTCTTTTTGTTAGGAATATAAATACCAACTTAGGTAAGGTCATAGTGCGCATACGCTAATATCCCATTTCAAGCATACATCCCTAGGTTGACAAGATTAGATGTAACTTATATTCCGTTAGAGGTTGACTAGGGTAGCCCAAGTCATTAGTGGATATAGGGAGCTCTATAGTGTCGTACACCATGTAAGATGGAGGATGAGTTGTGTCTCCTATGCTACCACGATTGGGAACCTCATATATGATATAGTTTGCACCAAATAGGACATCGCCCACACAGTCATAGTCTTAAGTAGGTTTATGACAAAATTTGGCAAGAAGCGTGAGGTGCTATTGAAAAGGATCCTCAAACATTTGTAGCATTTGAGTAGTTTATTTGCTACCAAGGAAGTATTTCAAGATACCTACAACATTCATATAATATGTTGGATATACTTGCAACAATGCCTTAGGTCACATGTATTGCACCTTGAGAAGTGTTGGTGACACCTACAACATTTTAAGTCATTTAGAGCTCACCTATAGCAATGTTGATGACGGATGCACTAGTGGTTTGTGTTCCTATACCACATCATTAAGAGTTCTAGTGATCCCTATAACACCTTAAGTCACCTAGAGCTCATCTATAACAATGGTAAGGAAAATATGCAACAATCAATGGATATACATGGATTTGTAGATTCAAACCTTAAGGGACATATGGATGATAGGAGGTCTACTAATGACTATTTAGTTTTTTGGTGTTGCTTTTAGTTTAATGAGTAAGCAACATGATATGTTGTCATTTCAACTACAAAGATTGGTCATGTAGTATCCACTCATACCTATGAAAAGACAAGTTTACTTTAGAGGTTGTGTTGAGTTAAGTAGAAATTCAAATTAACTTGGATAATAAGCCTACAGTTCACTTGAGAACAAAACACCTTGACATACAATGTTATTTTGCCATGACATGGTGGAGGATAAACAGGTTATACTAAAAAAATAGATGTTTTTGAAGAATGTTGTTGATTCTTTGACAAAGCCTATAAACACAAAAAGGTTCAAAGAGTGCAATGAGAATATGTGTATATTAGCACTTAATAATTACTTCACTCTGGCACTTTCCCTTCTACTATTACAAGGCATACAAGTGGAAAATGATAGGATTAGCTATTGTATACCTTGCCTTCATAATGTTTGCATCTATTAATTAATTTGCAATGTATTGGGTCCCCATAGAAAACAAGCATCCCACTTGGATTGGCACTTCCCACCAATTATAAAATATAATATGATATCATGTAAAACATGTAAGAGCAATTATGACATTGTAAGACACATAAGAGATTCTATGACACATACTAACATGTAAGAGGGAGTTACAAAGAAAACTAAAAGAAGGCATGCATTTTTTTACCAACTTATCACGTGTAAGAGCATCAATCTAAAATAATAAAAAAGTTCAAAGTATAGTGCCCCTTTGTGACAAGTAAAGTTATGACATGAGAGAGACATTCCCTATTGGGATTATTGACTCATTATGACTTAGGTATATTTTAATATATTTCTTAGAGCTTTGGATTCATTTTTGCCCATAGTATTTACACATGATTTAAAAAAACCATTTGTAGTTTCTTATGTGGGGTTACATTTATTTAATAGATGTTTGGGATGAATAAGGGGTGTACTCTTGCAAGAGGTCACACTTTCAAAATTCTTGAGATAATGATTGCGATTGTAGTAATACTTTGTTAATGTATTGTAATATGATGATAATGAAATACATTGAGCACAAATTTGTTGCTAAGGTTTTTCTTTTAAAATTTTCATTGTATGTCTACCCTATTATGCAATTTTGTTTTGTGTTGCATGCATTGCTATATATTTGTTTATTTCTTTTTAAAATTATCAACTCTAAGCCCATTTAATACTTTTTTTTTCTCAATAGTACATAGGAAGTTTGTTTGTATCTAACTTCATTTCAAATCAAAATGTCAAGAAAATTCTTTCAAACTGGTTATTCAAAAATATTAAGTATATTTAAAATGCCATTCAACTTACATTTCATTTTATTCCAAAAATAAGTTTACAATTTTTACTACTATGTTGATGTACCTCCAGTCTTTTCTTGGAGGAGGTTGCAAATCTCAACTTGTACTTAGCATGACATATTTTAGTAAATATGGTATTAGATGTTACAAGAAAGAAATTTCAAATAGTTGGATAAGATTAACATGTTCCAAAAACCTTCCAAACTAATATTTTGTTGACATACTAACACTTGCACCTTAATGAGTTGCAATTGATGATTGAAAATGATATATATATATATATATATATATAGAATAGATGTTACCGGAAAGAAATTTCAAATAGTTGGATAAGATCAACATGTTCCAAAATCCTTTCAAACTAATATTTTATTTACATACTAACACTTGCACCTTAATGAGTTGCAATTGATGATATATATTGGTAGGAAGCTTAGTGAAGGTCACGATCTCTAGTTGGAAGTTGTATGCCCATCACAGTAAGTCACAAGTCTCTCCCTTCATCCTTAACATTCAAGAAGTTGCAAAGAGTAAGATCTGATTAAAATGTTCCAAAATTCTTTCCAAATAACATCTATTTACATACTAGCACTCACGCCAATAGGAAAGTTATTTTAAAATTTGTTAGGGAGCTTAGTTGAGGCCATGAACTATAGCTAGAAGTCATGTGTCTCATCATAAATTGTGAGTCTTTTGTCATCCTTACTGTTCAAGGTAAATGTGCATGGAACAAAGATTTTAAAAATATATTTTGAAGGACTTAGAACCACAAAATTTGTTCACTACAATCCCAACAAAAAACACAAAAATCAAGGTGATCAAGAAGCACAAGGGAAGTCATAATAAAAAATCCAAAACACTGCTCTCAAACACATTCACACATCTTAGCAATATCCATTAGATATTATTTATTACTAATTATTTGTGATTTTATGCATTTAAATAAATGAACTAAAATAAATAACTCATTTAAAAAAAAAAAATACATAAATATATAAATAAATGAAATAAATTACAAAGAAACACACAAAAAAGAATAAAACAAATGTTAAAATAAAGCTCCAATGTAAAATTATAGTAAAATATTGAAACAAGACTAAAATATAAACCTGATTTTTTTTTAAAAAGAGCCTGATCTTTATTGTTCTAAACTATTTGACAGTTAAAAAATTGACCAACAAAATTTCATTGTTAAGGGATGCAAAGAAAAACAAAAATTAACGTATCAGAATGTCAACCGTGAAGCAGCAGAACAGGCAGGTGCAGCCACCAGCTTAAATAAGCAGAAAAAGTGACACTGCTATTGAAATCCGGAATTCAAAACCCTTATTCGATTTTAATATAATCCCCTATAAAATCAAATGCAACGCTGATCACAACAGACGGTGAAGTTGCTCAAATTTTAGGACATGGAGACGAATTGGAGATGGAGGGGAAAAACAGAACTGAGACAATCTTACTTTTGGGCACGGATGCCTGCATCAGAAGCCTATTGGCTATTTAAACGACTTGGGTTTGTTTGCATTAAGTATAGCAAAAATGATCATGTATTCAGTCAAAATTTCTTTAGTAGCAGGTGACAGAAAAAACACTTAGCCCAAAATAATGATGATTGATTTGGCATTAGCAGCTTAAGTTCATTATTTCAATGTATCATAACATTGCATAATTACAACATAATTGGATTATAAAAACCCTGCATTACAAAATAACTGAGCCCTATGATACCTTACATTTTAGTCTAACGTTTGACAAATGTTTGATAATATGGATACAGATTTAGATCTTGATTTTAAATCATGCCAAATCTTATTAATTATGTCCAGTACCAATGACAATATGTTGACAAATCTGTTCTTTATAATTGAAGTGGAGTCTGCTACAAAAAAAAATACAATTAAAACCAACTAACAAATCAATTGAAATGTTCAGAGTAGAGCAGCTTTGATAGATATGCATAATGAGCACAAATGCAATTGTACAGAGTTGAAATTTTCCCTGCATCGTCTACCTAGCAAAGAAGTTCTAGGGGAAAATAACCATGAGCTTAATCCATGACAAGCTACTGTATTAGTCAGCCCTCATGGCCCATTGTTTCATCCCCACATAGCAGGCAACCCAACTATAGAAAGACATATACAGTTCAGCATCATAAGAATGAAAAGTGGACATTCAAACATCTTAAGATGCTCTTGTTGGGAACACAAATATTCATTATCCTTGTAAGACTACCTCCGATTTCAGTATCTTCCCATCACAGAAGTTGATCGCCTTAATAACGGGTTGCATTTAAAAATGTCAACTCAAAGCTCTGAATGGCACCCAATCAATAATCGGGAAAATCATATTTCTTCTTCCTCAAAGGGATCTCGTTCAGGAAAATCGCCAACCTGTGTGTACAAGGAAATTTTGAATTTTAAAGAAAGCAGAACAAGGTCAACAAATTGCACTATTTCAAAACTGAAATATGTACAGCCATACTAAAGCAGCCCTTCTTTCGTGGGAAAAAAAGGTTAAAACTAATACACAATAGTCTCTTCTACATTATATTTTCACACGTAATCAAAGCCATTATAACCTTATGCATGTCTATATTTGATTTACTAGTAACGAAAAAATGCAAATGAAAACATATCATGAAAGGTCAGAAATATTCTGGAAAAATAGAAAAAGTGATTATAAGAGAGCATAAGTCAAACTAGCTGCCAAACATGTCACAATATTGTCCAAATGGGATGAAAATATTTTTTCAAGTACCTATGATGAGAAGATTATGTGGGAATCTAGGATCAAACAAATAATTTGAAGGCAAGTCAAGTGCCTACTTCCTGCTCAGAACATAGGACTTACGTGCCTCAATGAAAGATAACGAATGAGAGGAAAGTGAAAAATATAACGAGAAAATGAAGAGAAGGCGACTTTTACAAGCAATATTTAATTGAGTATAGAGAGATAAGAATAAGCATATAGGGGAGAATAAATCATTGACTAAAACATGAGGAATATAATTGCTTTCACTTGGTCAATGATGATTTTTTGCATGCAGGCCTTTTGTCCATATTTATTGCTTATTGAAGACTTAGACTCGCACAATGTTGCATTGCAGGAATTGAACAACAATATCGTTTGAAGTGTAAAACTCAAACAATCCTCACACACCTTTGTCATAAGCCGTACTTAATCCATGTACAGTATAAACACATATAAATTGATATATTCAATTCCTGATATAGTTTGTCTCAAAGCAATATTTTAATAATAATTATCCCAGTTACTGGATTTGCCCCTCGACCTTGTACATCTGGATTTGGACGCGTGTGGGCACGAATGCCCTTCCTGGGCGCATCTGGGCACACCTGGACAACATCCGGATGCCAACGCCCAGCAAATAAGGAAAAGGTGTTTTTTCACTTAAAACATGTACATTTTCAAACACTTTTCTATTATTATTTTTCCACAAAACCCTAAACAGCCCTTTATGAGGCCATTCATTGTTAAAACATATTATTTTGTTTGCTATTTTGCACTCTTCTCATTTGGTCTCCATTTTGGCATTTCGAAGGGAATCACTCGTGGGGTACCAGATAGGTCCACAAAGGAGATCTAAGCATCCAAGGTAAGCATTTAACCCTATTCTAAAGTCTTTTAATGATTTTTTTTAAGTTTGGGATGAAATTTTCAATTTTTTTTTTCAAGAAATAAAGAAACAAGTTTAGCTCTCTGCTCTAATGTTTTTGTATCTTTATTTTGCACTTGTATGTTTGTATTTCTTAGTTTTTTTCTAATTTAAATTTATTTAATTTCTTATAATAGCAAGAAATCAGGTTGCAAGAATGGCCACTAGTGAAAATTGATATAGGATCTCCTTTATGGAGACATACCACAAGAATTTCACAGGTTCCAGGAGGTGGGGCATATATTTGGACGTGTAAAAATTGTAGGGGTGCAGGTGATTTGGTTGAGGCAAGACATGAGCACATTTTTTGGACACCATGCACTGTACATTCCCTCAACTTGGTGACGCAACAAATTGGCACTCAAATAGAATAGATGAAACAAATATATGAAGAGGGCGAGGAGATCTAGATGTTTGTGATGTACCACCAAATGTCACAATCAATATTCAGATCTTTCTCGAGATTGGAGTTGTTTAAGGTAAATACTAAATTTAATTTATTTATTTAATTTTATTTATGTCATGTTCATTTATCAATTTGCATATAAATTATTTTTCTATTAAATACTAAGTTACCGGATTCGGACCTTGGACCCTTGAACCCACAGGTCTAGATCCGGACCCTGCTCGGATCTAGTGCG
This sequence comes from Thuja plicata, assembly GCA_018584345.1. NCBI lineage: Eukaryota > Viridiplantae > Streptophyta > Pinopsida > Cupressales > Cupressaceae > Thuja > Thuja plicata. Next base: position 1,085,849 of record MU224222.1, read on the forward strand.
GACCCGTGGGGATCCAACGTGGACCTCGAGGATCCCGCGCAGAACCCCAGGGACCCATGGCTAGGCATGTTAAAAAGTGGGGGATGTAGCACCCGAGATTGCTGACTTGGATATGACCATTGAGGATCTTACTAGAGCCACTTTGGTTGATGTGGATGATGATGATGATGAGACAATACTCTCTAGTGCTAGTGGAACCAGTTTGGGTTCCAATGATGATGTTGATCAACCACTTGTAGCTGCTGAAGACCCCATTGATCCAGATTTTTTTGATAATCCATATGATGATTGATGAACATTGAATCATGTTTCAATCTTTAATGAACTATATTTTGAATTTTCATTTTGTAATTTAGTAATATAATGTGCTGATTTTCTTTAGAATTGTGAACATAGATCAATGATCAAGTATACTACTTAAATTTTTAATGTTTATCTTTGAGATTTGGCATTGATTAATGATCAAGCATCATAGATTCATACTATGAAATGATTTAGTTTTAGAATTATGTATATTTCTCTTTTTTTTATTGTATATATAATGCATATATATATATATATATATATATATATATATATATATATATATATACGAATCATAATGGGAATTTATTTTTTCACGAATCCACGAACCGGATTCTCGAACCCAAATCCGTCCCCAAACCCGACTGGCAACTTAGATTAAATATAATATATACAACTTACAACATCTTTCGAAACAATTTATTGTATCATGGCTACATATCAACTACTACAGTCGCCTATGTAGGAGGATAGTCAACAGGGAATATCAAAGTACAAAATTGCTATACATTTCTGTGAGCTCTATCCCGTCATTATGTAACAAAAGTAAAAAAGTACAACAGTAACAACTAATATCAAATCCTGTCATTCTGGAACTTGTTAACCCAAGCTATCCAGCCTATTGGTCCCTCCATCCACTTTAGAATCTTGTCCTCTTGCATGAAGTTCTTGTATGTGTGGTCATTCATAACCCCATTTTGCGGATCTGGCCCTGCATCAAGAGGTAGCACTACTAATTTTTGTATATAAATTTGCTTAATATTTATTATTTTTTAATATGTTATTTACATATTGATATTTCTATTGACTTAGGTTGCTAAGACCTGATTTGCATCTCATACTATTGCTATGAGACAACTTTTGAAGGTGTTGGGTCAAATGGTTATTTGCAACCAATGGGGTGTATGGAAGGCTTTACATTCAGAGAGGGCCCAAAAGGTCAAGTCATTGGACTTGGATGACAATTGGTGGGCTTGTGTGGAATATGTATTGGAATTTACTGAGCCTATCATGACTATGCTCCGATTTGTTGATACAGATGCACCTTGTTTGGGGGATGTCTATGATGGCATGGACACAATAATAGAGAAAGTAAAATTGGCAATACTAAAACATGAGAATGACCCCGTAGAATGTGAAACCTTATGCAATAAGGTGGAATCAATCATTCATCATCGTGGGGAAAAATGACCACCCCATTGCACCTCCTTGCATATGCCCTATCTCCGAGGTACTATAGTAAGAAAATACTTTCTATTCTAGGGAGATTAACACCATATAGAGATAAAGAAGTTGCTAATGAGTACAAGCAGGCATTTACTAGACTCTTCCAAGATGAAGAAGTGGAGAAAGAAGTTAGGCAAGAATTTGGCATGTTTGCCTCAAGAAGAAGTCATACTCCAACAATTATTAATGACCAATACCACATGGAAGCTATCACATGGTGGTATGTCCATGATCAAAAATTTGGGTACCTACAACCTCTTGCAATCAAGATCCTCTCACAAGTCAGCTTTTTTTTTTACCACTTGTATTCTACAATTTAGTACTTAGCATTCTTTAATTTACTTTGTATTTTTATTTTTAATTTTGTGAAAACTATCTAGGTTGCAAGTTATTCTGCCACTGAATCGAATTGGAGTACATACTCCTTTATCCAATCAATGAAGCGTAACTATTTGGTTCAAAAAAGCTGAAGACTTGGTTTATATTCATTCCAACTTGCGTCTTCTGTCACATAAGGAGGAACACTACAAGGATGGGGCAGCGGAGCTTTGGTATGTAGCCCCTGAATGTGCCAACTTCAATGCAACCATTGAGAATCTTACTAGACTCACTACAACTTATGATGATGATGATGATTACATCCCTACACACGGTGCATCTAGTGTGAGTGGAATTGATTTGGGTTGAATCATGAACTACATTTTGTAATTGTAATGATTTTTTTATTTTCATTGAAATTCTGAACATAGACATATATGATATGGCTTATTTGAATATTTGTGAACTATCAATTGGCATTTAATATTTATCTTTGGCATTTGGCATTGATCAATGATGAAGTATCATACTATCAAATGATTTAATTATGTATATTTTTTAAAAAAAAATTGTATACACACACACATATACATACACGTACCCAAACACATTCAAAACCCTTAAGATTAATTTCACGTATCCACATACTGGGTTCTCGTACCCGCATCCAGATCTGGATTCGAACCAATAACTTAAATAATTAGTAATAATTAATATTCAACTCTTCATATTAATAATATAATATAATATGGATAAAGATATAATAATCAATAATTAAATATCATTTCTTAATATCAAAATATATATAATATTATATGAATAAAGATATAATAATTAATATTTAACATTATATTATTTCTTAATATTAATAATATTATATTATATTATTTCTTAATATTAATAATATTATATTATATGAATAAAAGATATAATAATCAATAATTAATATTGTATCATTTCTTGATATTAATATTATTCACTATATTCTAAACAGTGAGTATAAACTTATGTTGATGGCCATTAACAAAGGGAAGGTGATAATACGATATAAAATTAGAGGGACTTGGAAAAGTCCAACCGTAGGAGGTAGGAGAAGAGACACCTCTCTTCAATCACAACAAGTCATGCCTCTTCAGGGATTTATATATCGACAGTCCCTCATTTGTGAAACAGGGGGGTAGGAAGGATGAAACGTAATAAAAAAAACAAGGAAGAATGTCGAATGGTGGAATTGAAGACTATTAAATATAGTTAATATTGAATGATATCGAAGAAGGGAATATATAAGATATCTGAAGAAGAGTTTAGAAAGGGGGGAATCTGAAGATTATAAAATACATTTAATACAGATGACTGCCAAAGATTTGGATGATGCAAAAGACCAGAATTATTATTCATTCATATTAAGGAACAAGAGTTAATATGTAATGTCCCCAATTTAGCAGGTTACAGGAATATGCATAGATTAGCTCATCATCGCGAGCTTCCTAAGCTAACACCTTGATTTGGGGGTCTTAGTTAGTCAACTTACTCTTTTTAGTAAGTCAGTGATGGTGGTTTCCATTTCTGGCAGGCACTAGGCGCTATATTCAGTCGGTGATGATATTGGCACTTTCAGTGGTATATATTGAGTTTAAGTTTATAAATTGCTTTTGGGCAGCTAGTGGGGGTATTAATCATCAATCCACATGAAATATAATCCTAAGTCTTAAAAGCAATGCTTTTAAGTGGAAGGTGTGTTGAAGAAGCCTTTTAAGTGAAAAGTGTCTTCATGAAGCTTTTAGCTTTGGAGTTATTTATTATTAATTAAAAGTTATTAAATGAAGACTTCTAATTGAAAAGTGTATTGATGAAGGCTCTTTAGTGAAAAGTGTGTGAGAGAAGCTATTTGCCTTTGGTGATTTGAAGAAGATATTTTTTATTATTATAAAAGCAATGCTTGTGCAAAAAAGCAATTCATTCTATGCATTTATGTTTATTGAATTTTGTGATGAGAAGTGGTGACAAGGGTTTCAAAATTTCAAGCTTGGAGAATTGTTAATTCTGCTAAGTTTCTTCAGCACTTTGATGTGGTTGGATGCCCACTGAATTGTGCCTTTGATTGATATCAATTAGAGTTCAGAATTCTGAGATTGGAAGGAGTTTATGGTGATTTGGGGTACGAAATTATATGCAGATTGCTCCAGGTGTTGAACGTGGCCCATATTTCAGATTTAGTAGCCAACATACCTTGCGTAATCCCTCACAAGGGGCTGCCGTTTCATCAAGCAAGCCTCCTGACAGTAGGGAGAGTTTGTTAGTGCTGCTAGGGCACGTGTGGAGGGAAAAATTCAGAATTCTCAAAGGGTTTGTATCTACTCAACTACAAGGGTATCTACAAATTCGAACTTTGCTGGAAATATCAGTCCCAAGCTTATTCCAGAAAATCAGAGCTTGAACATTGCCTGCCAAATTTTTGACGTAATGTCAAAAGAGCAAAAATTGAGTTTCCAATAAGTAGAACCATCTGGGTTGTTATAGTGGTATCAGAGATTGCCTGCAAAGTGTTTGATAAAATGTCAAACATTTGAAAAACAAAGCAATTTGGTGTTTGTCAGAGTTAGAACCAGCAAGGGTTCTTACATAATATATGTTCGACACTCTTTAAAGGAAGAGATGATTAAAGGGAATGAAGCACATATAGACATATTGCTAATAAAATATGCTATTGATTAGAATATCATATCAAAATTCCTGTTTTTATAATTAAGTATAATGCAACACAGTTACAGAATGAAGTTCTGAGTATCAGATACAATATTGTTTTACAGTCACTAACTGTCCCAAAAAATCACTAAGATGTTGATTGCATGTACATAGTCATATCAAAAGGCTATATAACAGAGACGTCCTGATAGACACATCAGATTACAACACAAAAAGAGTAGAATGATCCACAAAATTAGGACAGGCTCTAAGTGCATCAAGGTGTATCATTGTGCCTCCTATAAACTCAAGTGGTCCACCCCAAAGAGCCCTCCATCTAGCAGAGAATCTTGTCCGCTCGAATTCCTTGGCTGTAAGGGTGATTAACCACTTCAGCAACTGGAACAGTAGCAGGGACAGCAACAGGGATAGCAGCAAGGGGCACAACAACAATAGGCTCCATTTGATATTGTTCCTCCTTCCTTTGCTGCTCATTGATCTCTGCCATGAAATCATGAAGAGCAATCTCAAAAGGTGTGTGTTCCGAAGAGAAACGAGCCCATGTGTACCCATGAGAGACTTCTTCTTTGAGAACCCTCACTGCCCCATCATGTAGCAGGTCCAAGAATTTCTTTTCATTAAGCCTCATAACCACAGACACCTGCACAACAATGTTATAAAAAATGAGTCTCTGTAGAGACTCGGTAAGGTACATGTCTCTGCCATTAAATATGTTGTCATTACGCAATTTCCAAATACACCATAGAATCTCAGTAGAAAGAATAGACCAGAAAAGATTACAATGTTTCCTATGGCTCATGATAATACTAGACAACACATTAGAGATATCAAAATTTTTATTCATAACAAGGCCAAACAACCCCCATACTTCACTAGAAAACAAACAACCAAAGAACACATGATAAATAGATTCAGGGAGTTTGCAAAAAGTGCACAAGTTTGGTTCCCCATTGGGCATTTTGACCGAAAGCTTGTGTAGGAGGAGCCGCAATCTAAAACACTTTTTCTTGGGTTCAATCAGACTAGTCCAAAGATTGATGAAGATTTTTTGCCAACTCAAAAGGTCAATGTCTACAGTCCAGCAAGATTTAACATGGAGGAGTATGTCTTGGTTGTCTGAAAGGATACTATAGATATAGTTGGCCTTGGTATCAGGGAGAAGGGTACCATCTGACCACTTATAAGAGGCTATTCTATAGTCATTACAACTATAGTCTCTAGGGAGGGACAAAGAGGAACATGCTTCCCTGACAATCGAGTAGGTTCTCCACTGTGTATGTGGAATATTAAACTTCTGCTCCAGCTCATTCCAACATATTAACTTGCCATCTTTTATAATTTTTGAGAAACATTTTACGCCTTTAACTGCCCAGCTCTGGCAGAGCATCCTTGGAGTAATGCCAAGTATTTATCCCCATGCATCAGATTCCACCAAATTGATCTCTCCCCACAAATCAGCTTGCCACTACCAACAATCTTGTTATTAGATACTCTCTCTCTGATTGATTCCCACCCCTTCCAAATAGTTTTGAAGACATTGGAACCTGCAATCTTAATAGAGAAGTGGCCAGCCAAGAAGTCATTCAAATGCAACCCCTTCTAGAATGATCCTTTGAGGGGAACAACATTAGCAATGTTATGTCTTATCAACACCTTCCAAGGTTCATCTCCTTGGACTGACTTGGAAACCCATTTCACTGCTAAAGCAATTCGTTGGGTTCTCAAATCTTTCAACCCCAAACCGCTAGCACATTTACTCATGGTACACCACTTCCAATTTACGACATGCCTCTTTTCATTCCCTCTACCATCTGACCATAGAAACTCTTTGATCTGCCTCTGGATTTAATTAAATTGAGATTGGTTGAAGAGCCAAGCTGAAGCGAAGTAGATAGTATAAGATAGTGGGTGTTCCACTTGCCGAGTTTCTTATCAATCTTGCCTTTGATTCATTCACACATCTCCCTCGGGTCATATCATATCTACTTCAAGTACCACACCAAGGGGTGATCATAAAGCAAACAACATTACACCAACTGCCACCTCCTACAAATTGTCAATAGAAGCTTAAAACTAGATTGATGGATGATTAAGTTTACTTGGAGCTACCCTTGATAAAAAAAACCCTCCCTTGAGATCCACTCAAGAAATAGAGCAGTTCATAGCATTATAGCTCACTACCAGCCTTTTGATCCAAATTGACAATTTTCAACCTCCAAGCATTAGGAGATAGCTAAAAGTGTTCAAACTTGTACTGGATGGTGGTCGTTCCACACTACATGAGCAAGACAATAGCCCTTCTTGGTTACAAGAACAACCTAGATCATTAAAGGACACACCAACTCGTGAGGAATCTAGTAGTGATGAGAACATCACTATACAATAGTATTAGAAGACTTGGACTCAACTCTAACTCGACAAGCTGATTTTTCACTCAGACTCAGACTTAGCACCTAACATTGCAAAGATTAGGCAAACTGAAACCCCAAGAAATTCATATATTATTAAGGATTTAAAATTTGTTTAATGTACCCTTTAACAAATAAACCTCAAAGAAACAATAACATCATCAAATACATATACTTTGATCACATACACAATTATACATCAATCGCATGATTATAAATGCAAATTTTAGCTAAGAGAAATAACACATTTATATATAATAAATATTGTCAAATGTATTACAGAACTCATGGAATATGAAATCCATGGCATCAAAAGTTTCAAACAAATATCAAAACAAAAATCTTAAAGTCTATGTCTCAAAAGAGCCTAAATCACTTGGCCCTCCTATGTGGCCGTTTAAGATAGGTCTTTTGTGATGACGTAACCATAATATAAGCTTGTGTGTCAATGACACCCACACCAACATCCAAGTTGTCTACTCATTCTCTATCCTCCTTTTATAGCTACCACCTCTACCTCTATCCAACTAGCTAGCCCAATCAAGGTCCTTATCACTAAAGATAGGATCCTCAACCTTGGTGATCCAATTTGAATGTGAATAAACCTTCTCTAGTATGATGGGTGTTAATTCAATGCCCAAAATCTGAAGAGGTGAAAGCATAGATTGTAATGAACATAAACTAGATCATTAAACCTCTACACTAGAAGTCTATTATGCTTCTTGGAGTGTATATGCTCAAATCTACTCCAGTTGTGTTCACAACTTGAAGAATTACATGGCGGACTCAATACTCAAACTACAATCCTTTGAAGATTTGGTACCTTAGCACTTAATCTTTCCCCCCATGCATTTGAGATGAGAAAAAGAAAGACAATCAATCTTATTATGATATTATCCAAATTAAAGTTTTAATATTATTTAATAATATAAAAAGAGAAAAAGTTTAAATTTTTAAACCTAAATTATGCCATTAGTAGATTTTTACCCAATTGCAATGTCAATTGTAATGTCCCCTCCTTAGGCAGGTCAATTGACAGTTGAAGTTGGCCTATTATACGATTCTCGTAGGCCAACAAATTGCATAGGGGACCCGTTCAGGGGACCCATTCAGGGGCTTATGGTGACATATCAGGGCTTTGTGAGCTAGTTTGGCCAGCTTGGGACACTCTCCTAGATTTTAAGAGGAATCACTATTTTTTATGGATGGATTGTGAGTTGATTGAGATGCATCACGAGACCTCCTGGATCAGCCTTGAGACTTTTGGCGTAGTTCCTATTTTTTAGGAGGGGTTCCTAAATTTTAGGAGACTATTAGTTTGCTCACAGTGGTCAGACATCATCAGTGGACAGGTGCCATCAAACAGAATCCAAATTGAGATCCAGACGAGTGAGCTATAAATAAATTGGGAAATAATTAACCTTAGGCAGGTCAATTGACAGTTGAAGTTGGCCTATTATACGATTCTCGTAGGCCAACAAATTGCATAGGGGACCCGTTCAGGGGACCCATTCAGGGGCTTATGGTGACATATCAGGGCTTTGTGA
>MU224222.1:1110960-1130110 GCA_018584345.1 Thuja plicata
TCCTGGAGAATTGTTGTTTGATTTAAATATTGAAAAAATGTTTTAAAAAGGGAAGTTTCATATTTGTTTCAAAAGAGAAGTGTTGTTACATGATCTTGTGGAGTAAATTTGGTTAGAGTTTATAGAGTAGAGCCAGGCAAGCTTATTTTGTGGTTGCAAAATCTATTAATTCATAGCAGAGCTAGGTTGGGCTCATTACAGTCACCTAAAGGGGCTATGTTCTTGAAGGCAGTGGATTGTGAGGGGCAAGTGAAAGATGCAAGTTTCATTGCCAATATCCTCATCGAATCAATAGAAACAGTATGCCAACAAGCACAATGTTGAGTGTTCATTTAAGGTGGGTGATATGGTATATCTTATGCTATAGTCCAACAAACAATCCACTCTCAGGAAGAGTGGGGTCAAGAAACTTAAGCCACACTACAATGGACCATTCAGGGAAATCAGGTGTATCGGTGAGGTGGCTTACGAGTTGGAGTTACCAGCTGACAGCTTGGTACATAATGTCTTCCATGTGTCTCACCTTAAGAAGGCGATTTGACATAACTTGGTACCTTCTACAACGCTACCACCCCTTGAGGAGGGGAAATTGATTTTGGTTCCTAAGGCTATTGTTGATACCCGAGAGAGGAAACTGAGGAGGAAAGTTATTAGGGAATATCTGGTTAAATGAAAGGATTTGCAAGTGGAGAATGCTACAAGGGAGAGTGAGCACATTTTGCAGCACCTGGGATTGAGGTTCGTTGAGGACAAGCAATCTCAAGGAGGGCGGACTATAATGTCCCCTCCTTAGGCAAGTCAATTGACGATTGAGGTTAGCATATTATACAATTCCCATACACTAGCAGATTGTGTAGGGACACCTTTAGGGGTTCATGGTGACATATCAAAGCTTTGTCAGCCAGTTTGGGACAGTCTCCTAGATTTTAGGAGGAATCCCTATTTTTAGGGATTGATTGGGAGTTGATCGGGATGCATTAGGAGAACTTTGGGATAAGTCTGGAGACTTTTGGTGTAGTTCCTATTTTTTAGGAGGGATTCCTAAATTTTAAGAGGAGACTGTTAATTAGCTCATAGTGGTTAGACATCATTAGTGGATAGGTGCCATTAGATAGAATCCAAATTAGGGTCCAGATGAGTGAGCTATGAATAAATTGGGAAATAATTAAATTATTTCCTAAGTTATTTTTAATAAAATAATGATAAATGTGATTATTATGATTACATTATCATAGTTTAAAAAATTGTCTGGACTCACCTCAAACTCGTGAGTTAAATGGCGAGCCGAGTCAACTCGCGAGCTGAGTCCAGGCGAATCTTTCATCTTGGACTAGCGAGTTTTTCGCAATGACTCGAGCGAGTCATTGAGTGGGACTCGCAAACTTTTGTCCTGGACTCGCGCCGCCCAGTCATACGCCCATCCAAGTAATAAAAAGTTTTTTTTTTTTACTTTTTCCCTCATTTGCTCTTTGCTCTTGGCCATAACAAGGTTTTAGGGTGTAGAGAGGTTGAAGAATCAACATCAAATCAGCAAAATACATCCAGGTAAGGAATGTTTCTACTTTTTTTGCTTTTTCCCTTCCATTAGAAATGAAGAAAATCTTGAAAAACAAGGGGAAATGCTGGCAAAAAAATTTCTATTTCTCTTTTTGACTGATTTCCTTGCATTTTTATCTTGTTTTTGAATACTATTGTTATCAAATGATTCATTATGAAGTTTTGGTAGTTTTTCCATAAAACCCTATTGATTTTTTTTATTTTTTCATGTTGTAACTTGTAACAGCGATGGGAAAAACGAAAGAGGAGGCATGAAAGTATGGAATAAAGGGAAATAAAAAAGGAGGCGTGATTTGCATGGAATGTAACAAACCGATGACAAGTGGAGTGAATAGATAAAAATACCACCTTGCTAGAATACCCGGACAGGGTGTGGAAGGATGTCCCAATACAACTCCAGAGATTATTAGACACATGAAGGCCCTTCTTGCTTAATATGACTTGCATAAAGAAGAAAGGTTAAAAACAAAACAAGCCATGATAGCTGCAATGAATCCAAATGCATCAAGTTCAAGTCCCCTTGGTCGCACTCGCAAAAGGGCAACCCCCTTTCATCATCAACTAACTTCATCTACTGCTGGCAATGAGGATGAGGTTACTGAGGCTCAGAATCCTCCTTCATCAGACCCAAAAAAATTTATTCCGCGCAATGTTCTAGGATTACAACCTTCACTTAAAGGTACAAGACGGAATGATGACAAACATGAGAAAGCAATGATAGCAGCACGAAAGTTTGGGTACTACAACAATTTGCCTTTCAATGTGGCAAACAACCCATATTGGCAAGGTTTGGTTACTGCATTTATAGTTGTAGGCAAGGGGTTTAAGGGCCCAACAACTTATGACTTCGGTGGGCCATTGCTAGAGAAAGCAGTGCAAAGTACACAGGAGGTAGTTGATGATCAAAATAAAAATTGGAAGAGAAAAGGATGTAGCATCTTATCTGATGGATGGACAGATGGAAGAAATAGGACTCTCCTCAACTTCATGGTGGCTTCTAATGGTGCAATGGTCTTCTCAAGTCTATAAATGCCTCAAATGAAATAAAAACTGTTGAGACTTTGTGCAATTTGTTAGATGGGGTGATCCAGGAAGTTGGAGTTGAGAATGTTGTCCAAATTATCACGGACAACGCAGCTGCATATGTACCTGCAGGCAAAATGCTTATGGAGACGCATCCCACAATTACATGGAGTCCTTGTACTGCACACTACTTGGACTTGTTGTTAGAGGACATTGGAAAGATTAGTTGGGTGAAAAGGGTGGTTGAAGATGCTAAAAGCGTCACCAAATTCATCTACAACCATACTTGGGTTCTCGCTTTGATGAGAAAACACACAAATGGAAAGGATATTGTACAACCAGGAGAGACAATTTGCTAGCCATTTCCTCACATTGCAAAGCATTCTTGGTGTCATTCCTCATCTTAAGCAAATGTTTGTGTCTGATGATTGGGTGCAGTCTGCATATGCCAAAAAACCTGAGGCGAAGAAAATAATAAGTATTATTTTTAATGATGGGTTCAACAAAAGTGGAGACGAGTTGATCAAGGTAAGTAGCAAACCCAAATATAAACTTTATAAAAGATAATCTACTTGTTATTTTTTTAGGGGTTAATTTTGTAATAATTTAAATTTTGTTTTCATTTTTCTAGGTGACAAAACCTGGTAAGGGTTCTTAGTATGGTGGATGGAGAGGGAATGCCAATGGATTCATTTATGAGGCCATGGATAGGGCCAAAGAAACCATTTCACATTATTATGGTGGGAATTCAAAAAAAATATGAAGTCCTTTAGCGCATCATTGATCGTAGGTGGACACACCAACTCCACCAACCAATACATACCTTGGCATACTACTTGAATCCAAGATTCTACTTCTCTGATTCATTTAAGGCTAATGAGGAGGTCATGGCAAGTGTTATTACATGCATTGATAAGATGGCTCCTGACCGTGACTTGAGAGACAAGGTTCTTGATGAGTTGGAGGTGAGATTTGACATTTGTTAATATGTTATATCTTATTTATGATTCATGAATTTGGAAATGTTCATTGTTGAGTTTGAGTCTTTCACGATTCTTATTTATGAATTTGGAAATTTTCAGTGTTACACTGGTACGGGGGTACGGGGGGACGGGGGGACGCCGGGACGAGTTTCGAGTACGCGAAAAAAAAGGGCCTCAATTTCGGTACGACGGGGGTATGGCGGAGGGGGGACGAAGGGGGGGAGGGGCCAGGGGTGCTGCAGAGGGGCCAGGGGTGTTTTAATATAATTATATAACATACCATATTGGTTCTTGAAATCAGAAATACTTGAACATAGCAAAATTTGAAAATTGCAACACGAACATACATACTCATAGTAACTAAGTAACATAATGATAATCATAAAATTATATTAGTTCTATGATTCTATCAAAGATTCAAAATTCATTGTTCAAAGATGAAATATTGATATTCAAATATCATAAAGATGATCATGATTACAATCAACAATGAGTAGCATGATATCAATCATGATTCATGATTCAAATTACATATCAAAATGAGTACAACTACAAAATCATCACATCAAAATGTAAGGAAGGGAGGCTCCTCTTGCTCCTCTTGATCTTGCAATCACTTGCAAAATCACTCTCCAATTACTCTTTCAACTCTTTTTCACTCCTTCCTCTCAGCTGTTGCAAAAATGAAAATTATGAATGAGAATGTCAAATGAAGTATATGGGCCTTATGAACCCACATCCTTTTAGGGTTTCATAAGAACCAATTAGAAAACCAAATTTTATTTAAAAACTTAAAAAAAATGCACTTTTTCATGTCTGCCGCCGGCCACACCCCATCGAGTACTAGTACCGAAGTACTGGTACCGGCACCGAAGTATCGGACGGGTGCGGCGGGGGTGCGGCGAAGCTCGGGCAGCGGGGGTGCGGCGAAGCTCGGGCGGCGGTGGGGGTACTCCGATACGCGGAGTACCCGTCCCGGGGACGTCCCGGTACCCGGTACTCCGGGGTTTTGGGCCGGGTACGCGTCCCTGGGTTTCACTGGAAATTTTCATTGTTCAAGATCTACAAGGATGTAGAGGGGAGACTCTTCTCTTCACAACAAGCAATTAACAAGAGAGAAAAACAACAACCAACTAAAATATTTTGTTCAATACTAGAAAAAATTAGAAACTAGATAATTATTGTTAATTTGTTACGAACTTACATTTTTTACTCAATTCTAATATTTCTAATTGTTTTTTTGTAGATTTATGGTGGGAGAATTATGGTGCAGGCACGCCTAATCTTCAAAGGATAGCCATCCGTATTTTGTCTCAGCCATGTAGTGCTTCTGGGTGTGAACGGAATTGAAGTGTATTTGAAAACATTCACTCAAAAAAGAGAAATAGGTTGACCCAGAAGAAACTCAATGATCTTGTCTCCGTTCGTTATAACCTTTGCCTTCGCACTAGAAAGGTGGAGGGTGTTTCACATGAGTCCATTGACTACGATGAAATTGATCGATATGGTGATTGGGCCGTCAATGAACAAGATGATGGTGATGATGTCCTCCTTACTGAAGAAGATATTGCAGATTTAGAGAGAGGTGCAGCAACAGAAGCAGGAGCATTGGTTGATTCTAGTGAGATGGAGGATGACGAAGACGAGGATTTGATGTTGAATAAGAAGAATCAACTCCTCCTTTAAATACCTCAGTGCCAACTAGTTCCAGTCATGAAAAATTGAGTTATATTAGGAGAGGAAAGAGGAGGATGTAGTCTTTAGTTTGTTGTTTTTCACATTTGGACGTATCATTATATCTAATTTTGTAAACATTTATAAACTTATGCTGCTGTTATATATTTTAAAGTTTTTGATTAAGGTAACTGTAGGTTTTGAAGGGGCCCCAAAACCCTTTACAATACAAAAGAAAGATAAAACATTACTAGTAGCAATAAAACATGGACTGCCTCAAGAAGACAGTAGAAACAAAAAGGGTACAACCCAAGATATTACAATTATAACCCCATCCACAAAAAAAGCAAAAACAACACAAAGACCACCAGCCCACGGAACAAAAGAAAACCTCCCAGCAACGAAAATCAACCCAACATGCTGAGGTACTCCTCAGAGTCCACCAACAAGTCCTGAATCTTCTGAATCGAATCCTTCAGGCTAGTTAAGTATTTTGGCTGAGTTGTCATTTTCTTTTTGGTACTGGATCTAGTTCTAGTACCCGGGCCTTTATCAGTGTTGTTCCCTTCTAGTAGCGCATGCAGAGCATTAAGGTTAGAAACCGTAGCTTTCATGCCAACAATGTTAAGGGATAAGATCTTCCTAAATATTTGATCATTGTTTCTTGCTTTCTCCCTGATGGGGGTGATCTTTTCCTCAATAATACTAGTAATTTTATCTTCCAGCAATCCAGAATTCTCAGCTACCTATGTAAAAACATCCTTACCAATATTGTACATGGCGTTATCATTCCTCATTTTGTCAACAGTTTCTTCCAGTGTGTAATGTCCCCTTTTCTGCAATAGTGCATATTATGCCTGATTAGCCTATCTAGCCATCCGGATAGTCTAATGGCCGCTTTACAGAGGATGCCAGTCAGTCACATGGTTACATGGACAGTTATTTAATATCTGAGTTCAGTCTCTATAGTTGGGATACTTTATTTCATAAAGTAATATTATAAAGTCACTTTAATGTTAAACTTTAAGTTACTTTATTTTTATAAAGTGACTTAAGTGACTACAAGACGAAAATTGCTTTTATCCCACATTGCTTAGTTTGGTGTAATGGCTCTCATTTTGAGGTTATAAAGGAAGGAGATCTTCCTTGGGAAAAGCACCATGAGAAATCATAAATTAAAAGGTTTTTACCTAGTTGCTTGAATGTGACAGATTTCTTAAGGACATAGCCCCTTGAGGATTTGAAGAAACTGGACGTAGCCCCAGCATTCTCATTTATGGTGGAATCATTCAGATTTCATATTTGTGCTCATCAAGTAAGTTGAATAACCAAATTTATCAGCATTGCTCACAGCATTAAAATAATCATCTTATCTCAGCAACAAAGAAGAGACCAGATTTAAATGCTTGGTTTCATACATATGTAAAGAGATTATATCAAGGACTGGACCATACATACCAGTTGGTGTTTGGAAAGCTTTACATCATTATGCACAGTCAGTAATTCATTGTGGTGTTTAACACTGAGCAAGGAACCAAACAGTCAGATTTTTGGCATATTACACTCTTCTGCATTTGCGTGGAGTAACTGGTGAAGCAGAGACATTCCTTGTATCGGGTTGGAGGACGGTGAGACTTACCTGAATCATTGACGGCTGTACACATTCATATACAGCCAGCCGTTGAATGTGGTTGGAGGTACGGGAGTAGTCAGCTGCCATGGGTGGTTAATGTGATAATCTTTCCCTCAGCATATCGCGTGGAGACAGAGAGAAAGGACTCGGGTAGAGCTTGCATAGCTATTTTGGTGGCTAACACAGGACACCCGCTATAACTACGTCAAGCGAAGACCCTCTGCAATATCGTGCCACGGGCTGGGTGTGTGGCGGGAGTGTTAGTGGACTGCAAACACGTCTGGGCAACTCGGGTGGTCGAGTTGCAGCGATTTTGAGTGTGACTATATATCTGTGGGCGACGCTGGATAAGAAACAACAGCATTGCGCCTTCCTTGCGTATTGTGGTAGTAGCACACAGTCATCATCTACAGGCATTGAACGCTACAGGTGCACAGTGTAGTTTATATCATTGTTGAATACAGTTTATGCTGTGAAAGTAGAATCTCAATATTAAAATGTTTTTGTGGATGTTAACATTACTAGTTTGTACTTGAATGTCAAAGGTGAAGCACCATTGATTTCTATAAGTGTCTTGTGTAATTCGTTATTTGGTGTTTCCTGTTGAAGTTACCCAGCCATAGTAATTTTATCAGATTTTATGTTCATGCAATTATCTTGGCACATTGAGGAAGCACATAACAGCCAGACACATACATTCACTGTTGAGAGTAGACTAAGATACACTATCGGCATTTGCAAAATTTTAGCAGTTAAACGTGAGTCAGTAGGGATTAGATCATTACAGTGGTATCAGAGCTATTGATCTTGCCATCCTAGTGGGATCATCATTTTCAGTTTTTAGTGATTACAACAGTAGCCATGCTAGCCAGACATGCATAGCAGGCACAGGGTACCCGAGTTTAGACATAACAGGGTTGAGCAGGAACAGACAGATTCTTCCGTACAGGTTGACATCGAGACCAGTCATACAGAAGACGAGGAGTTTGTTTTGGAACAAACTACTCCAGGTGGGAACATGGCTGATGAGGTAGATAGAGAGGCCAGGGAGACAATGAGGCAGATACGTGTTGGGCAGGACCATATAGCTGATGTGTTACAACAGCTTACAGGGGTTATCCAGCAGTTGTTAGTTACAGCCAAGAGGCCCCCCTAGCCAACACACTGGTGGTAGCAGTAAAGCAGGATCTCCTAGAGCTACTAGAGCTCCCACACGTACTGCAGACAGACCCCTCATGCCTACATTCGCGGAGAATGTTGTAGGAGGAGGTGGCATAACTAGGTATAGCAAGCATTCTTCTAGAGAATGTTATGACTATGCACGATGAGTGGGACATGTTACCCTCCCATGTCAAAGCTCATTTGACCTTTGTTCAGTATATGGCACAAAAGAGAGAGTTTGGCAGGGCCCAGCCGGATAGGAGACCTAGGGGTTCGTATTGGGATTTGAAACATGCCATGAACAAGTTGACTCTTCCTACGTTCGATGGCAGCAGTAGGACTTCCGCTAGAGCTTGGATCCACAAGCTCGATACATTCTTGACCCTCAAGCCCATGTCAGAGACCGAGGATATTAATTTTGCCGCTATGCATCTAGAGGGGTCCACATGATTGGTGGCATAATGGCCTTGTCACCCAGGATCACGGACTGATTGCTTCTTATGAGATCTTCAGCACGAGATTAATCACTCGTTTTGACAGGAAAGACATAGAGGTATATTATAGGGAGCTAGCTCAACTTAAGCACAGTGGATCTTTGGAGCATTACATTGAGGAGTTTCAGAGAATCTCCATCATGGTTCCAAACATGACAAAGAAGAGGGAAGTAATGTTATTCATTGAGGGCTTTTATGATAAATACAGAGGGCTGGTTAGAGTTCTCAAACTAGACACCTTGGATGATGCTATTAAGTTAGCTCACGATCTAGATTCACCATCCTCCATTTTACAGCCACCTAAGAAACCCTTCAAGGGGTCTTCTTCATTCCAGAAGGGGAAAAATCAGAATAAGAGTGCACCTCCTAGGCTGGATTTTGAGACGAGAAATGAATTGAGGAGGAAGTTGTGTTTCACTTGCAGGGAGCCTTGGACTCCAGATAACAGGTGCCTTGGAAAAGGCAAAGTTCATTACATTGAGGTAGCTTCTGAGGATGAGTGTGAGCAGGGTGAGGGCAGTGATGAGGAGGACAACGAAGAGGAGGCTCAGGTTGAGCCAACATCAGAGGGAAAGAAAAAGAAAGCACCCCACGAGCAGCCCCCAGTTACTTTAGCATCCCTCTCTGGGATTCCTACATGTCACTCCTTTCGTTTGAAAGGAATAGTTAGAGGACAAAGGATTGTTTGCCTCTTAGATACAGGTGCTACGCACAATTTTATCAGCACAAGTATGGTCTCCAGGAGACGGCTACAGGTGGATGACATTCCGGAGTTTGAGGTAAAGGTGGCAGGAGGGGACCTTTTGAGTTGCACAGGGAAGATCTCTGGTCTCCCAATACACTTTGGAGGGTACCAGCTAGAGGCAGACTTTTATGTTATTGACTTGGATAGTCTGGACGCGATATTGGATATGCAATGGCTGCAGACCTTAGGCAAGTACACCATTGATCACACACTGAAACAGTTAGAGTTTATACAGGGTGATCAGCAGGTGGTTCTTAAGGCCATGCCAGATGGCGGGCCTAGGATAGTGTCTACTCACAGGATGGAAGCCATCATGAGACACAGTGACATGGAATGGGCAGCCCAGTGCTTCGTATCCACAAAACCCACACCGGATTCGGGACAACAGGTTCATGCTGACATTCAGATTGTGCTTGATAAGCACAAGCGGGTCTTTGTGGATATCCCTCCAGGCATACCTTCAAATAGAGGGTTTGAGCATATCATGAGATGGAGGAGGGCGCTAAGCCCGTAATTACTACTCCTTATCGTCATCCTAGGCACTACAAGGAAGAGATAGAGAAGATAATAAAGCAACTCTTGGACATGGGACACATCAGACCCAGTCCCAGTCCCTTTGCTTCTTCAGTGGTATTGGTGAAGAAGAAAGATGGTACTCTCCGCATGTGTATTGATTATCGTGCTCTGAATAAAAGAACCATCAAAAACAAGTATCCTATTCCTCGAATTGATGAGCTGCTAGATGAGTTACACGGGGCAGTCTACTTCTTGAAGATAGATCTTCGATCAGGGTACCACCAGATTTGTGTCCGGGAAGAGGATGTACATAAGACAGTGTTCTGCTGCCATTACGAGCACTACGAGTTTCTAGTGATGCCATTTGGGCTCACTAACGCTCCGGCTACATTCCAATCTTGCATGAATCACATCTTCAAAAAACAGTTGCGCAAGAGCGTATTAGTATTCTTTGATGACATTTTGATCTTCAGCAAGACATGGAAGGAGCATTTGAGACAATAGGATGAGATTCTGAGCATCATGGAGAATCAGTCTCTATTTGCTAAAGAATCCAAGTGTGAGTTTGGGTTGACCGAGATCCTCTACTTGGGACATGTGATAGGGGTAGATGGAGTCAAGGTCCATCAGGAAAAAATACAGACAATCCTGGATTGGCCGCCACCACAGAATGTTTCAGAGTTGAGAGGATTCCTTGGGTTATGCTCTTACTACAGGAGGTTCGTAAAGGGGTTCTCTCAGGCAGCTGCACCCCTCACCGATCTCACTCGGAAAGGGGCCTTCAGGTGGACAAGTGATATTGAAATAGTCTTCGACAAATTCAAGACTATCATGAGCACATGCCCAGTTCTAGCACTACCAAATTTCTCTTGTCCTTTTATTCTTGAGTGTGATGCTTCAGGTATTGGAATAGGTGCAGTATTGATGCAGGACAGGCACCCCATAGCTTATAAGAGCAGGAAATTCAGGGACAACGAGAGGTTGTACTCCACGTATGACAAAGAGATGCTGGCCATCATGCACGCCTTAGCTAAATTCAGGCAATATCTGGTGGGTGGCAAGTTTACAGTTAAGACGGATCACAACAGCTTGCAATACTTCCTGGAACAGAAAGGGCTCAACGAGAGACAGCAGAAGTGGGTCAGTAACATACAGGCATATGACTTTGACATTGAGTATGTCAAGGGAAAAAATAACATTGTAGCTGATGCACTCTCCAGGAGACCTTCAGAGGTAACGTGTCGTGTTCTATCCAAGATTTCTGCAGATTGGAAATCTCACTTGGTGGTTGAGTATTCTAAGGATACTCAAGCATGTCAGATCTTGGACGGGCAGCTTCCAGATGACCGGTACAGGGTAATTCATGACATCATTCTTTACAAGGACATGATCTACCTAGTACCAGATTCGAAGCTGAAGGCTATGATTTTGAGAGTTGTACATGACACTCCTACAGCAGGGCATACAGGGTTCTTTAAGACTTACAAGTATATCTGGGAGAGGTTCTCATGGAAGGGCCTCAAGGACGATATCCTCCAGCATGTTAGGGAGTGCCAGACTTGTCAACAGAACAAGTTAGAGCACACTCATCCAGTGGATTTGTTGCAGCCCCTTCCTATTCCGGCTCAGAAATGGGAGGGTATTTCTATGGACTTCATCACTGGGTTGCCGAAAGTGCAGGGTAAGGACAGTACTTTTGTGGTGGTCGACAGACTCACCAAGTTCGCTCATTTCTTTGCCATTGCAGCAGACTGGATAGCTTCACAAGTAGCAAAATTATTTTTCCGTGAGGTTTTCAAATTGCATGGTCTCCCTAAGACCATTGTGAGCGACAGGGATAGCAAGTTCCTTAGCACCTTCTGGCAGGAACTTTTCAGGTTGGCAGGCACGGAGCTGACTCCCAGTACCAGTTACCACCCACAGACAGATGGACAGACAAAGATCATGAATAAATGGGTGGAAGGCTATCTCAAAAACTATGTATCAGGGCAGCAGAGAGCATGGGTCCGTTGGCTATACTTGGGGGAGTTTTGTTATAACTCCACTTATCATATGACCATAGGCATGTCGCCTTTTAGGGCACTCTATGGCAGCGAGCCACTATCTTTCATAGATTTGGCTTTACAGGATAGCAGGGCTCCGATAGCTAGTGACTAGTTACAAGATCACCAAGACATTCTCAGTTCTCTAAGGGAGAATATTCAACGGGCACAGAATCAACAGAAGATGTACGCTGATCGTCACAGGGTAGAGCGGAATTTTGAGACAGGGACATGGTTTTCCTCTGCCTACAGCCTTACCGGCAGAGTTCGCTGAAGAAGAGTGGATCCGAGAAGCTCAGACCTAGATTTTATGGCCCATATTGCATCTCGAGGAGAGTTGGCGAGGGGGCCTATGAGTTGGAGCTTCCAACAGATAGCAGGATTCACAATGTCTTCCACATTTCTTGCCTCAAGAAGGCAATCAGACAACAGGTAGTAGCTTCGGGTAGTTTACCTCCATTGGATGAGGAGGGTAAACTGGCTTTGGTTCCAGCAGAGGTTATTGAGGTCAGGGAAAGGAAATTGCAAAACAGGGTTGTTCGACAGTATTTGATCTGGTGGAAAGACTTGCCGTATGAGGATGCCACTTGGGATGGTGAGTCTATCCTGTAGCACCCAGCTTTGAGATTGTTTGAGGGCAAGCAATCACGGGAAGGGAGGACTGTAATGTCCCCTTTTCTGCAATAGTGCATATTATGCCTGATTAGCCTATCTAGCCATCCAGATAGTCTAATGGCCGCTCTACAGAGGATGCCAATCAGTCACATGGTTACATGGACATTTATTTAATATCTGAGTTCAGTCTATATAGTTGGGATACTTTATTTTATAAAGTAATATTATAAAGTCACTTTAATGTTATAACTTTAAGTTACTTTATTTTTATAAAGTGACTTAAGTGACTAAAAGACGAAAATTTGTTTTTATCCCACATTGCTTAGTTTGGTGTAACGGCTCTCATTTTGAGGTTATAAAGGAAGGAGATCTTCCTTGGGAAAAGCACCATGAGAAATTATAAATTAAAAGGTTTTTACCTGGTTGCTTGAATGTGACAGATTTCTTAAGGACGTAGCCCCTTGAGGATTTGGAGAAACTGGACGTAGCCCCAGCATTCTCATTTATCGTGGAATCATTCAGATTTCATATTTGTGCTCATCAAGTAAGTTGAATAACCAAATTTATCAGCATTGCTCACAGCATTAAAATAATCATCTTATCTCAGCAGCAAAGAAGAAACCAGATTTCAATGCTTGGTTTCATACGTATGTAAAGAGATTATATCAAGGACTGGACCATACGTACCAGTTGGTGTTTGGAAAGTTTTACATCGTTATGCACAGTCAGTAATTCATTGTGGTGTTTAACACTGAGCAAAGAACTAAACAATCAGATTTTTGGCGTATTGCACTCTTTTGCATTTGCGTGGAGTAACTGGTGAAGCAGAGACATTCCTTGTATTGGGTTGGAGGACGGTGAGACTTACCTGAATCATTGACGGCTATACACATTCATATACAACCAGCCGGTGAATGTGGTTGGAGGCACGGGAGTAGTCAGCCGCCATGGGTGGTTAACATGATAATCTTTCCCTCAGCGTATCGCGTGGAGACATATTGACAGGACTCGGGCAGAGCTTGCATAGCTATTTTTGTGGCTAACAAAGGACACCCGCTATAACTACGTCAAGCGAAGACCCTCTGCAATATCGTGCCACGGGATGGGTGTGTGGCGGGAGTGTTAGTGGACTGCAGACACGTCTGGGCAACTAGGGTGGTCGGGTTGCAACGATTCTGAGTGTGACTGTATATCTGTGGGTGACGCTGGATAAGAAACAACAGAATTGCGCCTTCCCTGCGTATTGTGGTAGTAGCACACAATCATCATCTCCAGGCATTGAATGCTACAGGTGCACAATGTAGTTTATATCATTGTTGAATACGGTTTATGCTGTGACAGTAGAGTCTCAATATTAAAATGTTTTTGTGGATGTTAACATTACTAATTTGTACTTGAACGTCAAAGGTGAAGCACCATTGATTTCTATAAGTGTCTTGTGTAATTCGTTATTTGGTGTTTCCTGTTGAAGTTACCCAGCTATAGTAATTTTATCAGATTTTATGTTCATGCAATTATCTTGGCACATTGAGGAATCACATAACAGCCAGACACATACATTCACTGTTGAGAGTAGACTAAGATACACTATCGGCATTTGCAAAATTTTAGCAATTAAACGTGAGTCAGTAGGGATTAGATCATTACACAGTGCCTCGTGCCTAGCATCAAGGGCTCTATATTTGATCCGCAGGTCCTGGGTTTCATGGAAAGCCCACTTATCAAGATTGAAAGCAAAAATTGCTTTGCTTCTGGCAACACTCAGAACACTCATATTAGTGACCCTTTTAGTATTGAAGTCCTGCTCCGTGATAGTATCACCAGCATTGTTTTGGTCCTGCTTACCCTTACCCTTCTCAGTGCTGGCTTCCATCAAAGGATTCTCAGGGGGATTAGGGCGGTCGTCAACCTCCCGGTTGACTGTAGAAGAGTTCACATTGATAGTACCCTTATCCTCCTTAGCATATATCTCTGTATCCAAAACATTAGTTTCCCCGTTGAGCACATCATTACCTTTGTCCATTTCCGTATCCATGCCTTCATTATCTGCTTTATTTTCATTGTTATTACCAGACTCCGTCTCGGTGTTATTCTCCTCCATGTAAGTCTGAATGAGAGCATTAATCGTTATACATTTTAAAGTTTGCAACTATGATGACATTTCATATATTGAGTGTTTAAGATTCATATGTCATGTGTAATGTATCAATTATGGCTCTTATGTTCTTTAAATGCATTAATTTCTTTTTGTTTTTATGTAAAACTACTTTTTTTCCTTTTGTCGAGTCCTTTCACGAGTCTCTCGCAAGTTCGAGTCCGAGTCCAATTTTTTGGTTAGCCGAGTCTGTGGTGAGTCCGAGTCTTTAAACCATGGACATTATAATAATAACAATAAATTATAATAAGTGTTGATGGACACACCTCCCTAGGCAACAAAGTTAAGATATTGCTTAAAAAGGGGCCATCTTTATCATGACAAATTAGGCCTCCTTGTGGATTGATCCCAGGGTGAGGAAATAAATTAAAATTTAAACCATTTTTATTTTTTTAAATAAAATGTTTCAAACCCTAAATGGTTCGAATGGATTTGAAGGGAAAAGAAATGAATTCAAAGAAAAGAGGGGCAGCCATTTTCGTCATCAAAAAATCATTTTTTAGCATGGCATTCTTGGAGATGGAGCTTTGAGCATGGGAGTTTCAGCTATACAAGTCATCTAAGAACGAAATCTCACAAAAGATGGAAGACTTGCAGGCGTGAGAAATCACTTAAGGGTCTTTGTTTGCACAGATCAGTTTAGCATTCAATTTGGTATAGAGTTTTTGAATAAATCTCACTAGATCAGACTTGTTTGGGAAGTAATTGAATATCAAAATGAGCAGATCGGTATTTGGGAGGTGTTATTATTTAATTTTTGCAACCCTAGTTCCAGCCATACGGCCCTAGGGCTGGTCCAAACACACTCAGCTTGTAGATCAGACAATTATTACAGTGTTTGGGGCAGGCAAAGTCAGGTTCCAAGTCTTTATGGCCTCTCAACAATTTAGCAGGCAGATTGGCATTGAATTTCCAGCCGTACAACAACACCATATTCATTGTAGCATCAGATCTGGCCGTTTCTTGGCATCAGCAGCAGTCATCACAGAGGAGAATCGGAACATTTTGCTTGATGCCAACACCTGGGCATTGGGAGATCAGAAGTTGCTCAAGAAAATATAAATTCCATGCATGCTATGAGCATAATCATCCTGGTACGATCTGTAGCAGCAGTCAATTTAATGAAATAAATCAAAAAAATATTCATCCTATTTTGGCATTAGAATTTTATGCACTATTAATTCCATTTACAGAATATTTTGGTTTTTCTTTCAAGTATTGTTCCATTTGCAATTTCAAAAGAAACACAAAAAAGATATAAAACCCTACAAACCAAAAAAAAATTAAAACAAAAAACAGAGTTTGCAATCAAAATCAGAAAATTACAGGGCAGATCTGAGGTGCCTATTACATCAACCGAGTTGCCTTGCATATATCTCAAGGAAGGAGATCTCCTTGTGCAAGTCTAAAGATCTCAATCTCGATGACAAATTGAGCCCTAACACCAAAATTAAGCATCATTTGCTCTATAATTGCATAGACCCCACTCATAACCTCCTCTTCTACCTTGAAATAAGGGCAAAATTCGAATGCCGGATTGAGGAAATAAACATTCGTGTAGGGGTTTGTGAAGCTAGAGGTGCCATCTTCTATCTATGATTTCTCAAATTGGGCCATACTTATCCTCAACACTCACATAAATGGATCTAGTGGTCTGATTGGCCCTATCCATGCCCTAGTATATATAGCTCATTCCCCATCAATTTGTTGGAGAACCATAAAGGCTCTATGAACTACAATTATTATGAAACATTAGCATAAGTGTGAACAAAAATAAGCAAATAAAAAAATAATGTAGAATTAGATTTACTTGTACAATCTTTGTGGTCAGTACCTAGAAGCCTTGCTCATCAAAAATTCACTTTATCACATCAACCCTTGCATTGATCTTAGCATCTAGTGAGGAAGATCACTTCTCAGAAACGTGTGCCTTAAAACTACATTTTCCTAAAGCAAGGAGTGTAATGTGATGAAATTGAATAGAAATCGGGTTATCCCGGGACAAGGCAATTCCTTCCCTATGAATTGTCTCATTAGGTTGAGGATCCATGTGTGATTGAATATGAGTTTATAAATATTTTTTGCTAGCTCCACACATGCTTTAGTCAATTGAATCTTGCCAAAATCCTTCAATATGAGGTCAAGGCAATGAGCAACACAAGGAGTTCAAAATAATGATAGGTGCTTATCCATCAATGGTCTAACTGCAGCAACATAGTCTGCTGCATGATCTATAACCACTTGCACCACATTCTCCTTACCTATCTCAGCCAAGACTCCCTCCAAAGCTTCACAAAGATATTCAGCACTTTTGGTGTTTCTTGAAGCATCAATAGCTTTGATGAATATTGTGCCACCTAAGAAAGAAATAAATCAATGATTCAATAAACCCTATAACCACTTGCACCACATTCTCCTCACCTATCTCAGCCAAGACTCCCTCCAAAGCTTCACAAAGATATTTAGCACTTTTGGTGTTTCTTGAAGCATCAATAGCTTTGATGAATATTGTGCCACCTAAGAAAGAAATAAATCAATGATTCAATAAACCATAATTAAAAACCCTAATCACTAAATAAATGCATTTTAGGTAATACAATCATTAAATAAATGCATTAGGGGCTTCGAACTCCACCCTGCAAATAGTAATGGCATCAACCATGTTTTGCCAACAAGGAGACCTAAAGTAAATTTTAGAAAAAGTATTTTAAAATGGTGAGTTTAAAATTGAACTTGACATGCCTCTAAATATAAAAGTTCAAGAGACAGAATCAAGCTATATATTTAAAAAAAGAAACAAAAAGAGAAAGGAATTACCTCATTCCATGAAATGGAATGGTACAATAGAACCATAAGTCTCCAATTGCACTTGTAGTTCCATAATGTTTATCTTTGTTCCAACCATGTTCTCAAGTAATGGATGAGAAATTGTAGTGTGTGGTAAAATATATGAATCTAACCTAGATACACAAACTCTAGGCCCAATGCCAACACTACCCCTATTACTAGCACTAGCACTAGCACTACCAGTACTCAAAGATGGATGAAATGGAGGAATGGAAGAAAACTCTCTAGTTCCACCAATAGCTTCCATCTCCTTTGTTTGACTCTTTTTTAGTTCTTATGCCATTCAAAGGTTTCTAATTAAATTTGCTCTTCAAGCATAACCACAACATGCACTTTTGGGCATGGATTAGCATTTATGCTTGGTATGTGTAAATGATATTTTAATTTGTTAATACCTTCCCCAAGCATAGTTGTTTTGCAATAAAAACAAGTTACCTCTCTATAAAGTACCCTTTATTTTGACCTTAGAATATAATTAAATGGTTTGGTTTGTGACATGTCCACTAGGATTTTTAAAAAAATATGAAAATGGTGCTTTTTATTAAAGTCTATGGTGTTAAATTGGCCCCAAGACCTTGCAAGTGATGCTGCCCCCAAACCCCTGCAAGAGGCGCTGCCCTTAAACCCCGTTGGGGGCATTGCCCCAAAACCCCCATCAAACCATAAGTCTAACCAAAGTAACAAACCAATAATGAATCATAATCTTGAATCTACAAAATACATATCCCTTATTAGTTATTGTAAATCTACACATCTTTACAATCAGGGATTATCGTGTTTCATACATGAGAGAACTCGTTTCATATACAAGGACAACCATAGACAAAGTTGGCATGCTATAGTCATTAGATTGTTAAATACCATAGTTGCATGGAGACGCGTCCCCGACCCCCTGGGATGCGTACTAGAGAGTGGGACATGTCTCCCGTACCGGAGACTTCCGTGGAGACTGCTGGTTTAGTGGTGAAAGATCTAATAGTTTTTGACACCATTTTGAGGTTTAAGAATTTAAGAGCAACTATAACAGTGGAAATGAGTGGGGATTTCAATGTTGGTAGGGGATTTTGGTGTTACAATCTCCAAGTATCATTAAATTATAGTTACTGTCCACTATATTTTCAGATTTTCTATAAATATAAAATTATATTGAAAAAAATAGCGGCATCTCCAAGTACCCCTGTCTCCTATTTTGGAAAAATAGTCGTACCAGTCTCTAGAGTCTCCAAATACCCCCATCTCCGTGCAACCTTGTTAAATACAAATTAACATGTTATAGTCGTTAGATTGTTGAATACGAGTTAAGTCATAGTTGGGAGGAAATACCATTCTCATAATACAAAACTGTATTTGCAAGACAACTCATAGAAGAATCCCATCTAAGGTCAAACTGGAACATAATCAATTATCTTTTTACTTTACCATTCCTCTTTGTTAACGAGTCTGACAAGAAAACTTGCGGTCTTGAAGACTTTAGGAAAAGTTTAATATTAAATCCCTCAATTGAGTATACTGTAATGTCCCCTTTTTAGGGTACATTATATTGTGCCAGTTGTTAGCCCTTTTCACTTTAGCTCGGTTGGCTAACCGGGGCGTGGTCGTGTTCCAGGGGATGAGCGGCCTAGGTGTTTCCAGTTCCAGGCCATCCAGTGCAGTTTATGCAGGTTTCCGGAGTACTTACTATTTATAGTAAGTCAACAGGGGTTCA
>MU224222.1:1136189-1161247 GCA_018584345.1 Thuja plicata
CATCCCGGTGCGGATTCACTTCAGAGTTCGCCATTGTTTCATCAGGTTCTTGATCAGCCGATCTCACTATTATTTCTTTATTTCAGTTTGGATATTGTACTGTTTGGTTATTGTATTGCTGTTGTATGATACAAAACCATATTTCTGAAGTTTTCATGAGAATGTACTTGCTGGTTATTTAAATATATATATCTGCTGGTTATTGTTCTGGGTTCAACGATTATTTGCATGTTATTGTCTGTTTTAAATCTGCATGAGATTAATTGGGAAAAATCAGTAAATGGCCGGTTAGGGACATTTCATATACAGTGTCTTTATTAACTCGTGCTCTTATGTATATATTAAAAACATCATAGTTCCTATTTAATTACCCATGCTCACAAAGGTTCCTTTATTGTCTATGGAGACTGTTATATGAATTTTACTATATGAATATTTGAAATTTCCTTCTTTTTTTAATAGACGTCCCGTGTCATTCCCTAAATAATGGCCATAAAGTACCCCTGTACTAGAAACAAGTCCCACCATCCCCTATCGTCCTGGTCACAAAAACTTGGGGGCCATAGGATTTTTCAGTATTACCTAAAGCTACAGATTTGATTTATGTTTTATAATTCTCCTGTAAATGTTTATATGCTGCAAACAACTGCTTTTTTCTGCTGCAAGCAAGCGGTTTGTTATATAATTTTCTAATAGATCCTTGTCTAGAGATAATAATTAATATCCTAATAGGGTTGAGTCCAATCTCATAGGTCCTCATCATCTCATGCTCTTTTATGTGCATAGTTTATGATTGCATTCCTTCATATATACCTATTGTATTCCTTTCTAATTCACCTTTATGTGGTCCAAGAGGTTGAGCTTAATCGGGTCATTTGGGTTTTGTCCTCAATTTCGTATTCGCAAAATTGGACAACCCTATGGAAAATTTTGTGGTTTAAATTCTTCAAGGCAGGTCTTTGTTTAGTTTTCCTTGATTGTTTGTTGCGTTTTTGGTCTTGTTTTTGCTTTAGAATTGTAGCATTTTGAATTCTGCTCGTTTTGAGCTTTCTTAGGCGTTAATCGGAGTTGTCTACCTCAAGTTATTAAGGTTTTAAGCGTACTGCAGGTGGGGTTTTTCTGCCTAATTGCACGTCTTGGTTAAAATTCCTTGAAAGTGGGCTTTTGTTGCTAATTGCACGAAGTAGAGATATCATTTATATGTAAAGTGAAGTTTAAATCCCACTTTAAAATTTCACATCCTTCTGAGAAATTTTACTTATAGTTTTAATGATTTAAATATGTAGTGGTGGACTTTTTAAGTCTTTCTACATATTATTATTATTATTATGAGTTACGTATAAAGATGATATTTATTATGCAACTTAATGAGGTTTTTGTTTACTATTGCATGTCATCAAATATGGAAATCTGCATTAAAAGTCCATTATTAATAACTAAGCTTCCAAAATGCATAAAAGTGGAGTTTTTGAAAGCAAAAGCATAACATTGCATATGTAAGTGGGGTTTTTATATGCATTTGCATATTAGTTCATTCTTATAAACCTTTCAAATCTTTATGCATTGGGTGGCGAATTCTAGCCCAAAAGCATATTCAGTACATACGCAAAAGTCATCCTAAAACCCGTTATGACTTCCACTCAAGCTTGCTGGCGATTTTTGGTGAGATTACATGTTTTTTGAAGCATGTAGTTGACCACAAAAAGTGTGTTTTAAGTGGTTTAAGAATGCTAAGAGGAATGCATTGGGATTTTTATGTAATCTTTATTAAAAAACCCGTCAACACTTATGTGCTCATTCATTACATATGCAAATGTATTAAGAAAACCCGTCAAAGGTTTTATGGTGGCAATTTTTAGACTAAATACACGTGTTTGGTTCCAAAAAAATCGTCATTATTGACTAAAAGTGGTGGGTGGCGATTTTACATGCATTTTACCAAAAACAGCCCGTCTAGGTCATTTCTTGGCCTTAAAACGGCACAAGAGTGAAGATTCTTGCTCCCAATAGCTGCGTTTTGGATCAAGGAGAGCATCTATGGTTAAAAACGGTGATTCCAGCTTGTTTCTCATCATTTACAAGTTGCACTTAACCCTCTAAATGTCGTTTTTGGTTGTCATTGCATGTGGAAATCTCTTCAATCATTTTCAGGTTTGAATGGTTCAATCTTGTTGCTAGATTTGTGCATTTTATTTCTCTATTATTGAACACTTGTCAAGCAACTAATCTTGACTCAAATGGGCATTGATTTCAAGAGGATTGAGTCAAGAATCATGGTCTATATGACTCCATCTTTGTAATCTTTTTCTAAATTTGAATTTATCCTGGATTTGGTTCAGATTTTGCTCCAAGTCTTTGCAAGTTTTTCTTTCTCTTGTTCTTGGTAGAAAGAGGTAAGTTTTCTTGTTTTCATTTCATGGCTTTCATGTATATACTTTTGTTTTGTTTTTTAAATGTAAATCTTCCAATTCACTTTCAGATTTACATGTTTTTATTGTTTTAATTTGTATCTTCTCTCTTTCATCTTCATTCTTTAAGATGCATATGCAAACAATTCATCTATCTTGCATATGCAGTTGGGACTAAAAACCTCGTTCTTGATATGAAATATTTCAAAAAACAAAGGAAAAAGAGTCAAGTCATTCCCAATATGCAATGTAGACCAAATAGCCCACTTTCATGCTTTATTGGTTTTATATAAGTTTGAAATGTTTCCTATAAAAGCACCATCATGTATATGATCCATTTTCCTTCCTCATTTTATCGTTTCAAAGCTTTTTGTCCGCATATGCACTGCTCCCAGAAAAACCCGTTTTTAGTTTTCCTCTCCATTTTAAAGAGCTGATTTTGCCTAAAATCCTTCACCCTTTGTTGCTCAAAGGCCTTCCGCTCATATCCTATACGCATACTCTTCCAGATCTGCAAATTTATAGCTTGAAAGATCGTTTTATGGCTTTTCTGGTAACAAAGAACGACACAAGGCAAGAATGACAACATGATGGAGCCATTTAAAGAAAGGGATAAGCGATGCAATGATTGCAAGCATAGAATGCTTTCAAGACAGAGATGGAAAGAAACAAAGATGCCTTCCCAGTAATCACCAATCAAGGATGCAAATGCGGTTCCTATCCAAGATGTTTTCATCAAACCTGGACACATCACTCATAGAGCATCCTATAGCAGCATGAGGACCAGTAAGGGATGATGTAATGGATGTCGTGTCTTGTCAAACACTTAGAATATTTTCATCATGTATTTGTAATTTGTATTTGACAGATTACATGTAATGTAAAAACAAGATGTAATTGCATGTGATAGTATCATGTGCAAAACTGTTTCATGTAATCATGTCGCAAGTGCTTCAAGCCTTGTAGCATTGAATAAGTCAAAGTTAGTTAGTTAGTTAGAGAATAAGTCAAGGTGGTTAAGGGTTTGCCCTTTTCTCTCCACCTTTCTTTCTCCTCTTTTCCTATATAAAGGAGGGAGCTCATTGCAAATAATCATCTTTTGGCAATGCAAGAAAATTCTGCCAGTTTGTATATGCACTCTGAGACTTTGTGCTTGGATGTAAATCAGATCGCTTTCAATAAAAGAGGCAACCTGCTTTCAAACTTTGTGTTGATTCAAGGTGTTATGTGACGACATTTTATATATATTGATTGTGAGTTTTCGAGTTTTGCTCAAGAGGGATTTGAATTCAATTGTGTTGACTTTGAGCTGCCTATTGCATTCAGAGCCAATTTGAACTTTTGGAGACTTTGTGCTGCAGGAGGACAAATTATTATATATAGAAGTGGCTGCAATAACTTAAAGCTGAAGACTTTGGACTTCAGTGATAACTGTTAGTGTTAAGGAAGAGGATATTCAGTGGAAGACTTTGTGCTTTCCTGGCTATTATATTTTCATAATCATCTTTCGAAGTAAGTACAAGAGACTTTGTGTTCCTGTATTTGTTTCCATTTATTATAAGTAAATTGTTGCCTTAAGTGTTGTTCTTTCGTCAACCCTTAAGCCACCGATATTATCATAGCAATAGGAATTGTTTGTATTTCAATTCAGTTTCCGTTGAAGCCACCTATGGTAAGAAAGGAGCCTCCCTTATTGCAAAGAGGAGAAAGAAATTTCACACACTGCTGTCTAAAGTTCCAATTTGGCCAAGTTTTAGTCTTAGTTACTTGCAAAGTTTTTAGCCAACATTGGGAACCCAAGTTCAAATCCCAATAAGTACATTTAATGTGAAATTCTACAGTTGTGACTCTCAGAATTCCATAGTTGGCTTCTAATGTAGATGTGGCTCCTAAATATGTATATTTCTAATTATTGACTCTTGGTAGGTAAATTCTAGTGGTTTTGCTCATAAGGAAATTATATTAGTCTATAATATGTGGTCACAAAAGCTTGTGTTAGGTTGATTTTAATGTGCTTTTTCGTAAGGAGATATCGATCGTCTCTAATAAGTGCCTACAAGAGCTTGTATTAGTGTCACATTGCTACTTGTATGAATGGACCCATTTCTACACTATATTCAAGAGAAAAAAAATCTCCATTTTGTTTTCCATTTTCAAATTTCTTGCTTTTCTTACTCCTTATTTTGTGCCTCTTAGCAGTTTTCATGGTTACTTCTTAAAAACAGGCTTGGAGCTTCTCTACAAAATATTTCAGATGTGGCATGTGCATATGATTTTCTATAATCACTTAACTATAGTGGACACATACAAATCCCTGCACTTCTAACATTCTTCAACTTTGATATGCTAATCTCTTCTTCTATCCTATTGTACAACATGCTAAGACTCCTTATACACATGCATTTATCCTTTTACACATCATTATATGATGTTATATTTCTTATCTTGCTTTCTTTTCCCTTGGGGCCATATATTTCTAGTAGAGGGAGGGGGAGTTTTGTTGTGGGACCACACCTATACTTGTGTGTTCCCCCTTATGATATCTTTTCTTATTAATTATTTTTCCTTCAATACTCTTCCCTGATCTTTGATGACCATCTTGAGCAATATTTCTTTGCCCATTTCTTAGGGGCAACTTTTCTAGTTATCAAGAGCATTTCTTCTCTTGTTTCGTTATCCTTACCTATTTTCCTATCATACCATGGCCAATTTCCCTTCTCCCCTTATCCTATTCACCTTGATTTTATTGTCTCTTCTATTGTATCTCAATGGCTATGAAGTAACCAAACCTTTGTCAAAGTGCCCCTACTCTATAGTCTATTCAAGGCACATCCAAAGCCTTCAACTTCTCTTATCCAATCCTCGATGATCTTCTCTCTCCCCTTCTCTTGTGCCGTTGGGATAGTTTTTTAGATTAGTTTGGAGAATTGTGTGTACCTTTTGATTTCCATTTCTTTTAGTATAATCCTCTTTGTCATATAGTAATTGTTTCATTGTTTATTGGGTGCATTAAAGGATTGGAGCATTTGCATGAAGGGAAGAGCTCTTATGTATCATTTTTGTTATATCCTTCATGAAGAAAAATTCAGTAAATTATGCAATGTATTTTAGCATACATTGCCTAGGATCATCAAACCTAAAGTGGGATCGAAATCAAACTCCTAAAGTAGGGTCAAAATGTAAGGTCAAAATTGTCGACTTTACAACTATCACCTCACATTTTTTGCACTCATTTTGGCATTCATCCCAATATTCATATTTAGGTACCATTAGCCTTTCTTTGGCATCTCTTTTGATCACAAAAGCATGTAAACTAGACAAACAGCTTTAGCAACTCATCCCTAGCCAACTCCAAAATTTTTAACAATTTAAGTCAACCAAGACACCAGTGCCCCTAGATGCTTGTGCCTATATTCAATTTTTGTATTTTGGCATCAACAACCATTGTAACCCTAAAATTCATTACATATTTGTCATCTCTCTAGGGATTTCCTATAAACTTAATATTATCCTCATTTTTTCGGGTTGATTTGTGTTTCACTCATATTTTTTCTCATTAGTTCACACTATTTTCATTTGAGCTCTTCCAACTGTTCAAGGAGATCCCATCTTTATGTGGGCCAAGAGGCAAGTGATTTTAAGACATCTAATTTGATGCTCCCATTGTACCAAATATTTAGATCACCATTGAATCCTTCTCCCTTTCAATTCTTCTCTCAATAGATCCTCTTATCTCTTCCCTTTGGCCATATTTTCCTTCATTTTTCCCTTTGTTAAAGTTAGTGAACAAATCAGAACAATAATAACTTAAACAGATAGATGAACACAATGACACAAAGAATTACCCTGGGAAAACCTACCACTTGGAGGAAAAAACCCAGCAACAATTAGATAATCTATCATTGGCTTTCAAATTACAAGTACAAACCTCCCGAATCTGTGATTTGCTGAAGATCCCTTATCAATGAAGCAAATCAAACAATATCAATATCGTCAATGTAAGTAGTAGATTGCCAATCCAAGGGTTAGATCAAATTTAGAATAAGATCTCAAACTTTAACAATCAGATTGTATTGTATTTATGGGCCCAGGTCAGATCTGATCATAAGTATATATGAACTTGAATGCCGTAAATCTGATTCCTTTGTCTGTAACTGAAATCCTTATACAGTGAGTGTTTGCCTCTTGAGTTTACTGTCATGCTAGAACAGTTCACAAGTATTTGTAGTCCAGATCACAAAGATTGTAGTCCAGATCACAGGTATTGTAGTACAGATCGCAAGTACTGTAGACCAGATTGCAGGTATTGTAGTGCAGATCGCAAGTACTGAATCACTTGTATATTGATGCATGTATTCGCTGTCCAAGTGCTCTAATTCCAAATCACTGGTGCACAAATCCAAATCAGACCAAGTCACTATGTGTTGTTGTATATTTTGGTATTACAATGCTTCTCTTTTATATAGAGGACTTTCAATTTAGATTACATAGGTCGGCCAACTTTGGCGCCAAAATGTAATTACAATGTAATTCAAATTTGGGTCCAACCCATTGTAATTATAAGAGTAATAACATTTAATTACAAAATTAATTTTAATCTCCAATTAAAATTAATTAAGCTATAAAATATAGCTATAAAAATAATATGATCTATTTAATTTTAATTCCAAAATTAAATATGCTAGAGTCCAATCTAGCAATTAAATAATATTATTTTAATTTTAATTTTCCCATTAAAATTAATTAATTAATTTAATCACCTATTAAAGTAATTGTGCTAGAATCTGATCTAGCTATAACTTTAACACTCCCTCTTAGCTAGGGAGGATTCTCAAGAGAATCATAGACTCCTTCCATGATTTCCATCATGTCTACTCGCAGAGAATGGATCCAAAGAGTACTGTCATGGACTCCTTCCATGATATCCATCATGGATACCCGCAGAGGGTGGAAGAAGTGTAAAGCCTCAAGACTTCTTTCAAGGAGGAATACGGCAACACCTTGCATTGCCCGCAGAGGGTGGTTTCACCTTGCATTGCCCCAGAGGGTGGAGGAGGTCTAATGCCTCAAATCTTCTCTCAAAGAAGAATACAACACCACCTTGCGTTGCCCACAGAGGGTGGTTCCACCTTGCATTGCCCGCAGAGGGTAGAAGATACAATTAATTGTATCAAGAAAGTTGAGACTCCCTCTCAGCCAAGGCTGTGGAATCATCATGGTTACACCCATGAGTGGAAATCATCATGGCCACTTCCATGGATGATACAAGAATAAATATCACATCACATGATATCCACATGTGATATCTACCATTATGGCTTTCTTGATGAAATACATGGAACTCTATCACATGAATCACAGTCCTCTGACTGATTGATCATTAGAGAGACATGGTTCACTCCCTCTAAATTATTAAGATCAAGATCCTTGCAGATCCTCTAGCTGCACCTTAATTGGTCTTTGTAAAACAAAGAGGCCCACTCACAGTCAAGTTGTGTCATGCACATCTCCAGAGTAAATACTTGTGCATCATCAGCTGCATATTATTGTTGTTGACTTCGGTAGAGTAAGAACATTTGCAGCAAAGGACCGTTTCCTGCTACCCCAAGAAATCATGACAGATCCCAAGCTGAAACATTCTTCTGAAGTGGTCTCAACTTTGTCTTAAGACAGCAGCCCGAGTCTCCATTTGTCAGCCCGAGATTTCCTCATAGGATGCATCAAGTTCTTTCTCCCTCTGGATGTGCAATCTCTCATCATTATTATGCTTCTCAATCCATCCTAGAAACATTTTAGAGAGATTAGTAATAGTTCATAGAATCCAACCCTTTTAGAAGAGAAATACTAATGCATGATTTATTTCTCTAATGAAAACTAAATAAAAGATTCATGAACATTATGCAATGCTTATCTCCTTATAGTTATACAGTTTAGCACTTCAGCAAGGATCAATAATGCTGAGACTGCCTTCATCTGATTCTCATGACCTCATGGGAGATGCAACATTACTGAAGTTTCAATCCTTTTAAGGAGACATATAGTCCAACATCGGGTATGACTATGCACAACTCCATTCTTGAATCACAATTATAACATTCATGTCAAGTTAGAAGCATCTTCTTCACGAACAAAACAATATAACCAATATGAATGTTATATAGGGATCGGTAAGAAAAGACTACAACCTAGCATAGAGACTCAGACTAGAATGCGTGCATTCATCCTATTATCACAAGAATACATAGAAACTTAGATAAAAGGCAATGATGTATCAATGCTCATATGATTGAGACCCAATTTATAAAAGAACCAGCCTGTAACACAACCTAAAACTTGTATATCCAAAGTCAAACACCATACAAGTTATAACAACATCTAAGTTTCATAAAGAATGCTCAAAAGAACACAAAGTAAGGATCAAGTCATGCATTGACATGCTCATCTTCTGCCTTACAAAGATTTTCCACATAAAATTGAATCACAGATTTGTGAGTACATACACTAAACCATCAGCATAAATAATATCTATAACCAGCTCACAAAAGAAAGGTAATATCGAAACTGATTTAATCGGAAGACCTAGCAATATAGAGAATAGGGATCAAGCATACAAATGCATGGAGAACATCGGATTCACATCATCAGATTTGTTAGTACCAAGAGAATTCTAAGTCATCAAATGTGGGATATAGTCTATATCATCATCTCCATAATAATCATAGTCAAAAGGTAATTCACACACCATGCTAACAAAATGCAATTAGCAATACACTCAACTAGCTGCAAGCAATTTATATTTGGATAAAGAAATTCACAAGTTTAGGATAAAGAAATTCACAAGCTATCTCAGCAAGAAGAAAGTCAATACTTTATAGAGCACTAGACAACAAGAAGAGCCCATATTCATACCAACCAAGAATAACACCAATAAGATTGAGTAGAAGAACACGAGACTGTCATAGGAACCTGCAAGATGGTGATTACCAACTACAGAATCATTCAACAGTGTCTAATGATCTGAACCGGTCAACCTTGGAGCTTGTAAAGCATGATCTTGAGGAGAAGTAGGTTCTCTCCTCAAGATGAATCTGCAAATATCAGAACTCAAAAAATTCCATTTACATTAAGGTCTATAATTGATAATCTCACTACAAAACCCAATCAGAAGAGGTTTGCACTTGAGCATAGAACTAAAACTTGTAGAGGAGACTAGCAGCCCTTCACATCAAGAGTAAGGGGATCCTTAATAATCTTCTGATTCTAAAGCAACAAGGAGCCACAAGTAAAGTTAACACATAACTTCTTCATAAAGCATGCTAAACAATTCAATGGTTGATGTCTCCATTACTAACAGCTTCACAGCAATGGTCAGAAGAAAATTCCAAAGCTATGTTCTAATACAAGAAGATACTCTTATATTTTCTGTGTATCAATAAAACAAGGTAGTAATGGGAACCAGTTCACTCAAGTCAGTAGTAACTTCAAGACATAATAAATCAAAATTTGATCATCATGTATAAGTTATAACTGTAATGGAACTAAAAACAAAAATTGTTTGTAGACACACTTCATGGTTGTCAAGAAGCATTTTCAGACGTCTGAACAAGTTCACTGGCACCCAAGAATTATCAGAATTTAGATCTTGAAAAACAATAAACTTATCAATCACATTATCATATCAAGTTGACATATAAGCCAACACATTCTTGCATGCAGTAAATTGCCTATCAAGTGTCACCAGGCTCATGGCCTCATCATTTTATAAAAGCCTAGAAGTCATATCTTGATCTAACATAATTCCAAGCCTTTAATATTTACAGAACAGAAAATACCATATCACTTAACTCTGAATGAAGTCCGTGAAATCAGTATGGATCAAAGCTTCAAATCCTAGAATGCTTCAAAAACCAAATCAAAACACAAAGGCTCATCAAAACATAATGCATACTCTCTATTTTGAAAACCAAAAATTGGTAAGATCTCCCAATATCTGGGGATAGCATTCTGACACTCCCAAGAGGTCATCCAGATCTGACAACGCTCTAAAATCTTATCACTAAAGGTTAGTACGAACCTACCTCTGATACCATGTTAAATTTAATGAGCACATCAGAACAATAATAACTTAAACAGATGAACACAATGACACAGAGAATTACCCTGGGAAAACATCCCACTTGGAGGAAAAAACCCAGCAACAATTAGATCATCTATCATTGGCTTTCAAATTACAGTACAGACCTCGCGAATCTGTGATTTGCTGAAGATCCCTGATCAATGAAGCAAATCAAACTTTATCAATATCGTCAATGTAAGTAGTAGATCGCCAATGCAAGGGTTAGATCAGATGTAGAATCAGATCTCAGACTTTAACAATCAGATTGTATTGTATTTATGAGCCCAGGTCAGATCTGATCATAAATATATATGAACTTGAATGCAGTAAATCTGATTCCCTTGTCTGTAACTGAAATCCTTATACAGTGAGTGTTTGCCTCTTGAGTTCACTGTCATGCTAGAACAGTTCACAAGTATTTGTACTCCAGATCGCAAAGATTGTAGTCAAGATCACAGGTATTGTAGTGCAGATCGCAAGTACTGTAGACCAGATCGCAGGTATTGTAGTGCAGATCGCAAGTACTGAATTACTTGTATATTTATGCATATATTCGCTGTCCAAGTGCTCTGATTCCAAATCGCTGGTGCACAGATCAAAATCAGACCAAGTCGCTATGTGTTGTATATTTTGGTAATACAATGCCTCTCTTTTATATGAAGGACTTTCAATTTAGATTACATAGGTCGGCCAACTTTGGTGCCAAAACATAATTACAATGTAATTCAAATTTGGGTCCAGCCCATTGTAATTATAAGAGCAATTACATTTAATTATTAAATTAATTTTATCTCCAATTAAAATTAATTAAGCTATAAAAACAATATGATCTATTTAATTTTAATTCCAAAATTAAATAAGCTAGAGTCCAATCTAGCAATTAAATAATATTATTTTAATTTTAATTTTCCCATTAAAATTAATTAATTAATTTAATCACCTATTAAATTAATTGTGCTAGAATCTGATCTAGCTATAACTTTAACACCCTTTACTTTCTTCACGCCCTACCTCGAAACCTTTCCCATTACCTCCATCATGCAAATTTAGATTTTTTCTCTATTCCTTCCATTATCTTTTTTCACATCAAGTGATATCCATTACCCTTTTTTTTCTATTCATCACACTCACACCACTGTAGCATCCTCCAAGGGTTTGTATTCTAAGCACTTGTTATCTACACACACCATTGTTAACACCTCCACCAGGGTTCACACTCCAAGATTTCTTATGTACGAATGTTGAGGCTGTTATAAACCAAAAAGATTACTAATTGAAACAGTCCCCATATAGCACACCAGAAAAAAAATAGTCCCCATCAGCAACTGGTTAGACCTCTGTTCAGGAGCATGGTGTTCATTCTACAAGAAAAATGAACATTTGCGACATTTGACAAGCATTTATATAAAGTTTGAGGTTTTTCTGACACATGTACACCAACATTCGAGTAATCAACAATGCTACTAAGTACTACACAGGTAGCAGCACCTCAATTTTAAAAAGTGCTCAAATCCTGCCCAAATTTTTCCAAGCCCACATCTTGACATCCTAAGTTCATTTTTGGCTTCAAAGTAGTGAACAAACATGTCCTAATCCTAGTTTTTTTCTTGTTTCCAATCCAAGCACATATATTTACTATTTTGATCTAAATATTGTTGTTGGTAGTCTGATTTATTTCATACAGCAAATGCATAGAAAGGACTTTACAGCATTTCCAAAGACAAACATTAAGGGCTAGCCAACAAATTGCCGTTTAGTTACTAGTTAGATTTCTTTTCTCACTGCGGTAGCAGATTTAGAGGGGCATATTGATTTGACATCTCTTTCTACAAAGCAAAAATGATTTCTACAATGGAACAAAGGAGTTTAATAATCCTAAAAATACATTATAAATAAATCCTTGCCCTTTTGCAAATACAAATGCCTCTATACATGTCACAAACCATTAAAGACTTATTCTTGAAGGAGGAAGATTTCTTCTTTTCCAAAGCATATCTAGGATGAGCTCTATAGAGATGAACAACTGACCAAGTGAAACCAAGGACAAGGTTGCTATTGTTCTTGATGAGCACGAGGATGAGGAAATGTCACTACTTAAATTAGTTGTTTCTGCCCAAGAGCCTGAAATTGACAATGAAATTCCAAAGGACAAGGATAAGCGTACTACTATGTCTGCCTTTGCTCCAATTTCTAATAAACTTAGTTTCTTTGCGATACAAACCATGAATGCTTCTTATATTGTTAAGTTGAACTCTACATTCAATTATTTCCCCTCCTGAAACCTCCACTAATATGACCACCTGTCTCAATTTGGAATTAGCTTCTAGTCTCTGTCACTCCCAACCATAGAAAATTTGTTTTCATTTAATCCTTAGCAATTTTCCCTCGGATACTAAAATTCCCACCCTTACAAGTAGCAAAGGGCAACCTTTTGAAGCTTCCACGTGTTACCAAGCCAAAAACTTGATGCTCTTTGAACCAAAATCCACTAGGCCTTGGAAAATACAAGTGATACCCTAAATGGATTAGTGAAATTCATTGAGCTTCAGGAAAGAAATGGCAAGGTCCAAACCAGGGAAATGCAAACATCTTTCTACGAATTCTCTGGAGTATAAAAGACAACCAATTCTGTATTATCACTTGTCTTGACAACAAGAAAGCTCATATGTCATAAGGCATTGCTATCAATATATTGGGCCATTGAATGAATTCTATCTGCTGTGAGGCTTCGGAAGGACTCCCCAACTAGCACTTTCAACCTTCAACAATTCAACACCACCCAAAGATAACAAAATCTATGGAATTTCCACCTTAATGATCTTCCTATTTATGCTGATGTATGTACCATGCAATTAGGTAGTTAGGATGAAGGGCGTGTGGTTTGGAATTTTGATGGCTTAATGTCTGCTATCCCTAACAATGTGAAAAGGAACTGCAACCCTCATAGATAGAACAGCTGAGGATAA
Source organism: Thuja plicata (assembly GCA_018584345.1). Lineage (NCBI taxonomy): Eukaryota > Viridiplantae > Streptophyta > Pinopsida > Cupressales > Cupressaceae > Thuja > Thuja plicata. The sequence goes on from MU224222.1 coordinate 1,149,680, forward strand.
GACTTACTTCTTGTTATTCTCTAATCTTTGTCTATTTTTCCTAACTATAGTTTTACTCTATGTAACCTTTGTGGTTTAAATCAGCATGCTATGGCCTTTTCTTACTTGACATCTCAGTTATGCATCTTTCCTTCCAAAATTATAAGCGTAAGCTTGAACAAGGAATTTATAATCTCCTTTAAAAAAATTCTCCTGCTTTTATCTATAAGATATATAACTTTTCTTCCATGTTCCCTTTTTAAAGAGGAAAGAAATAATAATAATTGAGTCAGGCCCAGTCACTTTATTCTCAAATGGGTAACTTAAATATCATTATAATGCCAATGTAATATTTAAATACGTGTTTCAACACTTCATTCAAAATTTAATTAAAAAGGCATTTTGGATGTAATTTGAAAGCATTCATAAATTCTTGGAGGGATAGGTAAATTCAAATATATTAGAGGGCCCAAAAGTAAACACTTGTAAAAGATAAGGCTCACATCAAATCATCCATGATCATCATTTCGAAATTGAATTTCAAATTAGAGCTCTCATGGACAGAAACTCTTGGTTGGCAATTTCCAGAGGACAGAAACCCTTTTGGATTCTATAGTACATTTGGGGAGGAAAACCCTCATCAATGATTTAGGTGATTCTACCTCAAGGATCACATTTGAGATTATTGGTTGTAGCTGTTCAATTCATATTTGCAATAAATTATTCCACAGCATCAAATCAATATTTCTGGTTTGGTGTTTGCATTGAAGGAGATTTAAATTTGCATATGCCTACATTTTCAGCATTCAAGCAACCTATACATGTCTCACGGCTAGAGATGTACTCTGATTTGTATTGTAAATTTTGTTTGAGATCTCGTTTACAATAAAATATATCGTCAGTAGGTTCCTTTCTTAATGCCTAATTAAGTGTTGTCATTTGGGATTACTCTGCAATTTTTTATAATTTATTTCTGTTGATTATAAGGGCTGCAAGTAGCTTCTACAGTTATAATTTATAAATCATTCATAAGGGTTTTATATGTGTTGTGGCACTATTATCCTTTAGATCTGCTGTTCACTTAGTTGCTGATTGAATAAGGTTTTGTGCAAAAATATCAAAATCATTATTCATGACTAGCAAGTGCATAGCATTTAGATTTAAATTTTCTATCCATTTTTAGTAGTTAAAATAAGTATTATATTGATAGTTATATGTCAGTGGAATTGTCTCGTGTGGTTTATTGGGCATTATTTATAATTCTATGTGGCAATTGGTGATGTTGGCTCGTGCAACTAGTTAGACCCCTTGAAGAAAAGGCACATTGTTGGACATGGTTGTTTGTCTATCTGCCCATAATTTGGTAGTATCTTATGATTCCATTTCTCTTGGAATCTCAGATTACTCTATTTACTCCTAAAACTTCCAAGATGCCTTTAACTCCATAGAAGTTTAGTATATACTATATAGATTGAGATACTTCCCACTTTTCCTTGCCCTACACCTTGACGTGATCAAGCTTGTAACAACATGGGATGTTCTACCACTACATGTAAAAAATGGCCGTCACTTCCATGCTTGATGACAATCTAAATTACCTTTCTGCACTATGGATCAAATTGTATTGTATGGATTTGTCAGTGAAATGAATAGGGACCTGGAGTATTCTAACTTTGTCTTGAAAAAGCTTTTCACTGCAGCATTTTTCACGGTTAAGTCACATGTTTCCGAAATCAATTGATACAACCACATTTTCCTTCTCTAAATAGCCTTCTATTTTGAAAATTGAGAAGTGTTGATTCCACACATAATTTCCATGCTATTTTCTATTATGACTTGGAAGTTGGCAACGTATAAGGAAAACAACTAGGATTGAATACCCTATTTTGATCAATTAATTGAATTTTTTCAAAAATTCGTTGATAGCATCACAGTTTGCTTCTTAAAATAGTAGTTTATTTTCAATGTTGAGCAGCGCTGACCCCATGTGCCTGTATTGAAATAAAATGTGCCTTCTAGGAATTTGGTTGCTCTTGATATACATCTGTTTCCTATTTTACAATCTTGGTGTCTTCATTTCATTTCCTATAAGCATCAAATGCTCTTCTGGGCATTTATGTTCAGGACCAAGCCTTTCATCACAAATTTACAATGTTAGGATAATATTTTCCACTTCTTAATGAGCCATGACCTGTGTCATCCACTGGGAACTTAGTGTTAAGGAGCCCATGACCCTTCCTCCTAAGCATGACCTCCATACTGATGCCAAGCAGCCAAAGTTGGTGGTTCTTCATTTCCTGATTTAATGTATTCATGTAACTTCTCAAAAAGTAGTGGGTAAGAGGACTAAGAAATGATGTTGTATATCCCCCACTAAAACCTCCAATATAAAGGTCCAAACTCTTCTCTGGATCCAAATTCTAAGCTTGAGTGGATAATTTAAGTGGATGTGAATTATATTTACATCCTTATTTTCTGTGACTAGAAGTTGCAAAATGAAGTCCATGTGCTCTCATGTTTAAGTGTAATCCTTCCTATGCTCTTCCCAAGTAAGTGGAATTGAGCTTTAACTCCAGATCTTTTTCTACCATTAATGGTGTTTTAAATTTTTAATACCAAAAAGTAGTGATTCCACCCTCAAATATATACTGTTGAGCTTGAAATCCATGACAATGAGCATGTCCTTGGAGCCTTGGAAGTATTATGCCATTCTTTCAAGAAGAGAAGAGAGAAATGGTCAATGAATAGCTCATCATTCATTGTCAGAATGTAACTCATCATTTCAACCTTAAGAGAAAGTAAATACTGGACAAAATAAGTAGTACCTCATGAGTTTATTTCTGTATTAAGAGTACAATAAAACAATCTTCCATGAATGAACTCATAATCCAAACAAACCTTCACTCTATCTGGGCGAAGCATCACTCCTTGAAGGGGTGGGCAACTGAAATAACGTTTTCCTTTCACCCTACAAAAATGAAGGTAATAAATCTTTCTTCAATAACTTGGTCAGAAAAGGCAGATAAAAAATTATAATTGACAAAGTACTACAAATATCTTGTACTATCCAGAACACATCTATTGCCTAGGGTAAAAAACTTGGATTATTTGACAAAATGCCATGCATGTGTTATTGCTTTACAGAGGGAATTTTCGAAGGTGAACATTGTATTCTTTGAATTATTTTGAGGACAACAAATCTATTTATTAACATTCTGTTTTGGTGAAAATGATAAAAGTAGTGCTTGCTACTGATAATATAGCTTAAGCATTTAGCTTAGCATAAAACAAATAAATAGCAAAATCAACTTGGAAAGGTGAATTATTGACAGCATATAGATCCTAGAAAGAAAATTACCAAAACTTTAGTATAAAAGTTAATATGCTAGCCGGTTAAGTTTGTAACCAACGACATGTAATGCCTTCATGTTAGCAGGAAAGTTTTGGAGTTTTATAAGTAATTTCTGACAAAAACACAGGTCCGTATCAAAAAATAATTGAAGACATTGATCAAACTAATTTACATACTATAATGAGCCCTGCTGGCTCAACCTCTAACCAACTGGCAACTAACTAGTTTGGTTTTTGAAAAAATAGTATTTTTTTTGTATTTTGAAAATATATGTTCTTTTTTTGAGTTTCTTGGAAATAAAGAACAATACACGAAATGAAATCTAAATACTTACAAATTCCTGGCAGAGATTACCTTATTTCATTAATGGATAATAACAATGCATACAAATGCAATTATTGATATTGAAAATGAAATTGCAGCTATTAGAGGAACCTGGAATCCAAACGCAGCTTATGAGTGATTGCCTGAATCCCTTCAAAAACACAATGCAATGTATTCAAAGTTTTGAAACTACTTGGCGCCGAATTCTGATCTGAAAGATAGCACCAAAATGCTGGTCAACTTTTCCTAGAGGCCAAACGCCTGCCTATCTTTGGAGTCTCACGTGGGGCTGGAATTGGAACGGCTGGCCTTGAATTTGCATTCAAACATGTCACCAATGCTGTGTTTTCCTTCTACTAGCTGCCCATGATAAATCTCTGCAATTTATTCTTCAAACTATTTCAAAACTTCAACCAATTTGCACAATCTGGACCTCTGAATGAAGCCCACAGGAAAGCAATAATTTAACTGGTCTTTCACAGTCTCAGAATTGCACATACACTGAAGAATTAATGTCCTCCAATGCTGGAAACAACAGAAACCCTAGGTTTCATGGCTCAATTCCCAAGAGCTTCCATCAACGAAAGAAAATAGACAATAGCATAATGAAATTGATTTCTCTTTGGCTCTTTTATAATTCCTTCAAGAGGTTCGATCCATGAGTCTTCACTTGCAAGCCTCATTAATACTTAAATACATTTGCTTTTTGTTGCATGATATCCTCTATTTGCTCCGTACGGTAACAATTTAATATATACAAGAATATAAAGTAAAGTACTAGGCAGATGTAAATCTTGAGAGAACTCACAAAAGCATTTCCATTCATCTCAATATTGTTTACAATGTATTTCCAGCAACACCAGCAATACTCTATTCCATCACAACCACATAACATCATCTCTCAAAGACAATACACATGAACATACAAAGATGTCGAGGGGTGTGAGTGCCAACCATCGACAACTGTCACATAACCTCCTATCCCTTGACCAACACTAACAACTCCTAATTACAAAAGTTCCCAACAACATCATCCCCAAAAAGAAAGTCGTCTCCGGACGACACACAAGAAAATGGGGATAATGACAAGACTAAAACAACTATACAAAGAAATCAAGACTGAGGTGGGGACTGAGAGAGCATCCCTGGTGGTGTAGGGGATGCCAGTCGAGCTCGCAACTCATGAAGTTGCTCCATCCTATGGCGCAAATCTCTTGCCACAAGCATCTGTCACTCCCGAGCGCCCTTCACCATGAAGGCAGCCTCCAAAATCCCCTTACTCTTCTTGTCTACCTCCTCCAGGACCATCATAAGCCAACCCTCCAGAGCTGCTACCTGCTCGCGGTGCTGCTCCTCCAAAGCAGCCACCGCAACACTGTGTTGTGCCTCGAGAGCCACCAACTGATCGTGTTGTCGTGCTATCTCGACCTTCGTCTATGCCAACTCGACCTCAACCATCTGTAACCGAGTGGCAAGCTACTCCTGAGCTGCTACAGCGGCCACTCGTTAAGCCTTGGCCCCTTCCCCTAGGTGCTCGGCTCTCCGAAGCTCATAGTACACCTGTCTAAATAGGGGACATTACAACAAGATATTCTAAATATTTTAAATACCCATAATTCCAAGATATTTTAAATAGGGAACATTACAACAAGGTTGCCAAAATATTGAGAACAATTTGAACCACATTGAGAAATTGTTCTTAACAGAATAACTGAGAATAGGGGGGCCTAAGCCAAAGACCCCAGGGACGAGGGAGACCAGGTTCATGGAAGGTAACCAAGGTACGGGGGACATTCACAATGGACATGTAGAAGGCTCGCATGTGGGTGAGAGTACGAAATAAGAATTAAAATGTGGGCAAGAGAGAAGCAATTCAGTTAGGTTCTCAGTATACGGTACATACCATTCCAGAATGGTGCAAACCCTGGCAAGTCTTGGTCTAGATAGATAGAAAATCCTTAAGTTTCATGGGAATGGATCAAAGGATCCAGTACCACATTGCAGGACATGTGAAACCGTATGGTTCACAAGCGGACAAGTATACAAAGATTATTGGCTAAGGGCATTCCTCGCTAAACTATTGGGAATGGCCATTGATTGGTTCTTGGGCTTGGAAGAAAAACAAGTAGAATCCTAGAAAAAATTAAAAAGGCATTCGAGGAGGAATTTGAACTCCTCAAGGATGACGACGAGATTGTGGATATAATCTATAACACTAAACAAGGAAAGAATGAGAATGTACGAGCTTACAATCGTAGGCTCAAGGATTTGCTTGGCAAGACGGAGGTCCAGTTGGTTGATGAATTGAAGAAACACTGGTCAATTGAAGGTTTAATCCCTTCATTGAGGAAAAAGATGAAGGAAGGTAGTACCCCCATCCTTGCACATCGATGCTTACAATCAGGCGATGGATATTGAAAGTGAAATGAACACATCGAGGGGAAAGAAGAGAATTAGTGATAATGACAGCACAGAGGATAGTGGCAGCGGCGATAAATCAAAAATTGTACAAGCCATTTGATGACATATGCTATGCATGAGGAAACTGAAGTTGGAGAAAGAAAGCTCCAAGGAAAACAAAGAGGTATGGTGCACTGATTGTAAGGTAAAAGGTCACACACAAACCACCTGTTTGAAAAGAAGCTATTTTGTGACATTTTTCAAGTATTAGGACATTCCATCAAGGAATACCCATACAACCTGTAAACAAGAAGCACACAAGTGCTCTTGGCACAAGGGGAACAGGCAACCCCATCGTCCACACCACCAAAAGCACTTGCCACTTCAAACGCATCACCTAGCGGATACTGTAACAAGCGAGGCAATAACAATAATAATAAGTATAACAATAGTGGCACATAAAGTAGAATCGAGTACGATGCAAAAGAAATATTAATGATCCAATGCCTACAGTGCAACGAACGGGGTCATTTTTCCCATGACTGCCAAAGCAGTCAAAATAACTCTAGCTTACTATGCAAGTGGTGTGGACCAGGGAACCATGAAGACGTCGACTGCCCAAAGCAGAAAGAGGTGAACATGCTGGCCGTGGAGAAGCCAAATGAGGAAAAATCAGCAATCACAAGACCACTATCGAACAAGACGATATTACCCAAATCCCTGTACGAAGAAAGAAAGACTTTAGAAGCCAAAGCGAACGTGGAGTGCACAATGGCGAAGGAAAAGAGAGCCTCAAATGAAGCCACCAATACTCCACTATGGTCGGAGTCTAGAAAGAATATAGTAAGAAAAGTGTTGCAAAGAACAATCCCTATCAAGGTGACAGACCTTCTATAAACCATACCACAATTAAAAATGACAATTATAAATATAGTCAGTGACATAATTAGCCAAGAGCAAAAGAAGTCGACGGAGGAACCAATATGTGAAGGAAACATAGCCATTGAGCCCATGTTTGCAATAAGCATCGAGAGGAAGTCATTCATTGTTGCGATGGAGATCATGGGAAGAAAATTAACAAACACTATCATTGATGAAGGCACAAGAGTCATTGTGTTGCCAGAGGAAACATGGAGTTGTATCGGGAAGCCAACACTTTGGCCACCAACCTTTCACTTGGTGGGTGTCAACCAACATGGCATTAAGCCATTGGGAACACTTATGTCGCAAAAGGTGACAATCGACACACAATATTTCTTCCTTGACGCTCTCCTTGAGAGATGTCGGTTGGTCTTGACCAAGGTGAATCACAACTAGAAGTGAAACACCTTGTCCATTGAAAGCGAAGGGTGGAAGTATGTCATCGACCTAGGAAATTGGTCGGTGAGTGATGAACTAGCATCCTCCAACTCGTAATCTAACGAGGGAGATTTTCAAAAGGATGAAAGGAGGACAATGGAACCAAACAATGACGGAGTGCTAGAATTGGAGGGTTGCTCTGAAGATAAAACTAGCTCTGTTAATGGCTCGTTTCACTGGCAGATGGAGGATTATGAGGTCGTCTAGCCCAAATGTAACATGTTGCAAATTGAAGAGATAGAGCAAGTCAATGAAGGGAGTTTTCCTCCACAATATGAGGAATATAAAGGAGTGGCGTAAGTGGATGTGTAATGTCCCCATTTTTAGCAAGGTCATTGAATGGATGGTGCGAGGACATTATTGTGATCCTCGTGGTTTGGCGAGTTGTTTAGAGGGTCACTGGTGTGAGCTTACTATTTATAGTAAGTCAATGGATAGTTCTGATGAGCTCCGATGAGTTAGAGGAGTGAATGATGCTCTCAATTTTCATTTCTGGCTTCCGGTTTGGACTCCAAGAATCTTGGAGAGAGCGTCTATTTTTAGTAAGTCACCCTGTCAGGTTCATTCACCATCTTTTATCATCAAAATCACTCCAATGCAGACAAATTTCGTTTATGATGCTTCTTCAGTTGTTTTGGCAAGACGGGTGAATTATTGTTATTATTTAATTAAATTTGCTAAGGTTGCCATTATTGTTGGTATTATATGTTGGGCACCTTAGTGTTATAGCTCATCGGAACTGGGATGAAAAGTTTTAAATCTTGGGTACAAGAAACAGGGACCTTGCGTGTCATAATTTCATGATATTGATGAAAAAGTCATTTTTGGAGCCAAATGAGTTAATAAATTATATTACTTAATATGTGCCTAAGTATAAATGTGCTTCAAGTGAAAAGTGTGTGAGAGAAGACATTTTTTAATTATAAAAGCAATAGGCAAGGCATTCATTCATCATCAATTGATTATATGATATTTGTTTGTTTTCTCTGAGGAGAAGTTCTGTTCTGTGCCCTTGCTGAAGTATAAGGGTCAAATTGGCTTCTGAAAGACTGATTCTTCTGAAGTTAATCTCTTATTGATTTCTGAAGTATAACCAAGATCTCTTCTTTCATTCTGTTTGCCTGTAACTGGAAGTAGAAAGTAATTCTGAATCTGGATTGTTAATTTGAATTGGGGCCTGCAAAAGAGGTCGACTTTATTTGTTGGAGTGTTGGAATAATTTCAAGGTCAATTCGAGAATGTCTTGGCTGAGAATCGAATTACACTCTGAGAGTGACTTTGGCATATAGTAGCTGTTGTGTACTTGGCGTGAGGATTTGCGGCACTGGAAAAGGTTTTACGCTGGGCATGTTGGTTGATCATGTGGCGTCATTATTGCTATGAGCATGTGGTGGCATTATTGCTAACCGTATGTGAGCTAGGAGAAGACGTTTGCTGAGGCGTTTCATTAGCCGTATGCATTTGAAGGGTATCGTGGGGTGCTGGTCTGTTCTTTTCACCAGCCGTATGCATTTGAAGGTTATCGTGGGGGTGCTGGTCTCTTCCTTTCATCAGCCACATGCATTCAAAACAATAAATTAACAGCAGACGTGAGGATTAAGGCTAGACGTGGCACAACATATAGACACTTTGTATCATTAAATGCTTTAATGGTATGTTGAGTTTGTTAAACATACAACATTTGAATTTGGTTGTAATGATTGGTTTACTTTTCCAGAATTCACAAAAGACAAAATAGACTATTGTTTGTTTGTGACGTTTATATATGGAAAGCCTCTCACAAAACACGAGAGATTATAAACATACTTTCCAAGTGACTTTGAAATTAATATTCAGTATTTGCATGCAGAGGAGTTTAGCCTTTCCTGGCAAAATTGTTATTTGCTTTTAAATTTTGGAAAATGTTTTAAAAAAGGGTTTAGTATTTGTTCTCAAAGGAAGAAGTATAGTTTATTATATCTTGTGACGCGAAATTGTTGAGTTTGCAAGGAAGAGCCAGGCAGGCTCATTACAAGATGAGACCCCTACGCACCATTTTTAACAAGGCAAGTGTAATGTCCCCTTCTCTTCAATGAGCACACATGACTTGGTTAGCCTATTCCTCAGCATCCCGATAGGCTTATTTGGAGATACAAGGGATGATATGTTGATCCTGTCAAATAATTTCTATTGGTGGAGAAATAAAAAAGGTGGAATATTATTTTATGGTATTTTATATTATTTAGTGAGAAAAAAATCACTTTATGTTATACTTATAGAATAAAATTATAATTTAAAGTGACTTTATTTATAAAAAATGATAATAAAGTCACTTTATAAGGAGAAAATAAAATATAAGTCAATTTTTTAATCCCACATTGAGAGTGGAGGCTCAAAAATGGTTTGGGAAGTCTTTATTAAGGGGCCTTGTCCTTCCCCAAGATTATTGGTGTTTTTACTTGACAATTAATATTTCTCCATAGTTGTTGATGTGACAGTGATAGCCATTTCCGAGGAAGAAAATCCTTGGGAATTTGTAGATTGGACGGAAACCCAACTCTATTTGTGAGGTGGATTCATTCAAAGTTCACCATTGAGCTTATTCGCAAAGTTTTGGACTCAATAATTCTTATGATAGATTGGAGGGTTATATGAATCTATATGGTTTTTCCTAGTTTGGGTGATCTCTTGACAAGCACGTTAGGAGGTGATCACAGGTGGTTTTCAGAATTTTGGAGATGTTGATTTAATATGAAATTTTCCTACATTTGGAATGGTTAAGGGTTTGAGGAATAATCGCAGTTTGAATCAGACTTCACCAGGCTTATATCAGATTCTACCGGCAAGGGTTTGGTTGTGTTTTTGGCATCATATCAGCTGGTGACAGCGTGGGGTTTCATAGCATCCACTTTTCATTAGACGGCTACATTGGAGGAGACCAATCGCAGGTGTTGAAGGTTAAAGGAGTGTAGAGGCTGCCATCACTTACAATCTAAATCAGAATCGCGCTAGGCTTTCATCGGCCAAGTTGCAGACCGCTCTTTCCCATATCAAGTTGCATTTGGTATCATTTAGAGCACCCACAGGCCTACAAGCAATCCAGGTATGTGAGGAATTATATCAGACTTTGTAAATGTTAATGTAAAGCAATTTCCTTATGATATTACAGTCTGATAACATTTGTTTCTTGAATATTTCAAGTTGGGGTGCAGTTCTGATTTGTTGGTTACCAGAAAGTACAGAGTGTCATCAAACCTACAAGTCACTTAATATCATTTTCCCGAGGCATATTTCATGTTGAGCATTTGAGTTCTTGTTATCCATATATATTCAAGAATTAAATCTAATATAAAATACTTCCTCATGGCATTTTAGACTCATTGATACATTTTGCAAGTGAATTTTGCAAAGAAATTATGTTTTAGAGGAGATTTAAGTATTATTTTAAGTTGTTGAGTTTTGCCCATTTTTTGCCGAGCAGAAAATTTTCAGTTTGCAGAGTACTCTGATTCCAAGTTTGTAAACTATGGATCATAGCTATAACAACTAGTTCAGATAATGCTTTAAGAGCTATAAAACCGGTCCTATGCAATCAGATTTCAAGGTCAATTACAACACAAAAGTACATCTATTATAAATAAATTTTGAGAGTGCATCCACGTATTTACGTTGTCTCCCCACTCCAACTCAATTCCAAGGGTCAGTTCACTTGTCCAGTAGAGAGTTCTCCTTGAGTAGATGATGGTGTACCATTGTTATCCTGACTGATTATTTGTAGTTGATTTCAGCAGCTAAAATTTTCAATTATTATAGATTTTTCAATTTAGTGATATCAATCTTTAATTAATAATTCAATACTAATTATTAATAAATATTTTAAAATAATTTATTTTTTAAAACATGAATTAATAATCAATAATAAATTATTAATTAATAAAACATAAAACAATAGAAAAAAAAACAAGGTTTAACTATATGACATTTTTCGATTTTGACGCAACAACCTTGCCACACAAACGAAAACAACTATTTCAACTTTGACACAATTTTTTCAAACAAATGACAATTATTGGTATCAAGAATAGGCACTGGGAGATTGTTGATGTTTTGTAGCTTATGTCGGATAAATCCTATAAGACTATTGAAAAAAAAAAAAATATATATATATATATATA